>JADQWA010000251.1:61772-102915 GCA_018344505.1 Nebria ingens riversi | reverse complement strand
TCAGACCACCCTCGTATATATCGAAGCACTCTCTTCAATGGCTGATAATACTATGTTCTTTTATTCCCCGACGAACATTTAAACACCCACTACTTTAATTACACAACATGAAATAATAATAGTTATAGTTATACAACACAAATTAAAATATAATGAGAAGAAGTAATAAAAAAATATGTAATGCAAAATAATATTCACTTAAAAGAAACCAATAATAACAATACGCCCATTTTGAAGATATCTACATAAAAAGAAAAACGTTACAGTAAACTTTTTATGCCATACCATTTACGTCCAAGTAGATAGCTTTCATAAGTCCGGCACCGATTCCATTCATTGCGCGACACCAGTAATATCCTTCATCTTGTGGTGTCACAACTTCAATCCATATTGATCCGTTCGATAACAGCATAATCTTTCCGTGGATACTCTGCAACGGCTGGTTATCCATCGTTGATTTACCTGTCAAAACACAAATATCTGTTGAAAAATATCGATTTTAATTTACTATGCATTCCCTATGCATATGTGTCTTTCCTTGTACCTGGATGTAACAAGTGAATTTACAAATAAAAATGAACTATATTGATAAATAAAAATTATATAAATTCGAATACATAAATTTCATACTCATATTGAATGCCCCTCGTGTATATATGTATGTATATAACAAGCTATTCGTGTTGTAAAATGTTTCTTTTATGTTATCTGTGTAACAACATAAATAAAAGAATTACAGGAGAGCATTTATTAATTGGAAAGCGAAATTGAGTTGAGACTGCTCTTCCTACGTTGCCTACGCGCTCCGCCTATAGGGAATTTTGCTAATAATTGGCTTGTCTTTCAAACTCACCTTGCTGTCCCTTACGCCATGTGATTTGCGGTTGTGGAAAACCCTTCGCCGCACAGTTCACCATCACAGAATTGCCCAATAGTACCGATACGTTATGCGGCTCTGTTGTCCATTGTGGGGCGACTAAAAACCAAACAATAATAAAACTTAATATTAACTTGATCATACAACGATGTAAATGTAAAACATGTGTCCTGATGATGACTGAAAAGTCGAAACGTGTCAATTAATAATTTTTTTTGTGAAAACTATCAAGTGTTGTAATTATTTAAGTTAATTGTATTGAGTTCTTGTAGTCTTTGTTTTACCTTTGACCATAAGTTGTGCGGTATAGTTCGCTCTGGCAGCACTGTTGCTTGCTATACAAGTATAAGAACCGCTGTGCCGTGACGTCACTTCTTTAAATATTAACATACTGAAAAACTCGGCTGTTCGTTCTTCAATCTATGAAAATATGACATGTAAAAGAGTCTACCCATGTTCACTAAAATATATATGCAACATAATTGAAGTTTCAACCTGATATGAATATTAAAATGACCTATTTTTAAAAAAAAAAATTCAACAATCGCAATATGTCAGATTAACAAGAATTGTTATTTCAATAAATGTTGAATTATAATTAGCGCCACGAGTTTATATATATATATATATATATATATATATATATATATATATATATATATATATATATATATATATATATCAAATATTGTTAAACAGTATAATCTAATTATCTTTTAACTATACATTAAATAATTGGTTGCAATTCTGCATTTGTCAAATATGAAACACAAGCAGAATAAATATAACTTTTGTTAGATAATATAACCAAGTATGGTTTCCTAGGATTATCTACAGCATAATATCCTATTAATGATGAGAATTAATAGTAAATTTGATTAAATAACAAAGAGTTAATTAATAGCGCTGGTATATTTCCTGGATTATTCACCTGATTTGGTTCAGATTACTTTGACAGGATTACCTACTACAACTGAATCCCCTCTTTACCGCGTGGCTGACTTCGTAAATGAGAAATAAGGAGAAACTTATCCACACCCATATATAACAAGATTTATGGCAAGGTTGTTCTTAAAACACTTATCATTTAGTGCGGTTTAAGTTGCTCCACATTCAAAGTCAATTTTCCAAAAAAAAAAAACAAAAAAAAACATCAAATTCGAATGCTACGCAGTACGTTCCGCAAAAAGTTGTAAACAGGCGAAAAAGAAGTTTGCCATATTTTAGAATTCGATTGAATTTTAAGAGTAAATGTTTTTGTTTTTGCTTACAGAACATAATAAAGTTGTTTTTTTGTTATAGATCTAGGGAAATATTTAGTAGATTTTTTTGAAATCTGTTTCAAATTTACTCATGAATAGGTTGGCAATAAAGGGTGATAAGCAATTACCCATAGCTGGCCCTTCGTGTTGTCTTTAAAACTTTCCGTCTACTTGAAAACACGTCTGAGTAGTTAATTTTATATATTTATTAAAAATATCTGAGTTTACGTCACTTTAAAGCTTTTATTTTTTAAAGTATGAATTTTATATTTATGTTCGTAATCTACAAAGTATTAATGGTGGTGTTTTTGTTTTTACATTTGTAATAAATAAATACTGGTTCATCATACATTTATTACAATATATTTGTAATAAAAAGAAGTTATGTTCTTTATTTATTAAAATCGGAAAATTATTCTAAAAACTCGGTTCGCCTTTTATTGTTACGAAGCAAACCAATAGATTTTCTTTTAATGGTAATTACCTGCAAGGAGCCGGATACAAGTGTATTATCTTTATACCACGTAAATTTGATTGGCATATCACCGGAAGTAACGCTGCACGTAACTTGCGCACGGCTGCCCTCTTGCAAACTCGATGGAAAGCTGAACGGCTCTAGTATCGGTGGACTGTGGACAATTAGTTGGATATCTCGACGCGCTATTTCTCCATTTCGACTAGTCACCGTACATGTGTAACTTCCTAACACATGAAACATTACAAATATACAGACTGTCAATGCATCATTTAGCACAAAGTATCAAATTACTGAACTTGTTAGCGAGTATAAATAATTCAGAAGTCTTTTGAAGAAATCAATAAAGCAACATTATTTCTGTTTAGTAAAGTGTATATGAACCTGAGTCAGTGACGGGATCAATTCGATTAATAATCAATGATCCTCCAATTTGTAGATCTTCAACTCGATGTCGCAGGTCTCCGGGTAAATGTTGACCTCGTCGCTCCCAGCGTACTTCGTTTATTGGGAAACCAGAATATGGACAATGCAGAGTTACCCCGGAACCGGCGACTGCTTGTATAGGACCGATTTGTCTGATGAAAGGTGGTCCTAGATATACGTACCAATCTTCAGTAACTAATTGCTACTATGCTTCATTCCCAACCAATTTCCATTTCAAAAAGTGACATTTTGTCTTCCGCAATGGATTTTTCTTATGAAATACATGGCATTTTTGTAAACAGGAGAACATAAATTTAAGGATTATCTTTTGTTTTTGTACGTTAATAATCATCAGGATTACAATCAATCGAAATTTTTTATAATTAAGACTACACATTAATGTAATTTGTAGCATATATATATATATATATATATAGATATATATATATATATATATATATATATATATATTATATATAAATATATTATATATATATATATATATATATATATATATATATATATAATATATTATATATAAATATACATGCGTATATATCTGGTAAACTTGTTCGTAACAAGTGAATGTTCCAGTGCTACACTTAGGATAGATAGGTAAATTTTGTATGACGTCAATTGCATAACTAAAAACATCTTGTAACTGTAGTTATTTTCGGAATAAACATTGTATAATTGGTTAAAACGTTTCAATAGCGTTGAACTGAAAAGATTTTAGGTTATAAAAATCAACCTAGCGTTGAACTATTCATTGCTGGGAAATGTATGTATGTATCTTTTATGTATTATGTATTGTTATGCATGTATGGTTATGATGTATGTATGTTAGTAATGTATGTAGTATGGTCACGTAATGTATGTATTCGTATGTATGTATGTATGTTATGTATGTATGTATGTAGTATGTATGTTGATGTATGTATGTATGTATTGTATGTATGTATGTATGTATGTATGTATGTATGTATGTATGTAGTATGTATGTAGTATGTATGTATGTATGTATGTATGTAATGTAGTATGTATGTATGGTATGTATGTATGTATGTATGTAGTTGTATGCCCTGTATGTTATGTATGCATCCTGTCGTATGTATGTATGTATGTATGTATGTTGTATGTATGTGTCTGACTGTCGTATGTATGTATGTATGTATGTACGTATATATTTGTATTGCTGGTATGTATGTATGGCTGGGGATATGTATGTATGTATGTACGTATGTATGTATGTATGTATGTATGTATGTATGTATGTATGTATGTATGTATGTATGTATGTGTATGTATGTATGTATGTATGTATGTATGTATGTATGTATGTATGTATGTATGTATGTATGTATGTATGTATGTATGTATGTATGTATGTATGTATGTATGTATGTATGTATGTATGTATGTATGTATGTATGTATGTATGTATGTATGTATGTATGTATGTATGTATGTATGTATGTATGTATGTATGTATGTATGTATGTATGTATGTATGTATGTATGTATGTATGTATGTATGTATGTATGTATGTATGTATGTATGTATGTATGTATGTATGTATGTATGTATGTATGTATGTATGTATGTATGTATGTATGTATGTATGTATGTATGTATGTATGTATGTATGTATGTATGTATGTATGTATGTATGTATGTATGTATGTATGTATGTATGTATGTATGTATGTATGTATGTATGTATGTATGTATGTATGTATGTATGTATGTATGTATGTATGTATGTATGTATGTATGTATGTATGTATGTATGTATGTATGTATGTATGTATGTATGTATGTATGTATGTATGTATGTATGTGTATGTATGTATGTATGTATGTATGTGTATGTATGTATGTATGTATGTATGTATGTATGTATGTATGTATGTATGTATGTATGTATGTATGTATGTATGTATGTATGTATGTATGTATGTATGTATGTATGTATGTTGTATGTATGTATGTATGTATGTATGTATGTATGTATGTATGTATGTATGTATGTATGTATGTATGTATGTATGTATGTATGTATGTATGTATGTATGTATGTATGTATGTATGTATGTATGCATTGCCTGTTTAATTGTGATGAATGGTTAGCGAGACGAAACGCGCGTGGTGAACTTAAATTTAATTGAATTTTTAAGTGGATTCGAAACGGAAACTCCATCGGATTACACATTGTAAAAATTCAAAGTAATTTACTGTATAGCAGTCAACGGTCGCAACGTATACTGTCATTCGTGGTTGTAATATATACTAGGCATCTTATTCGTTATACGGTTTATAAAGAGCATAAGATTGAAAATCTAGGTATGATTCAAAAATTATATAAATTTAGTAGACAATGCTGTAGTATTCCGCTAATTACTATTTCAATTACAGTTCATTTTTAATAAAACTAGATTCTGTGTCACATTGAAACATGTAACCAACTTGTTATAATAGTTATGTGCGGCTAAATTATATATTGTTTTTTTTTAAATTTAAATCTACTGCAACTTTATATTTAAGCCTACTCCTATTAGATTTCTAGAATATTTGAGAAATGTGTATAACTTTTTGGCGGAGGAGCTTAAAAAATGTATATTTTCACAAAAAATACCTAATCATTTTTTTAATAGATACTTATTTTTCACATTAAAGAAAACATCCCAAAAACTCATTAAGTCCTAAATATATAAGAACAAAAAATATATATTCAGTCATATTTAAGTTGTGAAAGATTCGTAATTGCGCAGAACTTTTAGAAATTGGTTTAACAAGTTATCGTTAATTTAAAAATATTAATAAATTTATTAATATTTTAATTTTAATATTCGCAACACACACAAATGATCCCCATTGACAAGACAAGGATATTCTATTGAATAGCACAATGACTATATTTTTAAAAATGATCTTTTCCAGTAGTCACATTTTTTAAGATAATATGACATATCTAACAATGTCAAGCGCGTCAGGGTTGCAAACTGTCGTAATAAGTCACTTCAAAAAAAAAAAACTAACAGATGGTTCACCCTAAGTAAGTTTATATTTCATTTAATGGCATATCCTAAACGAAAATTAAAATGTGGTTCAGATTGTCAATATTGAATACTTAAGCTCCGCATATATAATGTCTGGTAAAGTAATATTTATCTGGATGTAATAACATTGCATTGTGAACGTAATTTGTTGTATAGATAAATCGTTCTGTGCTTTGTATGTGTATGGTACAGTTGTTCAAACTCACCGTAAATATTGAGTCTTGCTGAATAAACAGCGGAACCGAGTGAATTCAATGCTCGACAGCTGAACAGCCCGCCATCTTCCACGCGTACATTTGTGATATTCAAGTGACTGATGACGTCACCGGCTTGATCAACATACTGACCAATAGCGTACCTATAACATATGTTTACATGCACAATTTAATTGCCAAACAATGCTTTTCGTTTTCTAACGCGGATAAATTCATAATGCCACTTCGACTTATAAATGCATATGGATGTTTGATATTTTCCACAACACTATCTTCTTTATAAATTGTCTATTTTCGAATTTCATGCTTCGAAAGCTGGTAATTGTATCAGAAGTATACACAGACTATTTGGTGTTAATGTAGCACTACTCCGGATGTATCCTAAATGGAAAACAAGCCGGTGTTAACAACCTCTTTTCATTACTGTAATGTGATTTATTCTACGATTTATCTATACTATTTAGAAGACAATTATAATATATTTAAATAAGAATATATTTGAGTTGTATTTCTAAATTATTTATGTGTTCTGTTAAAAGAATACCTTGAAGCTCAGAAATGATAAAATATCTCATTTGTAACTTTCATATGCACAGCTAGTTATCTAACAGAATAATAAATGTCCCGAAATAGCCACTTAAGTTACTTTTTTAATACCACGACTAGGGGAATATGAAATGCAACCATCACATTACGATTATTTCATTTTGTTCGGCGCGACCGAAATGGGCATTTCATTTTCGGTTCCTCGCAACAATTTCGTACGCGATACCGTAAACAGAACACGTAGCGATATACCCACGAAATAACCCCCAACGCAACGATTAATATCATTATTTTCTTTTTCGCACCGTAATCGAAATAATATGCGGTTCCCCTCTCGTAAGTAATCAAGGTTAAAAAGCCCAACATTTTATTAAATCTGGATAATACAGTTTTTCACAAATATATATATATATATATATATATATATATATATATATATATATATATATATATATATATATATATATATATATTATTTTATGAGAGAGAATTTAAAGTGTATATCTTGTGGAAATAGTTTTCTCTGCTTGAAATATATTATGAACGTATATATAGTTGTACGTTTTCGTGGTTTACTCCTCGTTATTTATTATATAAAAGCCTTAAATCATTAATACATAACGCCTAGGTAGATGCAACCCACAATGGAATATAACATAATCTACAAGCTCATTTCGTGCGCTCTTATTGGTTAGGTGGGGGTCGATATCTGACGTCACCAAACTGGTGAAAATTACGATATTTTAATTGCAAATAATTAATAAACGATATTGTCTTAAAAAGAACATATGTGGAAAATACGAATTAAATAAAAATCTAATTGTAATGTATAGGTTTATCATTAATGACTGTAGGTATCAACCCTATTTTGTATCGATGCTAATCGCCTACACATTTATTTTGTTTCCTGTATTTCGTAATAAAAACAAAACCATTTTTTATAAAATAATTATTTTAAGAATGTTAGATACACCATTGATTCCTTAAGCTCTTCGTAGAATACGTATAAAAGTATGTAGAGCACGTAAAATACATTAAACAATCGATCAAATATGAATTAATCCTATTTTACTGAATTGTTACAAAAATAACGTTACATGACATATTAGTGAGTACTTACATGATACGTTCATAGAAATATATCAAACTTTTATGATCAAAATAAACTTTATCTCTTAGGTATACCATACAGATCTCCAAGTGGTATATTGGTATATCAGTATATAAGGATTTTTTTTCCTTTTTACTTCAAAGGAATATATATATATATATATATATATATATATATATATATATATATATATATATATATCCTTTTCAGTGCTCAGTTTGAAACTGCACATCAAACTTTCATAATGTAGCGAGCTGCACCAATAACCCATTTCGCTGGATACCGAAAATCGATCAAAGCTATTATTATCGCTTTTCTATATGGATTACTTTAAACGGTACAAAAAAAAGAGATAAATATAAGAAAAGAACAAGAATTAGTGCCAGCCGTTCGTACTTATAGTAACCCACATGATAAAGGAGCAATAATTGGTGAGATTGCAAACATCGACGAGTTCACCTATTTCATTCGCAAAAACCTCCGCTGTAAGGAGGTTTGACACTACATATCTATCAGTGTCAAGCGCGTCAGTGTTGCAAACTGTTAAAATAACACGCAATTCAAAAAGAAGCCAACAGATGGCCCTATAGAAATGGTGGAGGACCAAAAATGGTACTTTTCGAGATAATAAATTATCTAATATAATGATTGTAATAATACTTAGAGTTGATGTTTCAGAAAATGTGATTTAGTTATAGAGAATTTATGGCGCATATGTTCATCGATTATTTAATTAATAAGCCTGGCAAGTAATTGGATGATAATAAAAAAAAACTATTGTAATTCAAATATTGATCTGCATTGGTTAATTATTTACAATAATTCAGGTTGCCTGAACTCATTTGTGGTTCTATGTTTTTATTCATTTATGAGGCCACCAACATTGATGTTGATAGCCCCTACAAAAATTATCTAGGACGATCTAGAAGCTCATTATTTCTTCGCCGATTCCAATCTAAAACGCAACAGAAACAGAATATAATATGAAGCTTATTACTTTGATGCCCATGTTGTCATTTTTTGGAACCTCAATGGAAGGGAGAAGTAATAATCTGAGCCTAGAGTCATCTATATTTTTAAAAATAAATATAAATATAGGTGGCGGGAAAGAATGACGCGGTTTGAATTTAACAAATGAATCAAGATTTTTGCAAATGTTTTACAGCTGTTGAAAAATTGGAATTCTTAAAGAGGTAATATAAAAATACTTTAGAAACTATTTCAAATAGTGTTCTTTTCAAGAAAATATTTGTGAAATTATTAAGTTACAACCATTCCTAATTAATCTATGACATAAGTATAAAATTAATTATATAAATTTAAAAAGTATTAATCTGGTTTAAACAAGGATAAGCTGATACTGAACTACCAATAAAATACAGGAGATATTTAATCTAGCGGCAAAATACAGACAATTTCTAAAATAATTCAAAAGTATTTATTCTTTGGTGCTATATTATGTAAATGGCGATATATTTTTATGCGCCATTTACCGAGTACATGTCAAAACTTGATCATATTACGTCACCGTTTAGCAACACGTGCCATATGCCGCGCCTACGTCATGAAATATGACACCATCACGTTGCTAAAATACTGCGAACCCTATTTTTAAATAATATGAAATAAATATACAGATTAGAAAGACCATTGTTGTTGTTTTTCTCAAAAACGGCTCAGTTAAAAGAACAATTAATAAATATATAACGCCATTGTTATTCCTGGATTGTTATGAATATGAAATTTTAAATTAAATATGATTTGCTTAAAAGATGCGTATTTTGGAGTTAATTCAATAAATTTTAATTTTAATTGCTGAATTTATAAATATGTTAATCAAAATGATTATTATTTCATGTCAATAACAACAGCATATGTATTAATTATAGCTGAAAAACGATGTAAACAATTTCAAATAAAAAGTAATTCGATTTTGAGTATGCTACAGTACAGACACACGAGAACACGATTGATTCCGCGCTGGGTATCCATGGTAAGCTAAGCAATTGACAGAGACAGTTTCAGCAATGACTTTTGACAAGCAGTCACTCAATAATGGTAGCGGAGAAGTTAGCGATATACATTGTACATACATATATTTATAATTTCATTACTGCGGACAACAATTTGTATTTTCGCCGAAGCAACATGATAATAATGTCAACAGGTAATATGGGCCTACATATACATACATGCGATAAATACACAACGCATGCATAACCACAAATATATGCAATAACGTTGCACATATTAGGCAGCAATATTTGCACAGCCAATCAAAAACACCAGTTTAATTTGATCTGTGCTCCCACATGATCGCTGAATTAAACATGATATACAAATGAAACCAAACAACAACTTACAATCGATACAATAATTATTGTTTTGAATAACATTTAATGCAACTACATTTATTCTTTGATAACATTATATAAATATATATATATATATATATATATATATATATATATATATATATATATATATATATATATATATATATACATATATATACGAGAGTGGTCTGAAAAGTTTCCGACCTCAACATGAAGATAGCAGCACTTGTAAATAAAAGCTAGGGAATTTCGTTGTTCATCTGTTGACAGTTACTCACCAAAGTTTCAGCCATTTTGGACGTGCAGTTGTTATGTAACAGTCGTTTGAGTGAGTTGATGTGAGTGTTTTTATGAAAATGGACAAAATCGAGTATCGAGCTGTCATCAAATATTTGTTTTTGAAAGGCAATACGCCTACGCAAATCAAAGGTGAGTTGGATTCTGTGTATGGGGACTCTGCACCATCATTTACCACAGTGAAATTTTGGGCAGCTGAATTTAAACGTGGCCGTAAGAGCTTGGGAGACGATGAACGTTCGGGACGTCCAAAAGCTGCAACTACCGACGAAAACATCGCCAAAGTTCACGAAATGGTGCTAGACGACCGCCGAATTAAAGTGAGAGAGATAGCAGAGGTTATGAACATGTCAAAAGAACGTGTTTGTCACATATTAAATCAACATTTAGACATAAGAAAGCTGTCCGCGCGTTGGGTGCCGCGTTTGCTCACGTTAGACCAAAAACATGTCTCACACCTCAGCGGTTGCCATGGCGAAAATTACAAGGAGACTATGTTGAAAAATAAAAATCTGAAAAAATGTCTTGTATCTTTGTTAGGTCGGAAACTTTTCAGACCACCCTCGTATATATATATATATATATATATATATATATATATATATATATATATATATATATATATATATATATATATATATATATATATATATATATATAAAAATAATGTTTTTGGGTTACATAAAGTTTGAAAATATAAATAACTTCGGTTTGCTGTAATTTATTATTCATTGTCCATTGTGGAACCTCAACTATATTTGCATGGCTATCGCATTACGACTATACAATACAGAATCTCCATAAAAATCTAATCAATTTTAACATACACAAAAAGGCCGATCTATACACTAAATTTGTTCCACATAAATATACGAAACATATAAAAAATGTGTAAGGAAATCATGTCTCATTAGAAAATTGATGCAACGTCATCATTTGTAACTATTGCTATACAACAGAGTAGGGGTCCTGCGCACGGGTTTATTATAAAATATTTTTATATGATATAAATGAGATCCACTAGTTTATATATGTGAATACATTAATAATTTTTCCTATATTGGCACTATTCCAGCCGAAAAAGTAGAATGTAAAACAAACTTTACAACCGTATTACCATTTCATAGAGTTGCATTCGTTTATTTTTATGGATACGCAAAAAAGTCTTTTTCAATATTTTTATTACAAAGTAGAGAAACCGGTGTTCAAAGTTGGGAGCAACTTGATGAATCGGAATGAAGCAAAAGAAGTTTGTAAGGATAGAATGGTTGAATGGCGAAAGATTGGCAAGATGAGAATAGATGTAATTAGGGGTTTCTGTCACCCCATTAGGTGGAAATAGGCATGAAGTTATGTATGTATGTTAATTTCGATTCAATTGGAATGATGTAAACATAGTCGTGACATTGATATATGGAATAATAACGAGAAAAATTGTTGATGTGACAGCACAAGTCAGTCGTTGCAAATAATCAACCGACTTTATTTTGTATAAACTCTGTGTACACTTTCATTCCACATACACCGCAATACAAATGTAACTTTCCGGTACAGGTAATAACCAATTGACAGAATTATTACCAATATAAACTATTGTTTGTTTGTAATCCTGGTTTACACGATCAATACTGACACAAGCAGACGTGTAGGGGGACTATACTTGATCAGGGACAACCGTGGTAGCCATGTTCATACCGTGAAATACTTAATCAAACTACTTAACAATCTACTAATTAAATCATCCTTTAATATTTGTTCTTAAAACTGTTGATACTCAATTAAAGTTATTTTGTAAAATTAATGACTCACTACGTCCAAATCCTAACCGTTTACTATTTTGATTGTCACATGCTACTATTGATAAACTTAATAAAAATACAACACCCAATTTTAGAAAATACATAAGTATACAGAATTGCATTATTTATCAATTTGTAATTAAAACACTTACAGAGTTATGAATTTAAAGCCTTACAAAAAATACACAAAATTGGCATTCATTAGAAATTATATTTAATACATTAATAAACAATTTCAGTTTTATTAATATTTACCTGACTTTACCAACAAGAGCTTAAAAGCTAAAATTTCAATATTTTAATATGATATACATATACGAATATGTAAAAATTCTTTATTTGCATTTTAAAGTTGAACTCAAAACTGTTTTACTAACTATGTTCGAATTCTGCTACGCATGAATTAAAAAATAAATAAATCATCGTTGTAATATTTGACAGTAAAAATAAAAGGGTTAAAAATGAAGCCATGTACTTTGTTTAAAATGAGAGTTTCTATCGGATTTCCTTCAAATATATCGGTAACGCTTCCTTGGATATATAAAATCTCGGTGGTTACTGTCTGTACGTGTCAATTTCATAAAATTTGAACGCAATGATGATATTATTCAAATTTCCAAGTCATGTATATAGTCGAAAATAACCTACGCCAGAGCTGGCTCCAGAATCATATAATAGAATGTTTCATCTTTTATATTTATTACGAATTGACATTGAGTGACGTACAATTTGGTGGTGAAACTAATACAACAAAAACATCGATGTCGCCGTACGGATTTTTCATTTCATTGAGAAAGTGAATATCAACTGAATCACGAGTAGAACTAAATTTAACTGATGTTCAATGTACTAAGTTGTTTTTCGTAGTTTACCCCTTTGCTTTGGGTTTTTAGCAGTTTACGGATTCAATCAAGCAATTCGTTAATAAATTCTATGAGATATTATACTAATTGATGGTCAATTTGTTACCTGTGCCCTGCTGTTAGTTCGGAGAGTGGATCTCCATCAAGCAGCCACTTGAATTGCGGTGGAGGTGATCCTGTGGCGGAACACCGAAGTGATACATGAGGTCCTGGTCTTAGCGTTTGTTCGATGAACGTGTATTGAAGTTCGGGAATCGTATCTGTAATTAAAGACAGCAATTTGTTGACCTTTATTTTCGATATTTATGAACTATTATATAATGACAGCAGTAGTTTGAATCTGTTTCAAGATATTCTCATTTTAGAAAATCTTTTTCAAATCTCTCTCTATCGCTTTATACATAACCATTATCTCGGTATTTATAACATTCACTGCGAATACATATAGGTAATAAAAGTAGAATTGAAATTGATTTAGTATGCAATGCTCAAACATTGGATGAAAAATATCACAGTATATAACTTATTACAAACACTAAATCACAACACGATTGTAAAATTTACGAGCACAAGAGTAATTTTTAGTAATTAATTTTGAAGATGATGAAGTTGTCATGACCAAATTAGTTTATAATTTACTGAAAAATAAGCTTATCACTTTTATTTAAATTGCCAGTACACAATAGTTTTTATTGAATTTTTCAAAAAATATACGTTTATCATTCAATTAGAATAAAATGCAAGTTTATTTTATAAACGCACATATGCTAGATGCAAGTCGAATTGAAAAGCAAAGCCCGAATTGAAAATAGCATTCTATTCGAGAAAATTGGTGTTGCGCATTTGGAAAGGTTCCGTTTATACCACAAAAGAACATCTCAGGCGCAACGTACAAATTGAAATTTCGAATTGGAATGTTGTGACTTTAAATAATTGAGCATTTTGGTTTTCACATAAACATATAAAAATATCCAAACAAACCATACACAAACAATATAATAGTTTGGTATCATATCGCTAGACAACGCTGACCTAGCGAACAATAGTTCGGAAAAAATATATCACATCCGGTAAAAAACTACAAAATATAACATAAAATCAAAAACAATGCGAATAGGGAAAAGTTTTATGAGGCATTACACACAAGGGTTAAGTTATTAAGCAATAATTTTTTTTATAATGTACACAAACAAAGGATACCAGGAACGGGTGAGTTTATGACGTGTATTACCAAGGTTAAAATCAACAGCGTAAAGTGTTGTGGTTAGCGAAATGCGGCTCTCTTCTTCTTTGAGTGGGGCAAGAGAAACAGAGAGTAGGGGGAAAGAGGTGCTTCGTTTCACGTCATGCAAACCGGTTCGCAATAACGGTCACAGTGTAACCAGCGAGAACTCTGAGCGCGAAAAAGGGAACAGGAAATGAGTTTAAACTTCCGTCAACAATATATCATGGAAACCCACATTTCCTGCCTTTTCTCATAAAATAATTTTATACGTGAATAAAAGCCCTGTGCTCGCGTGTACGATTCTAGTCTACGAAACGAAAACCACCGCCTTACGACTAAGGGAAATTATAGAAAATATTACAGTCGTCGCGGTTGCTCACTGGTTATTACTAAACGTACACTTCTACAGTTACGTTTTCGAAATGTTTCAGTAGTAACTTGTTGACCTCATCTAGCATGTCATAATCCACATTCAAGCAACGGTGTGGTAATGCTACATTTTTATTATTGAATGGCTAAATTTTCACTTTAGTAGATAAGCCACATACAAATTTAGTTTTAGATCTAAATATATTAGCTTGCACAAGTGAACCAATTTCTAGAAAACATACAAATTAAATAAACAAAAAAAAATTGATTGTGAAATTGAAAAGAGAGTATGTGCTTTCAACTTTCAAGTTTTAGATGCATTAAGAATATTAATATTTCTAGTGATTTGAAACTATGAGTGTAACTGGACGTTTCAGTGCTTACTTTGATATATGGGAGTAAAGTTAGCTATAAAAAATGAAGTATCAAAAGAAGATAACTGCGGTAGAAATAAATTTTATAGAGGAATTTATGGTGTAACAAAGAGAGACAGAAAGGACGAGCGTATGAGTGCGTCTTTAATGCCGTTGTTTACGTGAATTATCCCCTGGTTATCAATATCTCCAAACTAAAATATTTGCTAAACATAGTTATGACGAGGCGGTTCTGTAACACTTCAAGGCGTTACTGATTTGTCCACAAGATCGTGGCATAACAAACCGGAAACCACAAATCGCGAAAACTAATATCAAAGCTCTTGAACCTGTATGTCACCAATTGACACATGTTTAGGACTTGTTCAAACCTGTTTTGGATCTGTTAAGAACCTGTTTATTAGTTGGTTTCGTGGAGTCTGGTCTGTGACCAATCAGAAAAGTGGCCTTGAAGTGTCGCAGCACCGCCATTTCTACTACTATGTAAGTAAAATAGTAACTTTTGGTAAAAAAAGGGCTTTAAAAGAAATGTTGTACGTAAAGTGATGGCAAAAACATATAATCAATTACAACGGGATTTATATAATTAAATTTTATGGAAATAACATTTTAAATTTCGGTTCGAACTGTAGCAAATATTTATTTTCTTGTTGCGCAGAGGATTATGTTTAATGGAGATTATTGTAAAGAGAAATACAGTTAATATTAGGATGAACTTTCGAAAGCTACAGTGGGTGACTGCACAGATGTGGTTCTATGCTTGTGCGGTGGGCAAACGTGATAATAAAGGGATCTATTTAAATGTCTGACACGAAATATTGCGTTTTACCTCTGTTTGTACGTAGTATGCTGTGTTCTATGCACGTATGTGTGTTTGTGTTTTTTTTTATATATATATATATATATATATATATATCATATATATATGCATTCGTGTGTGCGAGTGTCTTCTATTACAAGCCGTAGTCTCATTTTTCAACATCATATAAACGACATTGTACCTTTTTCATATACCTATGTAACTGTGCCGTGTTGCGTGGTTAAACTCAAACACTCGCTGGGGATTCGTATCTCGATTAACTTAGAAAAAATGTCTGCGTGTCCAATTTAAACTTGTTATAAAGTGAATTTATTTTTCAGATTGCAGTAGTCGTTCCTCGAAATTTAACATAGTTAGTATTACTGTCAAAATTTTAAAGAATTTTCTTTAGTAATCTCCTTATTTCAACTTTATATAAAAGCTATATTTACATCAATGAGTCGATGCTGAACTAAACAGCACCTGTAGAGAAAACTTTTATCTTCTTGTAGATACTATTGTGTTTAGGTTCGCTTTAAAAATGTTATAATGAAAAAAAATCTATTCCAATATTCTTTAAAGATAATTGTACCATTCGCGTGTTGAATTTTAAGGTGTTTTATGAAAAGACATTATGGTGACAGCATTTCTAAATAATAAACTTTAATTTAACTGTCACTATCATTCGTTGAAATTGCCGCAACATATTTGTTAGTGTCTTGAAAATAGGAACAGTTTATAAAGCCTATATAATCGAATTGCGCACATTCATATTGCCCCGTGACTTCATTGCGTTTCCGTGTGCTGTACTACTAAATATTTTTAAAATAAACAATTTTCAAATTTACTTTATCATAAACTTTTATTATTTGCCAGGACCAAAAAATCATTTTTCTCATAGCAAACAATTTGATATAATATTATTAAAACCAGAATTAATTGAATTACTTATACGAACTTATCACGCTATTCATATTAAGATTATCATACAATTTTGTTACATATTTAGCTCGCCGTAAGTAGTACCGAAGAGCTTAAGTATTCGGACGTGTGTTTGTAGTTTTGTCGAATTGAACATTTTTTTAAACTAAAAGTTTGTCTTTTGTCATCTTGAATACAAACTCATATACTTAATGCTCGCTCGTAAGACCAAAATTTGTTGCTCTTTCTCCTATGAAGATACTCCGCGGATTGACACCAAATTTGGTATAAATAATCTATGGGTACACAATTCGTGCCGTTCGCATTTTAAACCCATTAGGTTCTTTATTTCCGCAGTTATTGAGCCCCAAAAAAGGCAATTACGAAATATTAAATAATTAATAAACGATACGGAAACAAATGCAAAAATACTATTTGAATTATAATTTTATGTAATTTAATTCCTAAAGGTACAGTACTACATGAAGGGATGTACAAATTCGACATGTGACAGCATCCTAAAAGTGCCGATGTGACTTAACCCGCATCAGGACGTCAATTAGTATAATCAACGTTTAAATATCGAAATAGGTTCGTCACGCGTTTATGTGGGTTTTGATAAAGACAAATATAATTTATAGAATATATACATATGTATACCTCCTAAGCGAAGTTCAGCGCTGCCCTGAGCACTTTGGCGATCATTGCGGACGATGCACTGGTACATGCCGCGATCATGCCGTGTGACTGAGCTGATACTTAGGATAAGCGGGGTGAGCTGTTTAATGCGCCCACCAGAATCCGCGGTGCCCGCCAGCAGTGGTTCGCCATTACGAAGCCACTGAATTGAGCTGACCGGTGAACCTGTTACTGTACAGTTGAACGCGGCATTTTCACCAGAGTTCACTACCTGGAAAATAAATCAGATTTATTGCAAATTGAAACTTCTTTCTATAAAATGAATAACATTTAGTTTTATTGTCAAATTCTGAGAGTGTCTATTACTCTATAAGATGAATCTGTAAAGATTTAAAGAATGTTATACATTTAGAAAGAAATTATTACCAAAATTAAGAGTTTGTTTATCTCATTTTTCACTAATAAAAGTCTATTATTTTTTTTTGAAATGCAACCATATTTTTGTTACAGTTACTAAAAATTAATTAATTAAAGCATTGTGTTTGTTAATAAATATTTTTATATCATACCAAGTTTATATTTGAAATTAACTTATACATATGTAATAGATATCTACAAATGTAGAGTAAACTATAAAATAATAAAATGAAATCCAGTCTATTGTTGTCGGAATGCTTTGAACAGTTCCTTAATTCGATAGTCAATAGTAACCTTTAAACTAACCTGTACTTGTGGTACCACATGAACGGTTAGGTGGGCTGTAACGGTTAAGTAGGTGTCTAATCTCTGTTCGCCAAACTGATTGAATACTTTACATGACCACCGTCCGGAATCCTCTGGTTCCACGCGCCGAATGTATAGAATGTCTTGTGTGGGTATTATTCGAGGAGATGACGTTACCGGTTGTAATTGACCGCCATGTTCACGATACCAACTACGGAAAACATTTCATTGTATTACTAAGTTTATTAAAATAATTGGATTCTCCTGCATGTACCTTTACAATTGTTTGAAAACAAGTCAATTTCATACGCCAAAGTTGCTACGATTATTTTCTGAATTACAACGAATTTTGGATTGTAAAATATCAATATTCGAAGATATATATATATATATATATATATATATATATATATATAACAACAAATTACTTTATAGCGAGTATTTTCAGCTAATGATATGGATTGGAAACCAAAAATAAGCAGATTTATAACGTTGACCAATTTGGGACAGTTTTGCGATGAGTACGAGGAGCTCTAAAGAGAGAGTTTATAAAGGAGCTCTTTAGGGGTCCTACTGGGTCTCTCCTGAATATTACCTAACAAATATTTTCTTCTATTTATCTATTTTTAAATCACTACAGATTGCTATTAGGACGTACTAACCTCAACTGAAAGTTACCTAACATTTTTTTATTACCATCTATAGACATTGATCTCTAAAAATGAGCTTTAACTCCAATGACGTTATTTACTTGTACACTTTTAGTCATTAATGATACAGAATGGTCAATGACGTCATTATCCAATTTTCGTCTTTGCAGCACCATTATTTTTACAATACATACTAAATAATCTATTATTGCTTGTATTTAGTACAGTTTTATTTCTTTAATAATAAAACACTATTCTATAACTTACTTGAAGATTGGCGGTGGGTTCCCTTGCGCCGGGCAACTCAAATGAACGTCGGTGGCACTTTCTGCCGTGATCGCAGTGAGTGTTCGGGGTGCCAGACGTGGTGGCATGCTACCTGTCGCCTCTGCAATATATTTATGCTCTTATCAGTTTATCGTCGTCGCGAACTTCTCCGGCCAACGAAATCCATTGGGAATTTAAATGAACCAGAGAATCGAACGAAGCGCGTCTTTGGTCGCGAACGCGAAGCAACTGGTTTCGCATTTCATTCATTTATTCCTGATACGTATTTCGATAACGCTATATCATTTAATGATTTTGTTTTCGATGGCTATCTTTAATTTATCGAAATGTTTCAATACAAATTTATTATGGAAACTTACTAAAATATTCGATTTCGACACGCCAGCAATCTCAAACTGGTTGAACACTTTTGAATTGTGTTTTTAAGAAAGTTGTTTACGTTATAAAAGCATTTTTCTTTCGGTTGTTTTAAGTTTGTTTTACAACGTATTCCGACTAGTAATTTAATGTGTGTCAACTAGATTAACGGTATTTTAATAGAATCAAAAACAGAATCTCTAAGTACTAAGATTTGAAACCACAGGATAGTTGTGGTTGTTGGTTAGTAAGCGCTGTGTGTTGAGAACATTTTCGTTGCCACGAGATCATAGTCTTGCAACCGCAACATCCGGAAAACGTTCAATTTGCGAGTTTTAATTAATTAATTGTATAACAGTTCAAATACTCATTATTCACACCAATATACGTATATTTGTTCATGTTAATCGAATTCGAATAACCTGCATTATATCTTGCGTAATTCTTCGGTTTAAATAATCCTACTGTATTTAGTAGCGCAAATATGTTCATAGTTACATATCCGGTTGACATCTCCTTGATCACAAATATGTATGAATATATCATTCTCGTTTCGTACAACTCAAATTAAGGTCGATTTTAACCAAATTTAAAATATAAATATGCATTAACTAATAATGAAATTTTGTATATTATTTTTCCGTTATTTTATTATTATTTCCGGAATTTTAAAACATTTACCTCACTACGTATAAGTCATATGAGTATCTACTTAGTTTTATATACGTTCCTCTTAATATAAAAGAAACAACATAATTGCGCACGTGTCTTGTATTAGGTACCTACATACCTGTTACGGTGAGTATAGCAGGCGCACTTCGTTTCCGTTCCTGCGTGAGCGAGTGAAGCGTGAGGCACGAGTACTTGGCAAGACCATCTTCGAGCCGTGCCGACCGGATATGCAAGTCCCCGGCACTGGAAGTCATTACATAACGGCCACCTGTGACAAGCAGAAAAATACGATTATATAACTACTAAAGATTACACGAAAGAAGTTCTATTTTCTGGCAATTTTAATTACTTAATGCGAATTTAAGAAATCATTATCACTGATTTTGGTAACGAATAAATCACTAAATAAATCAATAAATGTTTGGAAGTTTGTTTTGAAGCCGAGATACAGAACTGAGAAGCTATCCAATAGTTTATTTTCTACTCGAATTGTAGTGTACGTTCATGGAATTGTAAATGGTATTTTGTATATGTTTACTTGAAACACGGCTTCCTGTTTTGTTGGGATACTGTTACAGAAATAAATCTAGACTATAAAATCTTGGTTGTGACTTGTTTGGACTTGTGCCAGATTTTGTGCAATAATGAGTGTATTTCTTTGAGTAATCTTGATAAGTGATCACTGATTAACTGTAACTCAGTTACAATGGATGGCCCCCTACTGGAAATAAAAGTATATTATATTGTGGCTGAACATAATTAAATAAAAAATATTATTCATGAAAAAATTGATCTCGATATATTAACGGAAATATACGTTTTGATTCGAGCCTGTTTAATTATAGAGTGACGCATGCTTGTGTGTCTGTGAACGGGGGTGAGGATTCCAAAAATGTCGCAAAAAGATCCAAGAAGAGAAGGCAAATAATTTGATTTATTTACAGAAAGGTCAAAGTTAAAGTTTGATATTGTGGTTGTCGCGTCAACAGTCTGCTTTCATAGTACACAGCACAGAGATGCTGGCTTCGCGAAACACTTTTTGATCAATTTTTATTGCCGACGCGTGTAGACTACTCAAGTTACGATGTACGCTCTTGTCTACATTGCCATATGTTTTCATCCTGCTCAAAACATTTATGTTTCTATCGATTTTGAATCGGAGCATTTTAAACGATCACGTTTTTACCTAAATTATTGTATACAAACATACATGCAACCTATCAAAAACAGCAAGCTCCAATACAACATTTCAAATTGTATTCAATATCTTCCTTCTGTAGTAACTTGTCTTTAAATGAAAATGAAATTCTTCTACGTTAAAAATAACTATAAAACTAAAAAATGTATATAAATTTAAAAGAAAAGTAAAATAACTTTCGTCTAATCTTCTCCATTTTCAAATTAGCCAGTGAGCATCTTTTTCTTTGGTATTTTCATTCTTTTCGTGGCGTAGCGTAGTTATCGGTCATTTTGTTGAAGACGAAAACTAAGTTAACCCTGTTGCCATTAGAAAGAAAAGGTTTTCTGTCGACGAGACTCGAGACAGTGAGACTCAGGCAAAAGAAAGTTAAATTGAATACGAAGTTGTCAACTCTTCGCGCCCTACTAGAACTTCTTCGGTTCGGACTAGAATTCGCGTTGGTGCGGGTGTCACGAGTTTTAAGTAAGATGTGTACATACGGCTTCTTGTCACACTCTGTTACATACACGGACACAAAGAATAAAATAAAATAAACAATGTAAGATACACCGTTTGGACATCACACGGTGGACTATTTACTTTAGTCAACATATACAATTATGTGATATTGATCAAAATTGTGATCAAATTGCTAGAAACACTTTTCTGGTATCTTTCTACATTTTCTTTAAAAATGTTTATATTTATCGGTAAATTCGCGTATTAATAGAATATTAAACAGTTAGTACCATAGGCTAGGATAACATATAGCGATCTTATATGGAGAAATCTTAACATTTTTAACTTCTGAGAACTTTGGAGAATTAAAGAATCATTTTTTTAATTTTAAGAATAATTGGTGATACACTTCAACCGGTGAATATATATATATATATATAATATATTTTCATAATATATTTAAAATTATACACTGTCTCTATGTATTGACATCTCTTACGCTTCCTCGGGCGTCTACAATCGAGGGAAGTAAAACATATTTACATATATTGTTTCTATGATATATATATATATATATATTATTACAATGTACAAATTTACGATGAATGTGTCTATTTTATAATGATGTACCGCAGCCGTAATATATGTAGAACAAATTAAACTTTTTGGTTGAAATATAGCGACTGTTTAAACTTAACAAACACGTGTTTCCCTTTGTCCCGGTGTCCTCTATTTTCTTTAACAAAGTATCAAAAATATATGAAATGATACAAGTAATATGGTCTGGTCAGTATATTAAAAAGAAATACAGTATGAAATAAAGTAGCAGTAAAAACGTGTTTACTTCTGCTCCAGTTCGAATCATCAAAATATAACGTCTCAATAAGAAGAAAATACAGATAGCAAAAGATATAAAGTAAGAATAAGGGAAAAAATCAGTACGGAAGTGTAGAGATCATGATAAAAGTATATAATATATTTGCCGGATGCTGTCGGTCTCGCACATAACGCAAACTCAAACACTACACCGGACGCGAAAGACATGGGGAGTTATTTGAAAGGGGTTTCGGTTCCGTTCGTGGCTCGATTCAAATCTGTATGTGTGGCCAGTGGCAGAGATACAATTTAGCCACTTATAAATCGTTTTTATGTGTATACTTTCTTATAATATTAAGACTGGTCAGATGAACACATGATATTGATTCAAATAAACATATTTCTTAAAATTACACAAGCAAAAGATACATTTAATTTATATTATATTTAATTCAAGATACGTTAAATACAAAACATTATTTCAAACATTTTACTTATTATTCAACTAATCCTTTTGTAATAGTAGTAAAACGTTTGGTCAGTAGTTAACATTAACTGACGTAGGTACGATTGCAGTAATCTCAATAAAATGTATTTCCAAATTAAACAAAACCGACAACAATGTTATTTACACAAAGAAACGTTATTGTGATTCAATATGAAAAGTTTGAATGACACAAAAGAAGTTTGCAAAGATAGAGTTCAATGGCGAAAAATTGTATAAATGCAATGAGTTTTCTGCCACCTCATTTGATAGAAATAGGTATGTTGTTATGTATGTATGTATATTATTTATTTTAACTAAATCATAATTTTAACTGACATTGGTGTGATGTACTTTTAAACTTGTTAAAGTTAATTTAACTCATTTAATACGTTCATTGTCATCGACACATAATAGACGCGTTTGCCGCCAATGCTATCAAGCGTTCAAAATTTGATTATATAAAAATATATCAATAAATTGAAATAATGGACGTATTAAATTTCTTTTATATGATTAAATTACAGGTAAATATCCATATGTCCCGTACAGCGTATATTTCTCATAACATGTACCAGTTTCCAGTTTCGACAAACACAAACTCAGATCTAATAGTTTACACCATATTTCCCAAACATAAAAATGATAGCCGTTCGCATTGGAACAACATGAACAAATAGAGTAGGAAATAATCAATTTACACATTGTGACATTCGAAGTCAAATCAACCGGGCATTGTCAGCAAGAAATAAGACATTATTATTCGCTGGTCCTTCAATATTTTTCTTTTCAATCTTTATTCACAGCGTAAACGAAAGTGCTCGCCCAACAAATTTTATGGTTAACTTCATTTAGTCCGAGATGGGTTCTATTGACCAAGCAAATTCAGAATAGGATAAAGCTTAGCAAAACAATAATATCGCAAATAAAAAAAATTGTTTGTAATAATGGATGGCGATTCTCTAGGTATGAAGGAAAATCGATCAAATAAACAAACGCGGATAGCTTGGAGTATTAACTGAACACTCCCGCTATAGCAGAACAGACCGAGGAACGTTTATCAAATATTGAACAGGCGTTAGAAAGAATTCATCAAAAAACGTTTTATGGCCACCACTGTACAACGTTTACGCTTAAAAGAAACGCATCTAAATGAAGTTTTAAAATATAATATATCTATATATATATATATATATATATATATATATATATATATATAATATATATATATATATATATATATATATATATATATATATATATATATATATATATATATATATATATATATATATATATTTATATATATATATATATATATATATATATATATTTATATATATATATTTATATATATATATATTATATATATTATATATATATATATATATATATATATATATATATATATATATATATATATATGTATATGTATATATATATATATATATATATATATATATATATATATATATATATATATATATGTACCTTCCCGTACTGATATAACAGGTTAAACATTTAAAGAGATTATAATTGCAAATTATACGTTTCATTCGTT
Organism: Nebria ingens riversi; assembly: GCA_018344505.1. Classification (NCBI taxonomy): domain Eukaryota; kingdom Metazoa; phylum Arthropoda; class Insecta; order Coleoptera; family Carabidae; genus Nebria; species Nebria ingens. The sequence continues at coordinate 78,131 of JADQWA010000251.1, read as the reverse complement.
ATTTCATATTTTCTTGATATTTTTGTTGTTTGATATTCGTATAAAATGCTAGAAGGGCTTTTCAACCATTAAGCTAGTTGGGATTTTACTAGGATAAAAGGGCAATTTGAAATACATTGGCGAGTATAAATATGCTCCTTCTAATGTATTCCAATTTGCGATTCAATATGTAACAGATGCTGTAAACAAGTAAAAATAATGAAAAACTATTCTAGTACACATTCTTTATTCATACTTCTTCTTTTTTTGCATAAGACGTAGCCATTATTATAAATTCAAATATGCATGAACTTTTTTAATAGGCCAAAAAAGTATTTGAATTTATTGTAGATTTTTTTAGTTTTTCTAAAGCTTTTTTTGAGGCCTAATAATATATAAAGGGCATAGTAGATTTAATATGCAATAGATTATGTATACCAAATTTGGTGTTAATCTTTTCAGCACCTTTAGAGAAGAAGGAGCGACAAATTTTGGTCTTACGAACGAGTTATACACATTTTGTATTTAGGGTGATGAAAAGCGAACTTTTTGTTACAGAAAATATTCAATCCGAGATACTTACAGACTACGTACAGTGAGTTAAAAATGAGACAATCAAATTCTTAACTATAGCAACTTTTTTTCTCCTAAGTATCTATAATATATTTATAAGTAGAAGTGTAGATATGTTAATATTGTAGGCACACATAAAATATTTATTAGATTTTAGACTTTTTTTTGTATATTAAATAACAGCAAGTCAATACTGATTGCCAGCCCCTATTCCAGCAAATCCCTAACCATTTTAAGCCCGTTGTATTGCACACTCCATGATACACATAGAGAGACACAAAGTTAAATATCAGAGAGGAGAGAAAGAGAATCGCACGCCGGTCAACGACTGCGAATGTGTGCCAAACGGACCGAACCAGAGCTGTAAGGGACACATGAGTTTGTGCGGCTGCCAGAACAGACAGACATATATTGACATATAGGTAGTGGACAATGTGATGCGCATGTCGGGTATATCCACTGGTTATATACTAGCCGATGGACGTTATCTGAGTGTCACGTCGAATTCGAATTACAAGTGCTATCGGACACCGCCAGTCGATAGCAGGTGTTTGTAATTATATACAACTATCGAATCCCTATATGCTGTTTGCTCGAAATAATAAAGGGTGCCGCAATTAATCTACATTTTGTTTTATTCCGGGTGATGCTGAAATATGTTTCGTTAATAATATATGTCCAATTAAAAGTTTGTAGTAAAACACGTTAGTACTTCCTTGTAATGTTACCATCTCAGGAGATCGTAGTAACTGTAAGAATATTTAGGATTTGCAATAAATAGAATTACTACTAGAAGGAGCAGCAACCACGAAACATGTCGACCCTAATCTATAAATCTCTTTTCACTAATGTAACCAACTCAGAAAACCGTAATAATCGTAAAAATATATAGGGTTTTATAAAGCATAGAACCACAATAATCTAAACTAGAAACTGTACCAAAGTTCGGATACCAATGAAATATAAACCTAGAAATTCTTTTCCACTAATTTTACTAGCTCGAGGGATTATAGCACTCATAGAAATATGCAGAGTTTTGCAAATAACATAATCACAAAAACCAATTACCAAAAGCGGTAGGGAGATTCAATACTCAACCTTGAAACTGAAACCTATCGATCGTAACTTTGGTTATTCCCTTGATTGCTACCGGCTCAGGAGACAATAAGTATATTTGCAAATAGAACGACAAACTCCTACTACTGGAAGCGAAAGGGAAATTCAATACTTAACCTTGTAATATAAACCCATCCATTATAGCCTGGAATGATTATATTCTATTGGAAAAAATGTTGTACGTCGGTACAAGCGAATAAATATGAGGATGAATTGCGAGGAAAGAAAAGTTGTGAGAAAGCGGAATAGAAAAGTGTGTATGAAGGATTTGATTAATTTGAATGAAGTAAAAGAAGTTTGTTGAATGGCGAAAAATTGTCAAGATGGGAATGGATGTAAAAGGTTTCCTGCTACTCTCATTTGATGGGAACAGGCATGAAGTTGTGTACATATGTGTTGCTACTAACTCAGGAGACCGTAGTAGTAGTAGTTATATACAAGGTTTTAGAATAAAACTTACTACCAGAAGTGAGAAGAAGATTAGAAACCCAATCACGAAATATAAACCTATCAAGCCGAACCTAAAAATGTTTATCCGCAAATAACATATATTTATTATGCGAACTTGTCGTTTTTACACCAAATCAAAATATTTCTCCAAACTAGTATACATATGACGAAGCATTGTTTATACTCTAGCCTCTCTGGATTCGTTTACATTACATGTAAATACAAACGGCTTTGCATGGTTGATGTGTAGCTCTTGCATTAGGTAGAATACTCTGTAACCAGAAATCACTAAACACAATTCATTATGTTCTCTATTCATACGGATTTGGCCGTCCCATGGGAACATATTACGAAGATAAACAAATAAGCCCATTCGAAACATAGTCATGCATGCGCGCGTCCGTACAGACATACGAGTACATACGTAAGTACGCATGCGCACACAGCCGTACTATTAGAATTTAAATAATTACAGTTTCCAATTTGAACTGTTTGTCTACAAAATGCATACATATAACTTCAATTGTTATATATGTCGTAAGAAATAATATTCTACTCATATGCGCAAGTTTACAAACCTATAATTCTGTAAAGAAATCTGTAAAATTATGAGAAACATGTAGTTCTATAATAAATACATTTTTAAGGATAATTCATTGTTATAAACAAGAATGATGTCCGATATGTTTTATGGATTCCACAAATATTTGATTTGCAAGTCAATAAAAATATTTTAAACCATTTAAACATTTTACAGCTTCTTGTTAAAGATCTATAAACTTGTTCTGAATCGCACCATTATAGTTTTTAAAATGCATAATGATAAACAATTATATAAGGATAATTTATGCAGATTTTTATTAAATTCTATTTACAGATGTGCCACTTCAAGGCGAAAAAGAAGATGTGTTGCTGAGACATTGGTAAATATGGATGAACCGAGGAAAATCTAATAAATGACTATCATTTGTTTGTTTGCTTTAAATTGCGTAAAATGTACTGTCGCTTATGCATTTAAGTATAACTCACCCATGTCCGCTGGCCCAGGTAATAAAATAGAATCATCGCGAAACCATGACGTCACCGTGACGTAATCCTTTACATATGATGGAATGACGCAACTGAGGACCGCTGTGTTGCCAGCCAGGACGTGAGCTCTGTACACCTGCACTTCATACTGTTGACGAACTACTGTAACATTACAATACAGACACATATTTTAATCACTGTTACTTCAACAATTATCACAACTAAGTTTTACATGTTGCTGGTGATTAAAATCATCACTTATTAATATTTAATTTTTATCTTGGTTGCTTTAACAGTTTATGAATCCAATCACAACAAAAATTTAATAATTTGGCGTATTCTGTTTTAGAAACTACACTGTAAACAAAGTGTTATACATTTGCATGATTTATTGCGTAAAAATATACGAAAATGTTATACAAATTTATTTTAGTCTAGGAAAATTTGACTGAAAAACAAGACATTTCTCATTAATTTCAATACATTTAGAAAACATGTAAATTTTCAATTATTTTTCACTGTGCACAAATTGTTCGATATCTATTCATGAAATTTAGTTAAAAAATATGTTTGGTCCAAAAATTTGCTTTTTATTATATATTTCAGAGGATATGCAAAAACGTACTCGGTTTTCCATATTTTTAAATAAAATTTTCATAATAGAGCTGCGTAATAAGATTGCTGACTTATTACTGCATCTGCTAATAAGGCCTTTATGTACAAAAATTACATTTTTCGTCATGACTTCCTGAAAAATGGTAAACATTTTCTGTTACACATGAAATAATAATAGTTTTCACTAACGTTTTTTGTAAGTATATAAATCTAAATTAAAAATGTATTGTTACATACATACATAACTTTATGCCTATTTATATTTAAGTGTTAAAAATATGAGCAATTATCAATATTAGAAGAATTTCATATTATGTATATAAATCTATGAGCCCATCTATAAATTACCAAAAGAAAAAGAATAAATGAAAAACTGGCGTTCCAAATGCTTAGCGATGCAGAATGGAATATGTAAATCAATTCAATAACTCTAAAACGGCAATTGATGACTTAGCTTTTCCATCGAGAAAAAGTATACCGCACGGCAATATCCAATTCAATCCGTTCCGTCCGTTCCCTACTATACAATCATAGCTGCTACCTTATTCAACAATTATTCATCAAATACACATTTTTATATTGTTATTTGAACAATTAAGGCAATTAAATAAAATTTAGTGTTACTTACAATTTGATTTTGCTCGAGTTATTTTCTACGTGTTTTCATAAATAAACCAAAACAGTGTTTAAAATCGATACAATAAATGTGATTATAATAAATGGCAGTAAGCAGAAATTGGGTCCTCGAAAATCTACTTTTTAATAGAATTGATAACTCCAGTCACTAAACGTAATACATAACAACGTAGTTTATACAAATTTACTATCAGGGGACCAACATTTATAATTACTTGTATACATATTATATTGACGTCACTGCCTTGCAGCTTCACCACGTTTATCTGTAAATGGCTGACGACAATGAACGAAAATAGTGTCAGTTTTTACTTTCTTATACGAAATATACCTACTACGTATAAGAAAGGCCAGTGCAAATGTTTTTGTGAACATATTATGTTAGATTGTTGGGTCTTGTCATTTTATTTCGATTACTGTTCTATATCTTTCAATGTTTAGGATGGTTTTATATATATATATATATATTATATATATATATATATATATATATATATATATATATATATATATTATATATAATATATATATATATATATATATATATATATATATATATATATATATATATATATATATAAAGAAGATGCGATGATTTTGATACTATCAATCTCGGTTGGTCACAAACCGGTTAAACGAGCAAACACCAGATAGCATCACTACCCTTGAGTGAGGAGCAATGATTGCGGTCAGTCAATGGAAAATATCATTTTGCGGTGCCTGAAGTTCAGTTAGGCGGAAACTTATTTTTAAAACGCATGAATGGCTGTTGTCAATTGCGGAATGTTTCGGGTGGTGTTGGAATTATTTTCTATATAACATTTATTGGGTTTCTATATTGCGTACTATTCAATATAATATTTATTCATTTTCAAAATTAAGTACAAGAGTATAATATCAATATATATATATATATATATATATATATATATATATATATATATATATATATATATATATATATATATATATATATATATATATATATATATATATATATATATATATATATATATATATATATATATATATATATATATATATAATATATATATATATATATATATATATATATATATATATATATATATATATATATATATATATATATATATATATATATATATATAGGTATATATAATATAAGGGTAAAAAAATATCAAGGGTAAAAAAATCATTTTTTTTAAAAACTTAATAGATATGAAATAATCAATTGTGTTAGCCGATACTTTGTAAAACTCCATATTGTAAAAATTAGGAAAACTAGAAAAAATATTACTCTGTTTTTAGTTTTACTATATTTAACTTATTTTAGTAGTTACTAGTTTCACCACACTGTGGCATCTTCAGACTATCTATAATTAATAGATATGATTTTCAAATTAACTATCGTGTCTCGCGCAGTTATAACTTCCTTGTATGCTTCGTTTTCCATACTCAATATTCACTCACATGTTTCGTATCTATACAATACCGTTTATAATACGAAACTTATTCTTATACCTATATTGTTTGTCGTAGGTATCCTACTGACTAGTATACTATGTATACTGTTGTCTATGAATACCGTGATGAATAAATTGATACTGACACACTTAAGTGATGAAAATGAAAACAATGTGCCAATCGTGGAGAGCTTGATGTTACCAGACGTGCCATCAAAATATAAGCTTCTTATATATACAAATTATTGTCGTCAATTTGTGAATCGATCGGAACCAGCTCCGTCGCTATATATAGTTACTTGTCATCAAGCAACTTGTAATACAAATAATATAATTTGTAGAATGTGTTGAAACAGTTCAACAATATAAATATTAAAATTAACAGAAACTACCAAATTTTGCTATATGACGAAATGGTAGAAATGGGTACTACTAATACCTTATTATTCTCTGTATACGTATATACGACGTACATTATTATTTATTATTTTTACTTTCTTTTACGAAGTAATAAGTAAGTATTGTAATCACGAAAAAAATTCTCAAAATTTTAACGGAAATACACCTTTTGACCTTCCCTGAATCGAGTCTGACTATTTTTGGAATGACGTCTGTGTGTGTGTGTGTGTGTGTCTTTATGCGCTCTACAGCCTACACTGTTGAAGATAAAATTATGAAATTTTAAAACTTAAAATTTGTATATGCCTGGGAAGAAAACCTCTTATTTTTGAAAAGCATATTCAAACCGGAAGTGCATGTTTACTTGAGCCACTTTTTGCATATCTTCGAAACGGCTGCACTTACAATAAAATAGTTATAATTAAAGTTAAAGATATTAATGATTTGAACAACTTTGGTTTGAAACATTTCTTCAAAAAGGGTACCAGTTACGAGAAAATTGCTATTATCCTATTTATATTGCCATAGTTACATAGGTATGGAAAATTATATATAATAAATCGTATCTACTATGCATGTCAACTGTTTTAAATATTCAAATATTTTGACATTTAACATTTATTGTCAGTGTCACAAATAAGTTTAGTGAAAACCCGTTACAAAGGTTAGTAAATAATTTAAAATATTATATATAAATATTTTCTCTGGTTTAAAGTTAATTTGAAAACTAAAAAATGCCCGGCCATAATAATGTTTAATAATATGTAATGAATAATGATATTTTCTTTATACTACTATAAAATCCAACATTTAAAATCTAAAATACATATGTTTTCTTTGGAAATCTGACAATAAACTAATTTTACAATTTTATTGGACAATGAATGAAAATATTTTCTTGAAATTTAAACATTTTATATTTTAATTTATATACTATCAAATCTAAATATACTGGCTACGTAAAAGAAAGTTTAGGGCCAACACATGGCCGATGTTTTTGATACAATTAACTAACTAGCCCTAGAGAAAATAAACATTTTGTTTATTTTATTAAAACGATGTTTAATTGAAGAAATTTATTATAATACTAATTATTTACTAAGTCAGTCTACAATGTAATATCGTGATTAATTATGAAAGTAATATTATTTATTATTAAAGTTTATATAACTGTTATTAAGATCTTTATGATTTACGTATTTGAGTAGTAGTTTATGCAAAATCAATTACGTTAATCATCAAGGTCTAAAGTACCACTTATATAAACTTTAATAACAAAACACGCATATTTAAAGTATGTTTGACATAATTATTCACGTAAAAAGTACATGCACGTACACGAAACTCACAGGTTACTTGATTAGTTGTTAATTGTAGAGTTGCTACGTTCTCTAATAGAGGTCTGTACTGAATAAAACATATAAAGACTTTCATTATTTTTGTTCTTTTAAATATACATATATATATATATATATATATATATATATACATATTCTGGTTTTTTGTGCTATATAAAATAATTCTTTTATAATCCAAACGGATTACATTGTTAATTCATCGGATACAAACATTATTTTGAAAATTTAATTTTAAAAATACTATAAATAACAAATGTAGTCAAAATATTAATTATTTCATTTTAAATTTAAAAGAAATATATTTTAGTGAAAACACGGTTAAGTAAACGAATTTTACGTGATTTTATTCGCCAACATAAAATATTTTATTTCTGGTTGAGATTAGCAACCATTTCAATTCAGAGCAATGCACCTAATTTTTCGCGATCGTTTCGAAACGAACCATATTTCGTAGCACCAGTTGCCAGCGCCAGCGCGCTGTCAATATAACTGATATTTATGTAATTGCATTTTCTCGATCATCAGGTAAAGTAGCCCAATTGAGTTATAACAGAATTGTGACAATTTAAAATGCAATCGAAGACTTATTTGCCAAAGGCGACGCTATAACATCTATTTTCCCCACCGTTCTTATAAAATGGGCCAATATACATTCAAACATATGTACCCATACGAGTTTTGCAAGATTTTTTTTTTTACGAGTGATATTATTCAACATTTTATACCCCTTCAATTCTACTTTATTTATAACTACACTTATAGCGTAAATATTTGTATATTTACTGATTTTTATACATGTAAGGAGAAAAACGTTCATTTCTAATTTAAGTAGTACCTATTTTTTTGAGTCTAATCAAACGCGCTTCTTATACAATGTGTTCACCACATCTCTATTGTCTCAGTGTAATATTTATCACTTTTTAACTGTGTGGGGTGTTGAGCTGGTGCCCCATTCATAATCTTTCTTTATATTTTTTTGTTCACGTTCCCCCTTGTGTAATAACTACTCGAATAGCGTGATTATTTGGCATGCGACGCACTCGTCAAGTGGGTATTCATTGGCTAGAATCTAGAAATGATCCACACGTATTAAAATAAGATGTAAGTACCTACATGTGCCACCCATTCGCTAACGCCGTGTATAAGTATGAGTATATCAACAAACAAGTCTGAACTTGGAGTCCGTTTTTAAATGAGGCTCCCACCTCAATGCAGTGGTATACACATTTTAATTGTGGAAAAAGTATCATATTTTTTATTTAAAAAAAAAAAGAATATTTTCACATCAACGCTAGGGCTTAATTGAAGTTTTTGTTACGTAAAATTGTAAAGATGGAAAAAAGTTATTGGACTCATTATTTTTTATATATTTACCTACATTCTATTTGTAAAATCCAGCATTAAATTTATAATATAGCATAATTATGTAATCCTACAATGATTAGCGTATAAACTTAAATAAAATATAATAAAATGCTTCATCGATAAATGTGAATGTTTTTGTTAAACTAGTTACATACTTTCTATGTAAATAATTCGTTGTTAAGATTGAGCTTACATTTTTTAGAATGTTTAATATTCTAAAAGAAACGTGAAGTCGATATTTTGAGGTAAGTGCGTCGGTTTGATGTAAATACGCCAGAAAGCTTTAATTGAGGTAATTCCGCTGGCGTTACCGCTAGTCCCCGGTCGAGCTCACACATACTAAACAATTAAACGGTTCAACGAAATATACCCTCTCTATATTTGTTTCAGTAAATTTTATGATTTACACAACTTTGCTAACATTTTATTGTATTTTTTGTCATTTGCTAAATATTTGCACAAATATACTCAAAAGTGTGAGCTTTGGAAAGTGTAATTTTATAACTATAGAGTGTATTGAAAATTTAGCAATAAATACACCTTCGAACATAAGTCTTACCCCTTTATAGCGACCTAAAGTCTCGCAACCAGCATTGCATGATTTTAATGCAAGTTATGCAACACGTACAAAATCAAATATTTATTATGGTAGGGGTGGTCCACCCTACCATAATAAGCGAATGATATGGATTCACTTACACAATTTAACTGAATTTAAACGTGCTGCATAACTTGCATTAAAATCATGCAATGCTGGTTGCGAGACTTTAGGTGGCTATAAAGAGACAAGACTTATGTTCGATACTTAATAAATGTTTGATGCATATATGGAGTAAATATACGCCGCTACTGTTCTTGCGTCACCCTGTCATTTCTCATCACGTCAACAACCATCTTGTTTCTAAGCGAACGTACGCCAAACATCATATATATTGCAATAGCGAATTTTCAACAAAGTGTGTCATTCTTGACAGCTGTAAACAAAAGCGATGTGCGAGAAAGAACAGAAAATAAAACCGGTAGAAATTGTACTCATTCGTTCCTTGACTTTTTTAACGTCTACCAACACGTCACAGTTTTTCACAATTTTTTTTCATTTTGTTACTTTTAAGTTTCTTATTTTGTTAAAGTAATACGGCCTGCTTAGATGACAGAGAAAAAGGAGATTTCCAACTACCTTTCGTACTAAAGACTATACGTACGTACCATTCGTTTTCGAAACAGATGTTGGCAAAATTCAATTACACCGCTAAGTATCGCTTCTACTTTTAATGCAATTACAACCAATGTTGTATAAACACCATATTAGATATACATATACATTTACGTATATATGTATTTTAATCATAAACTACAATATTTCATTCGAGCTCGTCGCGAGGGATCGTTTTACACAACATTACCAAACCGAGTCAATGTTCGTCCTGAGATTTAATACAGGGTCGCATTCAATGTTCTATATTTACGACAACATCTACGACATATCCAAAGACAAATACGTTTCATGCACTGTAGTAAACTCGTCTCATCTTGACTACGTAATAATTAAGATAACCATTAGTATAATTATGTAAGTCGATCTAATATGCAGAGATGTCATTTTCATTTGTTTACACGCACCAGTGAGGAAGCATATTATACTCTTAGCGCTATTCATGACTAGATAGTTTAATCATACTATAATTATTAAGTAGCGGAAACCAAGCTTTATTTTTAGACTTTACTTAGTGTATACCATGACAGATATGCTCAATTATAACTGTACAGCAATACACTGAATTTTAAAAAAAGTGATGCACAAAAGTATAAAAGAAACCAACAGATGGCCCAGCCTATATAATGCCACATAAATCTACTTGATGTTAACATATGTATGTATCTATTATAACATATTTTCTTACTTGTGTGTTTTTCTTTTCTTTTGATGAATTCAAGAATCACAAATGTGAAAAGAATCTTCATTAAAGACGACATCGATTGATTCGTTATATTTGTTCACGCAAAACATCGAACCAAAGCCAAGCTTTTATAGGAATATTAAGTGGTGTAAAAACATATTTTTTATACAAAGAGTATAAAATACCATATTCATCTTTGATAAAATCTGTACCGGTTTCGTTTCTTTTTAATACATTAAAACAAATAGGTTCGGTTTTGTAAATATGCCAGTAATTTCCAAACTGTACAAATGTGTATTGTCGTCAGTAAACAATATGAATAAATAATGAATAATTTTGTGTACGATTATTAATATTTGTTAAATAAATTGATAGTGCTTCAGGGTTTTATTGTTTAATCAAACGAAAAACAAGCTTGTGTTCGCGATAAACTAATATGTATTTTGATTGCACGGTGTTTTCTAAAAATTAATATAAATTGTTCAATATAATTAAGAATTTATTTCATATATGATCTGAAACATCGATTTCGATATTCTTTGAAATAGGTTTTCATCGCTATAAAATCGTTTCCAATGCAGTAATACTGCTGTTTTCGTGTTCCATACCCAGCATTTATTTTATTAAATACGATTTAGTCATCTAAATATATATATATATATATATATATATATATATATATATATATATAAATATAAATATATATATATATAATATATATATAATACGAGTATAATGCGGCTTAAAGCAGTGTCCCGCACTGGATATTTTTATACGATAAGGTAGTTGCAGGCTACTCGGAATAGCTTGAACCACGATTTTCGTGGTGGTGGCAACAGTCTTCAGCGAACATCGAGATCGCGGTTCAAGCTATTCCGGATAGGCTGAATACCGGTTTAGATACTATAATATAAATATAATAAATTGTTTATCAATAAACAAAAGCATAATTTATATTAATTATATTTTCCATCAAAATGCAATTTTAATAGGTTCAAAATTGATCAGCACAAATTTAAATTAATAAAAAAATCACGGAAATTCATAGCACATTAAAAAAAAAGTTCAATATTTTTGCCAAAAATGATTGGATAGGTAAAATTATATAATCCAGGCCTGTGGTTAAAGCAACGCGACACGACCAATGTGACCCTTTCAAATGTTATTAAACAGCGCAGTGAATGAAAACTCAAGAATAAAAAAGATGTTCACCCATAATTTCCTTGCTACAAATTCATGTCGTGATACCACAAATGAATTCACAGCGTTTCCGTTAAAATCTCGAGATTTTTTTTTCATGATTACAATACTTACTTATTACTTCGTATAAGAAAGTAAAAATGAAATCTCGTTTTACGAAAATGTTTACTTAAAAATCCTTCTTATTACAGATGCATGATAATTATAGCCAAACAAATGTGGTAATGAATTAAATATAAAAAATGTATTCAGTTACGTACGTGCGTATATACAATTGAATCGTTTATTTTTAAAAGTCAGTAAATCCACGTGTTCTTAAAGATATTAATTATTTATGCAAAGATGTATTTGAAAAACTATTCTTTTTTTGCAATTTAAATACCTAGAAATGCACTATGACATAAACATATTGATGATTTGAAGCTTTTGATCAATTGATACAGATATACCTTTAAGATGGAACCACATGAGTATTGTACATACATGTGTATCCGGTAGAAGCGTTTGTATGTCTGTTCTGTTCTCCATTTCATCAATCTTTCGTGTTGTCGATCGAAGTGATGTGTAAGGCGTCTTCGTTCTACTGAACACATGCGGACAACCATCCCATTCCACATTCTGTGCGCATATCGTAAGCAATAACGTATCAAAAGGCAAATGTATCGAAAGAAAATGTCTATCGACAAGATCTGCGCGCAATTTCATATAAAGAGATAGGTAATATACACAGTGATTATATTTAACTGCCTGATAATCGATCATTGAATTTGCTAGCTTAGTTAACCAGATATCCAAATATTGTTTTTAGCTGATTAAAAATGAAAATGAGGTTTTGTTCTTTTCGCCTTTTCCTTATACGAGTGACTCAATATGGCGAATAGCATTCGACACAATTGATTCGGCACAATTACCTGTAAGCCTCATACCATGCACCATCATGGCACCCTATAGGTTAGATATCAGTCACTTTAACCGCACAGCTCTTTCTTCTTCCAATATTCTCTTTATTTCATTTCGTTCTCCTGTCTGTTCGCCCTTCAATTCACTACTTTCATTTCCGGTTCCAGCCCGCACAATATTCTAACTTCCTTATTCACACATCCGAAGATACGATTTCTTTACTTTGTTCTCACAGCCACATAGGTATTGCGCATGTGTAAAGTTTAGGGATTAAGCAAACAATTCCATTCCATGATTGTGATAATATCAATATATCAGAAAACTAAATCCTTTCTGACCATAATCATTGCTAATATAAAACACATGCCGAGATATGACGTAACTTTGACAACGCTGCTAAAACCTTATGTATGTATTGTACAGCTTCATATCCATAAAAATATTAAATTTTATAACAAAATTTCATATTGCTTCGTATTAAAGTAAATTTAAAAAGAAAATTGGAAAAATCCTTTTTGAACGATCAAAATTGAACGACAGACGTTTGGATTATCTACTAACTCATATCTTATTTCGTTTTAAGAATGGATCAAGTTTTCACCGTTTCCATCTAAACCGATCTCCTCTGTAATATAGCGCGCAATTGTATTTGCTATTTATGAACAGTAAAATAAAGTAGCTATCATCTTATGCCTCCAGGTATCATAACATTTTTACAATGAAGGTTTGCCTATAAATATTTTACTTCGGTTTTATGGTCAAATAACTTTTTATCAGAAAAGAGAAAGGAATGAAAGGGAAAAAGTAACGCATACATATTTCAAAGAAACAAGGACAATGGATCACGAATATAATAATAAGTTACCAAAAAAAAAAATACAATTTTGTTTATATTTGTTTACAAGTCAGGAGAATGATTCTTATATTCTGTATATATATTTATATATGTATGTATATATATATATATATATATATATATATATATATATATATATATATATATATATATATATATATATGTATATATTTATATATGTATATGTATATATATATATATATATATATATATATATATATATATATATATATATTATATATATATATATATATATATATATATATATATATATATATATATATATATACATATATATATATATATATATATATATATATATATATATATATATACGAGGGTGGTCTGAAAAGTTTCCGACCTAACATAGATACAAGACATTTTTTCAGAATTTTTTTTTTTAATTTTTCAACATAGTCTCCTTGTAACTCTACACACTTCTCCCAGCGATGCTCCCATCTGTGTAACCCGTCCAAATAGTACTCGGCGTTTTTCTCTGCAAAATAATTGTTCACGAAGGTGATTGCCTCTTCATTTGACGAAAATCTGTCCCCCGAGCGCAATTTTTAGATGAGGGAACAAAAAAAAGTCGCTTGGAGCTAGATCTGGTGAGTAAGGCGGATGGTCAACCGTAATTCGTGGATTTTCGCCATGGCAACCGCTGAGATGTGAGACACGTTTTTGGTCTAACGGGAGCAAACGCGGCACCCAACGCGCGGACAGCTTTCTCATGTCTAAATGTTGATTTAATATGTGACAAACACGTTCTTTTGACATGTTCATAACCTCTGCTATCTCTCTCACTTTAATTCGGCGGCGGTCGTCTAGCACCATTTCGTGAACTTTGGCGATGTTTTCGTCGGTAGTTGCAGCTTTTGGACGTCCCGAACGTTCATCGTCTCCCAAGCTCTTACGGCCACGTTTAAATTCAGCTGCCCAAAATTTCACTGTGGTAAATGATGGTGCAGAGTCCCCATACACAGAATCCAACTCATCTTTGATTTGCGTAGGCGTATTGCCTTTCAAAAACAAATATTTGATGACAGCTCGATACTCGATTTTGTCCATTTTCATAAAAACACTCACATCAACCCACTCAAACGACTGTTACATAACAACTGCGCGTCCAAAATGGCTGAAACATTGGTGCGTAACTGTCAACAGATGAACAACGAAATTCCCTAGCTTTTATTTACGAGTGCTGTTATCTTCATGTTGAGGTCGGAAACTTTTCAGACCACCCTCGTATTATGTAACCCTTTTATTATTACGGAAATTACACATGCAGAAAACCTTTTTACATCTTCATAGTCTTTCGACATTTAACTCTATCCTTACAAACTTCTTTTGTTTTATTCCAATTAAACAAATTCTTTATACACGCTCTTCTATTCCACTTGCTCACAACATTTCTATGGCGCAATTGATTCCCTATCATATTCATCCAATTATTCCGAGGACGTAAATCTTTTTCGTTAATCTTTCATTCGACTCATACAATCTCATTTGGTTCTCACCTATTCTATGTTCGACATTTTGTTACAATATATCACTGCTCATACACCCACGTAATTCTCTTCCTGTCTATTTTAAATACATCACAAATACTTCTTCAAAATTTCATTATTTTTATATATGTGTGTGTATAATATACAGCAGTTCTATTCAGTTAAAGTGTATTTTTATAAGTATTATTTAGGAAAATTTGTTCTGAGCAGAATTATAGTATATTAAAATTATAGAATAAACTTGGGGTTTAGAAAGGATAGGACTTCAGAGCGAACCTGAAATAATATAAGTGCCAGGATTTATGTGCGAGCACGGCTAACATTTTAAATAGGTATGATTATCCTTTATAAGTATTGAGTTGGACGATCCGTTATACACTGTACTGTAAGCATACATATATACATTTATACTTCTTTTCTATATAATTGGGTAGCATAAGTAACAATGTTTTCCTAACAAACATTTATAACCAGAAAAAACATGGACATTTTTTCCGGGGTTTAAGTATTAAAAAACATGTTTAGATGACAGTAAAATATTTATTTTTAAAATTGTTGACCAAAAAGATTTCTTTTTGTCATGTAAATGAAGCTAGAGTGCGAGGTCACCATCGGATGGAATATAGTAGAAAATGTGACACAAATAAACGACGTTTATAAATATATTTTAAAAGTCAAATTGTAATCCCTTTATTAACAACTAACAAGAATATATATTATTAAGGTAAATTTAAATTTTTAGAGCACGAATTCAAGGATAGCGTGGGCATATAAAAACGTAGATAATTACGCTAATAATAATTTGACAGGTTCGCGCAGGGTGAAGCAGAGCAGACCTGTTCAATCTTGAACATTTTCAAGTACTCATTGGCGAAAACACGAGCATGAGTTCGAGATGTGGTTTTTTATGTAATCGTGAACATTTCAAAGGATCCTGTTCGCTGATGTAAGAGATGCTTAAGGCTGTATTTTGATGAATACATTCATCATAACAAGAAAATACATTGACAAAATAAATTTTATGATGATGAT
>JADQWA010000251.1:12500-61672 GCA_018344505.1 Nebria ingens riversi | reverse complement strand
GCCGTTTTGGAGATATTGCAGAATGATCAAAAAATGGCTAGAAATGGTTTGTATATTTTTACGTTTCGATGGAATGCATTCAGGGCTATCTCTAGATCATTCACAAATTCAATCATAGATAGATGTGGACTAAACATACGCAACAATCATATTTCAAACATCACGCATCAAACAGATAATCGAGTTCAGAACAATGCAAACGGCAGTGTAAGCGAATGATGGTTCACTCAAAGCTCTGTAGCCATGCGAAGCCATGAAGACAAAGATTGACATTGCGACCGAATCTATACGGTTTATGATTTGTATCTGAACATGATTACTCCAATGCAAGCATGGATTTTTTTAAGTTTGCTAAAAATGTGTTAAGTTGCAACGCCCGCCATTTTATCTCTATCAATATTAAACATAAAGTAAAACAAAATCAATGCTTCCTGTTCGCAAGTTCTGCGTCGTGCTAGACTCTAACCTAATCAAAGTTCATTTGACGTAAATAAATAAAATTGAATTTTCTTCGTAAAACATATCACATCACGCATTGGAAAATTGTATTACTCTCGCGGTAGGCGAAGCGTTGACGTGCACTTTTATCCCCGGCCTAACCTTACATTCGACCCAAATTCACCAGCATACAACACAACAAACCACTGTAACCGGTTACCAATGAAGACAACTTGTTTCTTTCCGTAGATATACAGACATCACGTACATTAACGCCTCACCGCCACATAGCTCTCCGAATAACCGAGTTTTCCCAGTTGAAACTTGGTCAAATATATAAACTGTTTTATATCAAAGTAAAATGATAACTCCGAGATATGTTAGGGTATTCCTAAATTTATAACTCACTTGCACAAAGAAACATCTGCAGTAGATTGCACGGAACTTTCTTATACGTAGTCAGTATTTTTATATACCTACTACGTATAAGGACAGTGTGAGAGATTGCAGATATGTTTAATATGAATTAATAAGAATAACTTCTGCAATAAAAAGTTGAAATTACGTAAATAATTACAAGTTGATTGACTTTTCAATTATACTTTTACGTCCAGTTATTCTCCAAGCAAATAATGAACGCAATTTAGCTTACGAAATTGGAAAATATTTGCAAAATAATCATCAAAAACAAACACAATAAAAAAGCAATAATAGATAGGATTCTGCGATGTATTTGACAGAAACGATATTTTATCGTTGAGACATATGTACACCTTCGAACATAAATTTTGTCCCTTTATAGCCACCTAAAGTCTCGCAACCAGCATGTGCATGATTTTAATGCAAGTTATGCAGCACGTACAAAATCAAATACTTATTATGGTAGGGCTGGTCCACCCTACCATAATAAGCGAATGATATGGATTCACCTACATAATTTAACTGATTTTGTACGTGCTGCATAACTTACATTAAAATCATGCAATGCTGGTTGCGAGACTTTAGGTGGCTATACAGGGACAAGACTTATGTTCGAAGGTGTACATACATATATACGAGTGACGTCGGTTTACAGAAATGTTTATACAGGACGTTTTGTAATAACATCGACAAACACCTACAGGTTGTAGCAAAATCAGGACTAACACTTCGATGACATGAATAAGGATACTAAAATACAGGTTTTGAAAAATGCAAAAAAAATTATTATTATTCATTACCTATACTTAGTAATTTTTAGTTGTAATATGAATAGTTATTTTAGATTTAACTATACATATTTGTTACAATAAATTTATATTTATAGTTAATATCTGAAACATGTGGTTGCAGGTATAGCAACATTAATTCAAAATAACAATATTCGTTGGCAAAGCGCTGATATTGTCGCGTACCAATATGATATCATGTGTATGTATGTATGTATGGATGTATGTATGTATGTATGTATGTATGTATGTACATACATGAACGTTCATAGCCAAATGTTCTATGTATGTTCATATACATCATGACTTCAATAAACGAACATCATAGTTGAAACTACAGTTAGTAATGTATTACTGGAGTAAATGTGAACCAGGAACCTATTTCAGTGAATTTCGATGCTAAATTGCATATCTGACATTTTGTTTTAATTTAAGGCTATGAATTAGTCAAGTGAATTAACATGTGGCGCTAGCATCGATTACATATGTGGCAACCATATGGTTTTAACTAAAAAATATTCTAGATTTTGCAACAATTTTTACTTTCTTATACATAGTATAATTAAACTAAGTAACCATGAACATTTTCGAATTCGAAATGTTAATACACCTTTTGACCTTCCCTGAGTGTCGAGTCTGATAATAATGTTAACAATAATAGTCCTTTATCATATTTTGAGCTTTAGAGGTTATGCGAATAGATTAAAGAGCTTAAATTTAATGTGCGGTTTCATTGTCGTATGATTGGTCATTACCTAACGACATTGTATATTTACACGCAGACGGACACTAGCTGAGTTTACTGCATGGCATAGAAATTTAATCTACAATTGCTCACAACAATCTCTACAACAAAGTAATGATTTCTTATCCAATAGCACGTTGGTTTAATCTTTAATTTTAATTAATTAAAAAAAAGTATTAAAAGGTACAGATTACTGTCAGTGTTACACCAAAACGTATTATTCTTAATTAGTTTATAAAATAGTTAAAGAGAGTTTATTTTTTAAAGATCGTTTTCAAAAGATAATACTGAATTATAATTTATAAAATGTCTTACTAAATTATGTATAATAATAAAACAATCAGAATCAGGAACGAGTTATATTAGAGAGTGTGTTAAACAAGATGATTTTAAATTTCAATTTAGTCGAGTATAATATAAGCATATAGTCGGTTGGTAACATAGGTAACAACTGTGTAGTACGAAACGCCACCAGAGGCAATAGCAACAGGTAAACAAAATTGCTGTTAGATTTTTATTCTTTTTCAACTGTGTAAAGTTCAACCAACGTAGATAATGAAATTTTTATTTCATCTTTGAACGAAATGTTAGAAGTACAATTTCATTCCGTGACACTGTAATATCTTAAGGTGAACCATCAAGTTCGCTAAAAAACTACTATTCGGCGTGTGTTTGCATAAAAAGTGTCTGGTAAAAATTTCATTTATTTTGATCTTGTATTAATGGAGAGAAAAAAATAAAAACTATGAAAAAGTTCCTATACACAGAATTCAACTCATCTTTGATTTGCGTAGGCGTATTGCCTTTCAAAAACAAATATTTGATGACAGCTCGATATTCGTTTTTGTCCATTTTCATAAAAACACTCACATCAACTCACTCAAACGACTGTTACATAACAACTGCGCGTCCAAAATGGCTGAAACTTTGGTGAGTAACTGTCAACAGATGAACAACGAAATTCCCTAGCTTTTATTTACGAGTGCTGCTATCTTCATCTTGAGGTCGGAAACTTTTCAGACCACCCTCGAATATATAATATTATATATATATATATATATATATGATATATATATATATATATATATATATATATATGTATATATATATATATATATATATATATATATATCATATATATATATATATATATATATAAATATATATATTTTGATCAATTAAAAAGAATTCCAAAGAATATTTTTTTAAATTAGATAATACCCAACAAAATGTCATGTAGCCTTGATATTATTTTATGAAAATATGATCGCACAGTACATAATAATCTATTATGAACCAGTAATAGTTTTGTGAATAATTCAGCAAGCCCGGAAATTATTTGCTGTAGCAACGAGTTATGATACGTTTTGTAGAATTGAAAAGTAAATTTGATATTTGTGTGACCTAATTTTCGATCGTATATATTATAAAATTTGCATGAATTAATTAATTCTCATATACATAATCAACAGGAAATTAAATTTATATTATAATGCTGCCAGTTGAATCAATACCGTTTTTAATATTTAATTTCACTTGTCTATCACATTAGCAGTGCCATAAATGGCATTGAATAGAATGAGAATTTTTTTTTGTGTATTCTAAGATAATGAAATCAACCCTAATACTTATGGCTCAATAAATAATTTAATAACATAAAAATAATATTATTGACAATGAAATTGGGGGTTAATAGTTAAGTTACCTTAAACCAGGAACAGCAGTGACAGCAGTGCCATCTTGTAACAACCAGTCAACTTGTGGCGTTGGCGCACCATGAGCTGAGCAACTTACTTGCGACCCACTTGTATTCGAGAACCTTAACGTGGATGGAGGTTCTTGCAAAAATACGGGACCTTGCACGCCATGCAATTGACTGCGTACCCCGATATCTAAAAAGAAATTTTAATATTTAGATTTACAAAACGACTAATACACAATATCATATTTTGTAAATGTGATTGCTATGTTGTTTTTGATATACCAGTAGTTCCAAACTTCAATTAGATCAATTTTAATTTGTATATCATTTCATGATTTTTCATAGAAGGAACAAACCAACTCGCTTTACGCTAGCTTCAAGTATTTATAACAAAAGCAAAAGTTTTTTAATGAAAGAAAAATATTTACAAAATATAAAATAGTAAGTGCCCTCTGGCAGCTTTTCAGCGAGGAAGTCGATGTTGAAAATGTGGATATATTTAACATCATACAAAAATAGTTATTCAGCTAGGTATATTTCTTTTAACTATCAAAACATATTCTATTTTTAATTAATTAATTAATATAAATAATTGTATTTCAACTGATATTTTTTTTCAAGAAAAGACAATTTAAACAAGCATATTAGGCTCTTAAAAAATAACAAACGTCAAAAGAAGTAAACAACGGTACAAAAGTAGCACATGTGTACAAATTACCAACTTATAAGTTTAAAAAAATGTTAATCTTCTATATTAGGTCGTGACACTTTATTTATTTAAAAACATCGGCCATGTGTTGGCCCTAAATTTTCTTTTACGTAGCCACTATATTAGATTTGATAGTACAGAAATAAAAATATAAAATGTTTAAATTTCAGAAAATATTTTCATGCATTGTCCAATAAATTGTAAAGTTAGTTTATTGTCAGATTTCCAAAGAAAACATAAGTATTTTAGATTTTAAATGTTGGATTTTATAGTAGTATAAAGAAAATATAATTATTTATTACATATTATTAAAAATTATTATGGCCGGACATTTTTTTAGTTTTCAAATTAACTTTAAACCAGAGAAAATATTTAGATATAATATTTTAAATAATTTACTAACCTTTGTAACGGTTTTTTCACTAAACTGATTTGTAACACTGACAATAAATATTAAATGTCAAAATATTCGAGTACTTATTTAAAACAGTTGACATGCATAGTAGATACGATTTATTATATATAATTTTCCATACCTATGTAACTATGGCAATATAAATAGGATAATAGAAATTTTCTCGTAACTGGTACACTTTTTAAAAAAATGTTTCCAAACAAAAGTTGTTCAAATCATTAATATCTTTAACTTCAATTGTAACTATTTTACTGTAAGTGCAGCCGTTTCGAAGATATGCAAAAGTGTCTCAAGTAAGCATGCACTTCCGGTTTGAGTATGCTTTTCAAAAATAGGAGGTTTTCTTCCCAGGCATATACAAATCTTAAGTTTAAAGTTTCATAATTTTATCTTCAACAGTGTAGGCTGTAGAGCGCACTCACAGACACACACACAGCCACACACAGACACACACACACACACACACACACACACACACACACACAACCACACACACACACACACACGCACACACACACACACACACACACACACACACACACACACACACACACACACACACACACACACACCACACACAACACACACACACACACACACACACAAAGACGTCATTCAAAAAATAGTCAGACTCGATTCAGGGAAGGCCAAAAGGTGTATTTCCGTTAAAATTTCGAGTTTTTTTTTTTCGTGATTACAATACTACTACTTATTACTTCGTAAAAGAAAGTAAAAATTGTTGATTTTTAATTGTTTTTTTTGGCAGCAGTAAATTTCATGTTGTTAAGTTTTTTAGCAGGTTTTAGTTACAAAATGACGTAAGGCTAGACAATAACTTATATGATATTCAGTAATGGTCAACCAGCTAAGTAGTTAAGGTGAATTGAATTTAACAATACCATAAATTTCAATTTCCTATCTACTGTTTGGGTTCAAATGGATACTGTCAGTATGTGTATATGTTCATACATACATACATACATACATGCATGCATGCATGCATGCATGCATACATACATACATACATGTATGTTGAATAGATAGATTGCGTGGTGTTTGAGCCACATTAATAAGCTGATCGTAGTCTAACCACGTATGCTTTCCAAATTAGCATATGCACATACACGCTGTCCTATTACGCATCAGATCTCTTGTAAGACATCATATCACGATATATATATAGATATATATAGATATATATATATAATATATATATATATATATATATATTATATATATATATATATATAATCTAACTGTTCAATCCGAACGTCAATATGAAATTGCAACAATATGTTCATTAGTACCTTTACGGTATAGTATTCAACATCTAGAAGTTTCTAGAAGATTTTCGTTAAGATCTTTGTTATTATAGAATAAGTGCTAAATTATCGAAGTATCATATTTAGAATTTAGAATATTTTGTATTAAACGAATAACTACAATTATTTTAGAACCCAAAAGATAGGAATTTTATTTTCTATAAAAACATAATTTATTATAACAAGCACCTCCACCATTCTACACCATAAGCCCCAAATAATCAACTGTGTTGATTTTCCACCCACTAGGCACCGATTACACAATTCGGAATAGTAGTAAAATCTCTAAAATCGAAATAACTGCAGAAATTGCATGTAAACATTGTCTGCTATACACTTTCAAATTAATAGCTAACCAATCTAGGTGATTATTCATTATGTTTCAAATGATAATTAATCTATGTATACTCTGATTGAAATAAATGTAGAAATTGCATATAATTACGGCACATTATACAGTAAATCATGGTTGAACACCGTATCTAAAATAAGTAACCAGAGCTGGCCAGTATTTAAGTACAAATATTTTTAAAAATATGTTTAAATACTAAAGGAAGTCATTTTCGTTACGCATAAGTACTTTTTACTTTCTTATACGAAGTATAAGTAAGTTAAGTAATCATGACAATTTTCGAACAACTTGAGATCATAACGGAAATACATCTTTTGACCTTCCCTGAGTCTGAGTATTTTCGAAATTCCGTTTCTGAGTGCGGGAGGATGGTGTGGCTGGGGGGGGGGGGGGGTAATTTTGAAAAGAATACTCAATATAATAAAATAATTATATTGTTATACATTTTAAAATATGTACTCAAACATTATTAACATGAATATAATAACAATATACTAAAAATATAGTAGGTACTCATCAGTACAAAGTGCAAGTTTAGTACTCTGCCCAGCTCTGGTGATGTAATGCATTAATTTAGTTTTAAATGAGAAACTCTGATGGAAAATCATCTGTTTGCAAATAGCATCCCTTATCACTCAAATAACAAGAATAACACGTTCGAAGCAGAACTCGTCAACAACCTACATTACATTTGAATAAACAGATAAAAACGCTGAGATCTCAAATCAACGAGAGCGCTAACCGTTACCGAACCTATATCGTTTAATTTTTCGCGATAATTTACTCGCCATCAATCTTAAACGATGATGTTTACGTAAGTGCTTATGTATAAGCGCGCGTGGCCGCATACTTACTTCGGTACGTAGTATAGTAGGAGACGAAGAAGGGATAGACTCTCGAACCCCACTACCACTTGCGGAAGCGACGTCTATACACGGCAGCGCCGCTCGGCGACAACTCACACTACTCTCCCACTCACCACACTCAACCCCACTCCGCCACTTCTCTCGCGTGCCGGGCAAACAGGCGTTAATGAGGTCGATGTCACTTTAATAGAGATGGATTCGATAAACCGTGTCCCTACTTCCTGTCTCTGCCGCCGTCGCCGATATATGCCAATGTTTTCTATAATACACCTCCTTTCACCCCCCCCCCCCCCCAGCACAACATCCTTCCCCTACTAACTCTGGCAGCTATTACAGCTTCTTGGTCAAATACATTTGTCACTGATGTTTATGTTGTAAGTTTGTAATTGCACGTTTAATTGTCTAATTATTATTATTTTTTTGAAAACTGCAAGACAACTTCTTATTTTTGAAAAGATTATTCAAAGTAAGAAATGCATTTTGACTCTAAACATTTTTTTTGTCGTTTTTGTAAAACATATATAATTATATTTCTTTGAGTTTTTCGAAATTTCAATTTTAAGTTCCTTGCTATATAAACAGATATACCTACTACGTATAAGAAAGGCCAGTGCAGGGCACCGCTGATATTTGTTATTCGTTTGAGAAACAACGAAGTAACATTTTAAAAAATGTGATATATATAAATTTAAATTTGTTAAAATGATTTTAAAATCTTTTAAATTACTGACAAAGTTCTGCGAAAATAAATTCTCGAAACTTTCGTATCTCTAGTTATCTTACGAAACGCAAGTTTCGTTCAAGCTTTAAACCACATAGTGACCACAGCGTGGCGTGACCAGTAATCAAGTATCTTTAATAATAAGAGATATGCCATTGTGCGTCGCGCGTCACACGATATATCTAAACAATATTCAAGGTATCTAAAACTTGATATTTCATATTACAACACTTTATTTCTTCGTACTAGCAAAAAACAGGAAATCAATCTCGAGCTAAGTGTTGTTTGTGTTATGGCAAAGGTAAGTTGAACATTATGAAGATAATTCAATATGTCGTTGGTAGGAAATAGGCAACACTCAAAGCTAGTCAATATGTTATCTTTGTATATTGTATTAATTAGGACGAGAATAGACTATGACAGAATATTGTATAGTTGTGTTTGAAACTGTTTACTTCAGGAAAACAGATATGATCCAATTGCAATGCAACAACATATCCAATATACATAAGGTACATAATATTCACTAACAGACAATAAATTCAAACCAAAGCTTTAGAAAAAACATCTGCAGTCGTGTTGCACTGGACTTTCTTATACGTAGTTTAAAATATAATAATTCATTTCTTATTTTCCAAAAGATTATCATGTTTATTTTAATATAAATCAGAAATCTTCTAAATAGACTTAAGAATGTCAAATTGATATTCCAAAAGAAAACGAATGATTGTAAATGAATGAAGAATGATTGGTAAACGAAAATACACCACGTGCTTAAGAAAATAAACAAATATTTATTTCAAATATTAAAAAGTTCCTAACATTGAAAATTATTATTAATTTATATGGTATTTTCTAATGAAGGAATACC
Source organism: Nebria ingens riversi (assembly GCA_018344505.1). Lineage (NCBI taxonomy): Eukaryota > Metazoa > Arthropoda > Insecta > Coleoptera > Carabidae > Nebria > Nebria ingens. Next base: position 52,323 of record JADQWA010000251.1, on the reverse strand, counting down.
AATGGTTTAGCATAGTATAATTTAAATCTCTTGAGATCCACTTCACGATATCTAGAAGCCTGGAGCTAAAGATATTTGTTCAGAATCACCGTAATGACCACATTTATACGAAAAATGTAGATATTGATTCTTTTTTTTAACCGTCTTATCTCAAAGAGAATTAGAAATAAACATTAAGTATATTAACATCATCAATGTTTTTTTTTACTATAAACGTAGATAGTTTTATGACAAATTAACACTGACATTCGAATCGTGATTGAAAGATTTCTCTTTAGAATATTCTACACCTAAACTAAGTATGTTTGACGTAAGATAGACTATGTCTGCGTAAACGGTAGTCTGCATAAGTTTTGAGCGCTAAAGTGTAAATACCACTCTTAATAACTAGACGTTCGTTGATGGTAGATATAAATATTCATTTATTATGCAAATGCGTATATACGTACATATTTTCATTAATCATTTTGTTTTCTTTTGTAATTAAAATTTTATTAATGGGTTTTAATTTCAAAATGATTTAAACTTAAAAGTTTTTTAAACAGCGATAAAAAGTGTAGTTAGGATAAAATAAAAAATAAAATTCCAGTTCTGTACATTTTCTCTATAAGACAATTTTCACTTTTTACTGTGTTAAGGCTGTTAGGTATTTATTTAAATGATATAGAAATATTATTTTAGTAAAATAATAAAATGTTGGTATGTACTAAAAAAAATAAAAAATGTATAAAAAGGAGATTACGCTGTAAGATATTTACGAAATTACACAACTTGTGCAGGAATACGTATTAATAATATCAATAGTCTTTTTATGGTCACTTTACATCCCTGAATGAGAATAAAACTGTCATAATATTACCTATATATTTATGATATGAATTCCATTTAAAATTTTATATTGTTTTCTATACTGGGTGAAAACTCGTCAAGTTTATGGGCTATGCATATACCAAAAAAGATATTATTGTTTTAAATTTATTCTTGCTGTACAAGCTCAGAGAAACCCGTTCTTTTTGCAATTATTTATATTTATTTGTCCATTATAACATATGTATAAAATTTGTTCTATAAAATAACTAAATAGTTCTAGTTAAACTATAAATAATATATTTAATAAGATACTTTCAAAACAAGCAATGCCTAAAGTTTAAAATGTCATAATTATAGTTTCAACAATTTTGGATGTAGATCATTCAAAAGCAATCACACACTTTAACAGTTTCTGAAATTGGTAATTTTTTATAGTCTTAATAGCATCGCAACTAGAGTAATTGTATCGAAAGCGAAACTCGATAGTTTCAAAGCCAATAAAACAATGGGAAATGCAATAGACTTTGCCAACTTTCCTAGCAGTTGTAATGTTTGTAATTCAAGAGAGCTCGTCCACGTCTGAAACCAACTGAAACTATTTTTTGAGCTCGCGTTAATAAGTATAGTTAATACTTTATTCAGTTATACATTTCTCAAAAACAGTTCAATGAAATAAAAAACGATTTAACACAAAATACATAAATATTATAGCTCCTGAATATAAAATTATCAATAATATTACTATTTTCAGGTTTCAATAACAATTTTTTTATTTTAACTTCTAAAATATGTAGTGCCTCACTTCCATTGTAAATCTATCAATGTCAAGCGCGTCAGTGTTTCAAACTGTTGAAATAGCACACACTTGAAAAAGAAGCTAACAAATGGGCCACCATATACAGTTTTTTGCGCACATAAAGGTCGCGATTCAAGCTATTTCGAGCCGCCTGTATATTCCGATTTAGATATATTTTTCCAAAATATATTTTGACATTATATATGTATGTATCATTATTATTTAAAATTTATATTCAAACAAAATCCACTAAATTATGCAAACATAAATTTTTGTTAGTATATTGTTATAAATTTTTTTTGTTATATTTATGCCACAAATATTGTGGTAAGCCTACACCTATATAGATATATATATATATATATATATATATATATATATATATATATATATATATATATATATATATATATATATATATATATATATATACTCGTAGGTATAGAAAAAGGACGAACGTAATATATCTGTGGGGCAGAGGATGAATAGAAAGGATAATAAATAATCGGACGGGTTGCGACACACTTTCTGTGACCTCCGCTCTGTATGATGGTGTGGTGTGGCGCTAGTGGTTACTGGTAGTGATCATGTGACATCACTGCGCTGTAGCGATGCTGTACTCTTCGCATCGTTGTTCTCTTTAGGCAGTAGGCGTATATATATACGAGATGTGTGTGTCCCCACACGTCGACAAACCCCATGCCATGCACTTTTTATATACGAAACAATAAATTTCAACTTTGCTGACAATTTTTATTTATTTATCTATTTATTTTTGCAAACACAAGTCTTACTTTTGTTTCTATTATTTATTCAACGCTACATAAATAAATGTATTTCAATTAATATTTATTATGCCCTTAGGTTTACAGTGTAAAGTTGATTGGGACTGTCTGTATTTGTTGTTTAACCGCAGAAAACAACACGTGGTTTAGAGTGTTTTAAAAATGTTTTTTTTTTTAATTTAATTTTAATATACATGCATACAATTACATACAAAACTTGCATATATTTTAATTGGTATACTCTCCACTGCTGTTGCACTTCAATAACTATTAAGAGATTATTGTAAGTAAATTTTGAAGTATTACGTCAACAAACTTATAATTGAAAAGTTATTCAAGTGAAGCAAAGTTCATACCTACAATATTCAGCGTTTCGTTCAGGAGGTCAGCTTAATATTTAATGATTAACTCCGAATAAAAAATTAGACTTTTCGACAATTTCTAATGTCATATCGAATAACGAATCAAAGATTGAATTTGTTTGTTCACTAATGAATAATAATAATTTTAACCAAGCGTAGCGTTAAATATAAACAGTTAGACTATCGATTACAGCATGTACTAAATTAAACTAACAACAACCGTGATATTCTCCAGCTAAACAAAAATTAATCAAATAAATCGAGAAATGGTAGTTTCTCACCTTTTCATGTCTAAAAATGGCAAACAAGTTTAAAACAGAATAGTAAAATTGAAGAAAATAGCCAGTGTTGGTTTTGGGAATAGTAAAATGATTACCCAATAGTCACATTGCATCCCTGTGGGTAGCTTACTTTCATTACTTTCCTTTTCTGCTCGGCTTTCTTCTTTTTCTTTCACTTTATGTCATTGTCCATGGTGCTAGTACTACGTCGGTCGCGTCGAGCGACGAACGATCTATGTATATACATACATACATACATACATACCTATGTTCCCATAGCATAGTATATATATATATATATATATATATATATATATATATATATATATATATATATATATATATATGTGTGTATACACCTATAAAACCACGCTGCTGTGTGTATATACACGGGAGTAAGTACGTTTGGTTTGGTGCTTTCATAGCCGCGTGGTCGTGCGCATTCTTGCGCATAGTTTTTCAGTTTTTCGCTCCTTCTTTCTTTCTTCCACATTTCGGTTGACGATTTAAGGTTCCATCTGAGGAAATGAGATCGGGGAGGAGTCGGGCAAAGGACCCCAACCTATAATGCCCCGTGTACACGGTGATGTTGCTTGTACAGTCACCCAAATTCGTTTGTTCTTACATGAATTTCGTCGCTATCTACATTGTTGCAAAAAATATATAACATGATATAATTAACGACTCACTACACTGTCCTATTCCCCAAGCACTCAAGTACGTAATTTTATTCGGATATTCGGGTTTTTTTAGTTCACCGTATACAATATGTACGAGAACTTACCAAGTGATCGATCGTCAGTCTATAACTTTCTCAGAATCATGTTATTCTATCTTATATAAGGGAATATTGTAATCATACTCATGATTTTACCGTAAATACAGTTTTCACAATCCTTGAATCGAATCTGACTATTTTTAGAATAATATTTTCTACACATTTATAATTTTTTTTGATAGCCAAACTTTACGAGAAGCTAAAGTAATCGATCATATATCTGATAATTCACAAAACCAACAAAAAATTATAATAGTTTGTTTCAATATACTAGTCAATCGATATGTCGAAAGCTTTTGTGTATTACTGTACTGCTTCTGTGGCGTCTGTAACAACAGCGAAGCGACAACGATACCAAAAATATTTAAAACTAAAGTGTAAAATCATAAGATACATATAATAATAATTTATGTAACAATATATATATATATATATATATATATATAATATATATATATATATATATATATATATATATCTATATATATATATATATATAATATATTATTATAAATATATATATATATATATATATATATATATATATATATATATATATATATATATATATATATATATATATATATATATATATATATATATATATATATATCTATATATATATATATATATATATATATATATATATATATATATATATATATATATATATATATATATATATATATATATATATATATATATATATATATATATATATATCTATATATATATATATATATATATATATATATAGATATGAGATGAGAGAGTGAGAGAGAAAGAGAGAGAGAGTGAGAGAGAAGAGAGGAGAGAAAGAGAGAGAGAGAGAGAAGAGAGAGAGAGAGAGAAGAGAGAGAGAAAGAGAGAGAGAGAAAGACAGAGAGGAGAAGAGAGAGAGAAAGAAAGAGAGAGAGAGAAAAAAAGAGAGAGAAAAAGAGAGAGTGAAATAAGTAATTCAACTAGGGCAAACAGGTAGCAACATAATCTAAAACTCATATTTTTAGCTCGAATACATTATATGTTATTCCTTTGTAATATATATTGCGTTTATAATCCCTTAAAATATCACTTGAAGCGGAAAATTACTTCAGTTTTGACAAACCCATGCCTCAAACCATTGTACCGATTTTGTGCTGAGAATTTACTTTTTTAAATTGTTAAAAATAATGGCAACAAAACACGGGTCTGATTGGTTTTCAAGTAGAGCGGGGGTGCCGTCGACAGCGGGGGGCGGCGGCGTAGGTGCATCGAATCATTGTGTATTGTACATCTAATGACATCAACATTGCTACAATCCAAATACATGAAACATAAAATAAACGCACACAGACAACAAGAGAATAAAATTAGACATTGAGGTTACGCTTCTCGGCTAATAAATATTATATTATCGTATTTGTTTAAACTGGTTTGAATATGTACGTTCTTGTAAAGCAAACATTGTTTTCAAAACTTGAAATCACGGTTGGAAGATACATATATTGAACAATAATGTATATTTGATGTTGGTACCAACAAATAATGCGGAAATCATAATAATTTCGTTTGAATCCAAAAAGAGTTGCATTGTTTGTTATTTCCGTGTAGTTTTAGCTATTATATAGATAGGTTTGAGCGAGTCACATGGGGAGATAGAGTTATATACGTGACGCTGATGGTTCTACCAACTGCTTGTCCCCCACCGCTGCTCTTCCCTAAAGCTGAATGCAATTCCGACCTGGTCGGTCCTGTCCTGTTTATCCCTGTAACGGGGAGGTCACTGTGACTTATTACATGGATTATGCTATGAAGCCCGCTAAATTCCATTAAAATGAAATGAGTGGAAATTGGAGCCTACACCCTAAATGCTATCGGATGAATGTCCATTATATTTTCAGACGAACTAACCATCCCGTCTGTACTAGTTCTATCGTTCTAACGTAATTACGAAATGGATATTTATGTATTAAAGCTCGCGATATTATGTAATAAAAGATGTTCAGTATCCCGCACTGGACTTTCTTATACATAGTTTAGATGCTCTCTTTTGTATTCTACATACATTTTTTACAATATCGCACTGCTCATACACCCATGTATTTATCTTGCTGTCTCTCTTAGATACAACACAAAGACCTCTTAGAAATTTAATTTCCAGAGCAGTCACGCGCTTTTTACTTTATTTTACGAAGTAATAAGTAAGTATTGTAATCACGAAAAAAAACTCGAAATTTTAACGGAAATACACCTTTTGACCTTCTCTGAATCGAGTCTGACTATTTTTGGAATGACGTCTGTGTGTGTGTGTGTGTGTGTGTATGTGTGTATGCGTGTATGTATGCGCTCTACAGCCTACACTGTTGAAGATAAAATTAAAAGTGTACCAGTTACGAGAAAATTGCTATTATCCTATTTATATTGCCATAGTTACATAGGTATGGAAAATTATATATAATAAATCGTATCTACTATGCATGTCAACTGTTTTAAATATTCAAATATTTATTGTCAGTGTCACAAATAAGTTTAGTGAAAAAGCGTTACAAAGGTTAGTAAGTAATTTAAAATATTATATATAAATATTTTCTCTGGTTTAAAGTTAATTTGAAAACTAAAAAATGCCCGGCCATAATAATTTTTATTAATATGTAATGAATAATGGTATTTTCTTTATACTACTATAAAATCCAACATTTAAAATCTAAAATACATAAGTTTTCTTTGAAAATCTGACAATAAAATAACTTTACAATTTTATTGGACAATGAATGAAAATATTTTCTTGAAATTTAAACTTTTAATTTTTTTATTTATATACTATCAAATCAAAATATACTGACTACGTAAAAGAGAGTTTAGGGCCAACACATGGCCGATTTTTATGTTTGGATTGCCAAACCCATCTAATTCACTCCCATACCTGATCAACACAAGTGCACCATTATACACATTGCAGAACCTTGCATCTTTAGAAATGTTAAAATTTCTTACAAACATTCCTAGAAAATATATTTAGTAACAAGTGTGGGCTTCTTGAATTCATATTTCATCTAGAACTTTGCGTTTGTGGCAATATGCAGACAGGCGTTTTCCAAATCTTATTTCGTTGTTGTTCATATAAAACTCTACTTGATATTAGTTCCAGAGTGATGTGATATAGAAATAGGCAAAATGATATGAAGTTAGAAACAAATTTCGCGGAGAAGTAATATTGGACGAAGTGAAACTGAGAAAAATAAGAGTAAAGAAAAAAAATGAAGAAGGCTAAGAAATAGAGAAAGAAGAGCGTTGAAAGACAAGAAACATACAAGCACAGAAAGAGAGGAATAAAGGATGGGGAGAAGATCCAGTACGTTCATATGTCACAGTGTCAAGGCAAGGCAAAGAACCGACTCTGTTCTCTCGGGAACCATGCAGTGTAGTACGGAACGACGTGCGGACAATTACTTTTTTATTCTAAAACATTCATAACCTGGACACTCAAATGAAACTGCCATTTCATCTCTCAACGCAAACGCACCTTACACATTCAATTCAATGGCTTTATACAACGACTTATTTCTAGTAGAAATACACATTTAGAGTATACTCTATAGACTGATTAAAAAGTATATAAATATATAATCGTAATAAAGAACTTAAAAGACAAATTACTTTTTCTCTAAATATATTATCAGGCATTAAAATATATATATATATATATATATATATATATTATATATATAATATAAATATATATATATATATATATATATATATATATATAAATAAATAATATATATATATATATATATATATATATATATATATATATATATATATATATATATATATATATATTCTGATGTTTGCTATTCATTAAATAATAATTGGGTTGAATCTCTAAAAACGTATTTAAATATTTCTTTGAAAAGATCTTGTAATATATTCGTTTTACTGTTACAAATCTTATATATTTTAGGATATGAATTTTTAAAGTTGCACGGATGACGTCAGGAAGAGTGTTTCTCTATGCGTTGGCAACAAGTTACAATTTATTTCATCTTGATTCTCTTTTATTAATTTATGTTGTCCATCTTGATGATTTAAAATGAACAATTGTGCTTAGAAATATATTCAAAATTGTCCATAAACAGTTTTAAACAAAACGGTTCAGTTGTCAGTTTGAAAAATAATTTAAATTGGTACATTTTACATAATTGGTTTTCTATTAGTAGTAACAATGTAGACTGATTTTCCAGTAGGCTCATTGGCCAGAATATTACCGCGTTCTCATTGGATTGGTAGGGGGAGATTTTTTATTTTCTTTCTTACGTCACGTGCATTTTGAAACTTATGATACTTTAATTCTTGGGGATAAATTTAAATAAAAGTATAAAATGGTTTTAGTCTCAAATTATGTATCACACATCAAAATTATAAACTAGACTTAGAAATAGCAATTCTGTACAATGTATGTACTCGACTGCAAGCGCTCTGCATTACAAATTACGATTTACTTAACTTAAATGACAACTTTGCAAACTTCAATCATTCAATTATAATTATATTTGACGTTATAATTTCATCCAATAAAGATTCGCGTAGTTTGAAACCACGATACGTACATACATACATACATACATACATACATACATATATGTTTTCTTCCTATCATATCTCAGATTACAAACAAAAAATTTGGTTTTATATCAATAAAGTTACTTTTGCCAACAAACATATTCTTTTTGTGATATGCATAAATAGATTGGAAAGATATTTCCGTATATATATATATATATAAAACTAAAATTGATATAAAAGTATAGACATCTTGTTATTACAACATGTTACTGTTCACAAAACAAATCAAAAATGTCACTACTCCAATTGCGATATTTGTCATTCGTACCAAAACAAGCAATGACTACACCAATGTGTGAAATACGTGAATGAAATGTCTAGCCTACTAAGATTATTTTCTAGTTAAATAAAATTAAATTCTGCAAAAACTAAGCAGTGTTGCAATTCTTCTCAATTTTCTATAGAGCACCACATGATGTTTCCGCTTTCGTGATATAGTGCCACTAATTTCAAATTTATTTACTCGTCCAGTCCAACGTAGAGGTATTAATCTTTTTCTCGTTGGTATCAAATATTTACACACTTGGGTTCTTCTATCTCGAATGTTCGTATTCGCCGTATACGAAGATAGAAGACAGAGCTCGTCCACTCGACAGTAGCGAAACAGTGGCGTATCTAAAATGTACCATTCATAATTTTTACTATCTAGAAGAAAACGGCTAAAGCAAGTGCTCCTCTGCAAATTTAATGGAATTCTCAATTTTTTTCCCGAATGTATGAAATAAAAATCATACTTTTTAATAATAAATAATATTTTTTTAATAAACTAGAATAACATATTGTTTATTTATTAATTCCAATTTGCAATGTTTTAAAATGGCTTTGATGCAAACACACCATTCATTATTTAATTCAATTACATGATTAAATAATGAAAAAGTATTTTATTCTTGAAAAAAATTTACGTTATTTTTAATTATGATCTGCACAAATAACTAAAATACAATTATAGATATAAATATTTTGACTAACGTTGTGAAATTATTATCAAAACACGCAATTATTTATATGATATTATCGTTTATTCAAACCGCGTTTGATTTATAATTTTATATTCAGAGATAATTTGTGGTACGTGTTAAACATTTTTGTATTTATTTGCGCCGTAAACTATCACAGTTATTTTCTAGCGTTTCTCATAGTGCAATAGTTACTGATTCTAAAATCAAAAAGGCACGACATATGTTGAGACGCATCACGTCGCATGACGTCGCATCACATCGCATCGCATCGCATCGCATCTCAAGCGAATAGTCGCTGGCTGGATATGGTGTGGCCGGAGGAAAACTGATGAAACAACGAAAATGAATTTGCTTGCAATTGGATTTATGCGGTCTCCGGTCTGAGTTCAGGAAATAGGGCGGTCAATGTTCAACGTCGCATATCCATTTATTTTCAGTCCAAACGTCAAACTTCCACTATTGTTTCTATTACGTTAATTCTAAACTTGAACACAATGAATGCGCAAGAACTAAATTATTTTTCCTCTCAAATATAACTATGAGATGTTTTTTATAAAAGCCTTTTACTTAATATCATTTAATAAATATATATATATATATATATATATATATATATATATATATATATATATTATCATACTTAAGTAACTATAGCAACATAAATGAACTGCTTAGGAAATCTAAGTAGTAATTTTTTGGTAATTGGTACCTTTTTGAAAACACATTTTTAATAAAAGCTTTTATTTTGAATATAACTAATATTACTGTAAAGGCAGCCGTTTCGGATATATTACAGAAATAGACTTAAGTATCTTTTTGAATATTCTTTTCAAAAATAAGAAATTTTCTTCCGGAAGATACATAAATCTTTCGTTTAGTATTTCATGATTAGAGACTCCATTCGGGGAAGTTAAAAAAAAGTGTATTTCTTACTTATTACTTCGTACAAGAAAGTAAAGTAACATTTTGTGAAATTGTTGGCGTTGAGAACTAATGTTCCTTTATGCACTTCAGGGTCAAGCTGGCAGTAATTTTTGGGCAAATGTTCATACCGTACGTGTTGTGGTTGTAAACATTGGTTGTAAAACTACCAAAGTGAGACTTGGATCATTTCTTTCATGGACTCTTCAATTGTAATATTATCATATGTATATAAAATGATCAGTATTGTTCGTGTTGATCATGTAGGTGGCGGTTTGTCAGTGTTCACATTCAAATAGTCAGCACATTGCACATTGTGAGCGAATGTAACCGATCGATGAGTTTGGACGGGACGGGCATTCACGATCCGCTCACTCTCGTATTGATGAAACGTGTTTTGTTGTTGGGTTTGACCGACACTCTATATCCGGTATATGAGGTTGCATTTGGTACTTACAAAAATACTGAACTGTTTGATTAAACTCTTCCATCTACATTCGAAACAGTGTCAGAATACCACGGAAATTACATAAAAATACATTTACAATACACGTCGAATACAAAATAAAATACTAACCAATCAACCACGTATACTTTTAGAACCAATGTATTTCATATTTTAAAAATCAACTAGGACTCATGCAGAATCCTTTTTATATGATTGGGACCCTTTTTTATCAGATAATTAACAAATTCTAGTTTAAAATTACAATTTTAACACGTTAAAACATCTCAAAATTTGATTCCGGAATGATAAACTGGGTAATAAGTACCTGTAAAACATTCGAAATTCCGCTTGGGGTAAAACCTCCTGGACTTAAATCTTTGAAAAACAAATCGTACTCGATTTATAATAATGCATGTGAATTTTTTATTTAGTTTAGCTTTTGAAAAAATTATGACGAAAAAGGTCTATTACCTTGAATTTTGTATTGCGCAATAGCTACTTTTTTACGCAGCCTCTAAATAGAACATTCTAGTATGGGCAGTAACGTCGTAACTGATAACTAGTGACGTCATAATAGATTTAACGGCATACTAGAAGTGACATGACATCATAACTGACTTAATATTACATGTGACATTATAGTAGAAATGACGTTACAGGTCACAGCTGATACGAAAGCGACGTTATACTGGGAGCAGCTTAACAACATTTTATTTTCCCAATATTTCAAATGCTTGTTTCGTAAATGAATACTCGTTAGAATGTATTTTAAATTACGAGTACATGGGTCACCTTTGCAATAGTGAAAATGTTAAACATTGCAATAATGTATTAATTTAATAATTCTAAATATGATATTTATTGATATTCAATGTTTGAGTTGATTTCGCAATATTGTTAATTGCTATTATCACTATAGAGAATAGTAATGATTAAAATAAAATAATTAGTGCATTTGTTAATTTGGTCTAAAAATTGTATTTTATTGTAATGGTTTCCAGAAAATGGAACGCAAATTATAAATAATTTCTAATTCCTTATTTTTATTGTAAAAGCATTTCTGACACTTGTACGTACATACTTGTTGAAGTTTTACGACCAAACATGTGTCTTGGGAGTTGCTACTTTCAGTCATATTGTACAAATTTAATAGTTTTTACGAACTTGTCCATTACAAAATATAAAACAAAGTTATTTCTTGTATTGGAGACAAAATGTCCGTCAATGTTATTGTAGTTGTTTTCTCCGTATACCTAACATAGACTGGAAATGAGAATTTCTAAGGATAGCAATTTTAAATTTTCCATCCACTTCAAATACATTGATAAACGTGGTCACAAAGATAACCATTTTTATACAATAACAAAATTTATTTTATATTATTACGATACATTACGGTTTAACTAAATTCATTAAAAAATCACGGTAATATGGGTTGTATAAGCATTTAGATATGTCATGTCACATTTTTACTTTCTTTTACGAAGTAATAAGTAAGTATTGTAAGCACGAAAAACAAATTCTCGAAATTTTAACGAAATACACCTTTTGACCTTCCCTGAATCGAGTCTGACTATTTTTGGAATGACGTCTGTGTGTATGTGTGTGTGTGTGTGTGGTGTGTGTGTGTGTGTGTGTGTGTGTGTGTGTGTGTGTGTGTGTGTGTGTGTGTGTGTGTGTGTGTGTGTGTGTGTGTGTGTGTGTGTGTGTGTGTGTGTGTGTGTGTGTGTGTGTGTGTGTGTGTGTGTGTGTGTGTGTGTGTGTGTGTGTGTGTGTGTGTGTGTGTGTGTGTGTGTGTGTGTGTGTGTGTGTGTGTGTGTGTGTGTGTGTGTGTGTGTGTGTGTGTGTGTGTGTGTGTGTGTGTGTGTGTGTGTGTGTGTGTGTGTGTGTGTGTGTGTGTGTGTGTGTGTGTGTGTGTGTGTGTGTGTGTGTGTGTGTGTGTGTGTGTGTGTGTGTGTGTGTGTGTGTGGTGTGTGTGTGTGTGTGTGTGTGTGTGTGTGTGTGTGTGTGTGTGTGTGTGTGTGTGTGTGTGTGTGTGTGTGTGTGTGTGTGTGTGTGTGGTGTGTGTGTGTGTGTGTGTGTGTGTGTGTGTGTGTGTGTGTGTGTGTGTGTGTGTGTGTGTGTGTGTGTGTGTGTGTGTGTGTGTGTGTGTGTGTGTGTGTGTGTGTGTCTCTGTGTGTGTGTGTGTGTGTGTGTGTGTCTGTGTGTGACTGTGTGTGTGTCTGTGAGTGCGCTCTACAGCCTACACCGTTGAAGATAAAATTATGAAACTTTAAACTTAAGATTTGTATATGCCTGGGAAGAAAACCTCCTACTTTTGAAAAGCATATTCAAATCAGAAGTGCATGTTTACTTGAGTCACTTTTTGCGTATCTCCGAAACGACTGCACTTACAGTAAAAATAGTTAGAATAAAATTGAAAGATATAATGATTTGAACAACTTTTGTTTGAAACATTTCTTCAAAAAGTGTACCAAATACGAGAAAATTGCTATTATCCTATTTATATTGCCATAGTTACACAGGTATGGAAAATTATATATAATAAATAGTATCTACTATGCATGTCAACCGTTTTAAATATTCAAATATTTTAACATTTAACATTTATTGTCAGTGTCACAAATAAGTTTAGTGAAAAACCGTTACAAAGGTTACTAAATAATTTAAAATATTATATATAAATATTTTGTATGGTTTAAAGTTAATTTGAAAACTTAAAAATGCCCGGCCATAATAATATGTAATGAATAATGATATTTTCTTTATACTACTATAAAATCCAACATTTAAAATCTAAAATACATATGTTTTCTTTGGAAATCTGACAATAGACTAACTTTACAATTTTATTGGACAATGAATGAAAATATTTACTTGAAATTTAAACATTTTATATTTTTATTTCTGTACTATCAAATCTAAATATACTGACTACGTAAAAGAAAGTTTAGGGCCAACACATGACCGATGTTTTTATTCTTATGATAATGTCTGATAGACTTCAAAGAGTAATACAAACTTCTTTCCACTGATATGTACAGTACCTCAAGTCGAAACTTGTGTGGGGACAAGCAAGCACAAAAACCGGTTATGCTCAGTGTGACGAAAGAGGATTTCCGGTTTGCTTTTATACAGCACAATGTAGTGGTGTGATCATGTTGTGTTTGGTATACAAACAGTAATTATCATAAAACACTGTATAAAAACAGTAGACAATTGTTGACGCCCGGCGCGGCGTAGGGAGCGACGAAAACATTTGAAGCGAAGAATGGAACGAAACGGAACGATCCTTTCATTCTCATAAACCAGAGAACCACTCTTTTACCACTCACACATCACGATGCGTATGTGTGTATGTTTGTTTGTGCCTTATATGTGGGTGTATGTTATGGCCGCGATTGATGGCAATTACAGAGGAGTGGATCACGTTATACTATGTACACCCCCCCCTCCCAAATGTTCGACTATTAGATAGCATGTGAACGAAATACATCACTTCGACGTTAAGCTCAACTTTAAGCATTAAGCAAGATTAAGGGCGCTGCGAGGGAGGTGCAAGAGGGTTTGACAAAAAAATATAATGAAATGTTACAGGCGCACGATCGAATAGTTAAGCTCTTGTGTATGGAAAGCTAAACATGATAGAGTTTCTTTCTCCAATAGTTTTCCTGTTAAATAAACAAACACCACTTTAAAGTAATGCAATTTTTTTAAAATCTGAATGAAAATTCTATTATATAAAACGAAAAATGTTTTTTTCTAAAATTGTCTGTTTATTCTCTTGCCTTCATATCGCGTCGAACTTATGTGGAGTAGAAACAAAACCGATTGGGAATGGGGGGTATAGACTTGTCGAGCGGATGCCACGTCCGCACTAATGCTGAAGTACCCTCACCGCTTCCCTTTCGGTTTACCGAAAGCGTTCCTGCTTTCTATACAGTCATCTCTGTTCCACGCGTACGTTCCTTATCTATCTATCTAGCTATCTATCTTATCTCTCTCTCCCTCTTTCGCATGCTCCTGCACCGTTGATATACACCCGACATCTTAATTACTTATCTGACAGTTATGCATTAATGGTACGATTACTGTCACACCACACCTCACCACCCTATACCGCCACCGTTGCACCATAGGAACATGTTGATACTTACTTGTTTTAGACGCATTGTTTTTATACCAGGAGTTATTACAATAAAAAAGGAACAAAAGAAATGGAGGACTTTTGATATTGATCATGATTATAAGGCATTTTTCCTTTGAAGGATTATTTTTTATACATACATAGATGTTTTTTATAGATACATGCATGTATCCGTCACACACACACACATACTCACAGTCACACTTACACACACGCACACATAGTAACTACTCTAGTTACAATTACAAATTTGTCAATTGTGAATGATGTCGTAATTGTAATTTGTTAATCTAAAACATAATTTGTAAACGTAATTGTGATTTCAAATGAACACGAGATTCAAAAGGAAACCTGCACTCCAAATTTATCACGTGATAAGAGTTAATGAAAATACCAGTGTGGCTTGTGTTTGTACTCAACATAGATATTTGTTTAATGAAGTCTTTATTAATTAAGTAATCCAACATAAATTCTCAGGCAACAACATCTTCTCCGAGATATTTTGCTTGGTACATCCTATACAAATTATTCATTTGTAATACACTTATATAGATGGGCCATCTGTTGGCTTTTTTGTAAAAGTACCCGTAGTAGTATCAAACCTCCGCTGTAAGGAATTAAGTTTGAATTATTTTAGTTGCGGATCTGATCGTAGTATAAATAATATAAAAATTACAATAACAACAATTTTTATTCTATAACTAAAGTTATTTTTTTTTAAATATCTCACTTATTTTGTTTGTTTTTAGAATCAATAGTAAAGGCTGTGTTTGGAATATATCTGCTTGTTTGTTTGTAAATTTTCGCGTTCAATTTTCAGCACCGGATGCCAGCGAAAAATAACTGAATATGACGCTTCAATCAGCGGATAAATGCACCCGTCAAATTCATTAGTTCAATGAACAAAAGCAACCCATAATATGTTATTTTTGCCGTACGTACTGCTGTCATTCGATTATTTTAAAACAGTTGATACCAGTGAGCAATGGTGAACTTTAGTTTTTTTGTATATATACAAATAAAGAGCTCACTAGAGTTTGCATATACCGGGAACGCAACAAAATAATTATTCATTAGTCTAAAAAGTAAATATGCCAAAAATAATCCATTGACATTTTTATAAAAGAAATATATTCCAGGATGATTTATTTTAATTATAAGGACCTAAAATAAAATAAACTATTTTAAATAATGTGTTATCTATATATTTTTATATGTTGTAACTAACTAAATAAAAGCGCTTGTAATGGTATAACAATATATAACTAATACGTATAAGAAAGTCCAGTGCAATACACTACAGATGTTTTTTTTTCTATAGTCACTCATGTAACATGAAATATCTACCTATATTGAAATAATTTTCAGTATCAACATTATCCAGAACACACATGAAAAACTACAAGATAAAAAATATAGCTCGTGTAGAGATGAAAGAGCTTTATCAGTAGCTAATGGACAATACAGTATAGTCCCTGTGGATATTTTCAAAGCGTTGACTATGCATTCTTATCACTGTATGTAGATACTGTGATAGAAATTTATCAGGAGTTTATTAGTTTTTTTCCTGTATATATTACGGGGTAACTAGCAAAAAATACGAGATATATGCATAACGTAACTTTCATTAAAAAACACATAGAGATACTTTTATACATGTATGTTTTATTTTAGAATTGTTATTAATTAAATATTATAAACATTAAACTTATTAATAAATAATTCGATGTTTAAATATGTTAAAATTTCTTACACACATTCCTAAATCAATAAATGAAAATTGTTCCACGCAAAACTGTCTTAGTTTTAAAACATCGGCCATGTGTTGGCCCTAAACTTTCTTTTACGTAGCCAGTATATTTAGATTTGATAGTATATAAATAAAAATATAAAATGTTTAAATTTCAAGAAAATATTTTCATTCATTGTCCAATAAAATTGTAAAGTTAATTTATTGTCAGATTTCCAAAGAAAACATATGTATTTTAGATTTTAAATATTGGATTTTATAGTAGTATAAAGAAAATATCATTATTCATTGCATATTATTAAAAATTATTATTATGGCCGGGCATTTTTTAGTTTTCAAATTAACTTTAAACCAGAGAAAATATTTATATATAATATTTTAAATTATTAACTAACCTTTGTAACGCTTTTTTACTAAACTTATTTGTAACACTGACAATAAATGTTAAATGTCAAAATATTCGAGTGCTTATTTAAAACAGTTGACATGCATAGTAGATACGATTTATTATATATAATTTTTCATACCTATGTAACTATGGCAATATAAATAGAATAATAGCAATATTCCCGTAACTGGTACAGTTTTCAAAGAAATGTTTCAAACAAAGTTGTTCAAATCATTAATATCTTTAACTTTAATTCTAACTATTTTACTGTAAGTGTAGCCGTTTCGAAGATATGCAAAAAGTGTCTCAAGTAAGCATGCACTTCCGGTTTGAGTATGCTTTTCAAAAATAGGAGGTTTTCTTTCCAGGCATATACAAATCTAAAGTTTAAAGTTTCATAATTTTACCTTCAACAGTGTAGGCTGTAGAGCGCATATATATACATACACACACACATAGACGCCATTCCAAAAATAATCAGACTCGATTCAGGGAAGGTCAAAAGGTGTATTTCCGTTAAAATTTCGAGTTTTTTTACGTGATTACAATACTTACTTATTACTTCGTAAAAGAAAGTAAAACGTAAACTTCCGTTCATGATCAATAATATATAAATTTAAACTTTTATGTAAAAGTACAACCAAAATAATCATTGCAAATATATTTTCGAAGGTAATTAACGATATGTATATACAAACAAATCTAGCATTATTAAAAATAATAATCTGTGTGTTTATAGCGGTTATGGAGTGTAATATTTGTACGGTAGCGACCGGTACGTCGCTGTACAGTGCCTATGGCTGGTAGCCACCTCATTACTTACCAATTTACATGCACGTTAGCCTACTCATATTATGTATCTCTGTACTGTACTGTACTGTACTGTACTGTACTGTACTGTACTGTACTGTATTGTACCGTATTGTATTGCATGTTGTGTTATGTTGTGTATTGGGTTATCAACGTAAAACATACACACTAGCTTGAACCGTTCATAAAGGCTTAAAACATGTTAATATGGAATTACCACGTCGGCGTCTATAATACCTATGCGTTTTAATTACGTAAATATAATTATCTGCTTTTCAATTTTTTTTTTTTATCAATATAGTGTTAAGTGGAGTGTTTCAAGTGTTATCATATTTGTAAAACTAGATCAGTATTAATTTGTATTCTATAATCAAACTGATTCAGTGTAAAAGGAATCAGACCAAATTAAATGTGGTCTAAATGCATTTAATTTTTGCCATAGTATCAATTTTTTAGAATGTTTAATAATTGCAACGTATTTTACATAGAACATTATATTTATTTTGATCTTAGTTTGAGTCCCTATTAGTAACATATTTCTACATTTCGAAGATTTCGAAATTACAGCAACAACTGCTTAATAACTAAGTTTGTTATGAATGTGTGCTTTATATACATACATACATACATACATACATATCTTGTGGAAGTAGTTTTCCTTGCTATGACTATATTATGCAGTGACGTACCCAGGGGGTGCACTCTACAAATTCTTGTTTCCGGGTAATTTGTATCCCTCCATCCGTAATACAAATGAGCATATAGTATATAGTTTTTATTAAATTAAATATATTATCCAACCTACGAAATTTGTTTCTGGATACGCCACTGATATTGTATATTTGGAACGTGTATAGTTTTACGTTTTCATGATTTACTCCTAATATTAATTATACACAGATGCAAAACATCTCCTCTCTTTACTTCATTTTTTTTCTTCTTTGTCTTAGGGGTTGCCCAAAGAAGAATTATTTCGAAATTCACAAACTTAATATATAAATATTGTATATTTTTAATAAAGATGACGAAATAATTGCAATTATTTCTGAATTATAACATTTTTTGTGATTCTTTATATTTTCTGAAAGTAGTTTTTCCTATGATAATAATATATTATCTAAACTAACTTGATTCTTCTTAAAGTTACGTTGTTTTAACAGGTTACGGAATCAATCAATGAATTACAATCTATAAAAGTATAAATTGATGTGAAGGTAGTAGAGTTATTAAGTAATTTAAGAGCATTAAGTAATTTCGAAATAATTACAAACAAGCTTAGAATGACATAGTTACTCATGCCATTATAATTTGAAATTGTCAAACAATTTGCAATGTTTCAGTTGTTGTGATGTACAATCTTAAATAATGCACAGGGTAATTTGCAAACTTTTGATCATTTCTAATCTAGTAGCATCGTTGGATTCCGTTAAATAGTACAGTGTGTGTTCGACTTGAACGTTCAGCGTTCAGCGTTCAGCATTCAACATCGTCACAGTTCTCATCTCACATCAGATAGGGTAGGATAAAATCAGAGAGCACAAGTCTCAGTAGCAGGAGGCGACCGCGACCCGTCCGAACCGCGCGCATAATGAATACTTTGCCGTGTTTCCATTTCACCAGTTCGCAGTTCCAGTTGTGACTCTCGCTGGGTGACGTGACGGCAAATGGTAAGCAACAGTGACTTGCTGGGAAAACGATGCTCATATAAAATGGAACCAACGCTGGGGAAAGCAAACAGCCTTACAGCCGACAGACGATATTTTATTCATGGTTTTCACAACCGGTTTATCATCAATATTAGACACGTAGAGACGAGTGACTACTCATCCCATCTCCACATCACACAATCTCCACCACATTCCTTTATCATCCTACAAAATTCTACTACTACCACCATCACCACTTCCTCATATATATTATATATATATATATATATATATATATATATATATATATATATATATATATATTTGGTGTCATTGATTTTTAATTCACCCTGTTTCATTCGTATTTTATTTATTTTGGTTTTAATGCATTTTTCCTGCTTCCTTCGGTGACCTTTTTGCCTACCAAATGTAAACACTTCATGGAAACAGTATACAATGTTATAAAATCGAGTTTATCTAGTGACATGTTCGACATATCCTTGCAAACATTTCGTGACGAATGACATTCGATATTACTGAAGTTATTCTAAAATGTCTTAAAACTATTAATATTTCATTTTCTCAACAATTGAATAATCTTGCAAATGAAATCATAACGTCTATTCCATTATCTCTTTGCAGGAATCAAATTTTCATTTCAACCACATTATTCTTCCTGTATAACTAATTTTAATTATGAAGCCACAGGCTTCAAATGAACAGTAGAAACATTGCTTTTGCATAAGAAAAATGAAAAGCGCAAGTGTGATACTGCTCTCTATTTGTTTTCGTCCTGCCAACGATGACCTTTCTGGCTTTCTCCGACCGAAATATATTTTTATCTGTTTCGATGCCTTTTAATCCATCAGTAGTTTATGGTTGAATGGTTGGATGGATTGTTTGGTTCGATACACAAGATTCCAATACCAAATCATAATACACTGTGTCTCTCTCTCTTGTGTTCAAGAAAACTTTCAAATTAAAATCGTAAGGATAAATAAAGGGTTCTTGCAAACATGATTGATTTTGATGAGACGGATTTCATTTCGAAAATATTAATATTATTTAATAATTTAGAATTGCACTGCCATATGATAATTGGATAACGTAAAATCAATACTTGTGTATTTTAATTCATTTGGTGGTAAATACATAACTCGATGGCGTCACAGGGTAGCTCTGGTTGTGTGGGTGTGTGTATAATTGTAACAGTATATACAGATATAGGCTTCAGACTCGATATTCCAGTTGGTTGTATGTGTTTTCGCATGGCCTCATTTTCGGTGGGGTATATATCGCCATGGCAATCAAACCACGTAATGTCATCAGTTCTGAAGCGTATTGGAAATTCGATGACCAGAAATAAATACAGTTGCATTACGCATGAGACCCCGGACTGGCCGAATATGTATGTATATATGTATGAAGATGCTGCAAGGAAAGGTCGGTCCTCCACGACATGCTCCGGTATAAGAGGTACGAGAGTCTTTGGACACGGTGAAAATCTCGTTAAAAATACCAGCGTTGAGTGCTTCTGGCAGTGTGATCGCTTGTATGACTTCGAGGGGAACAAAAATAAATATACATACATACATACAAAAAAATGTATCGTAAATTGGGGTTTCTGTAGCCACTGTCGGTGACTTTTGCCGAAACAAGTAACATCATTAAGTATTTAATAAAAATTATTTTATAAGTAACCGTTATGTTCTTGAGCTTACAATGAAACTCAAGTTAACATTCGCGATAATAGCGCTGAAAACACATTTAATAGCGGTTAGCAAAATGATCACAAACCAACTACAATTAAAATGTTGCTCTTCGAATACCACTAGTTCTAAACATGCTTCTACCATGGACTAGACTTGTTTAGAATATTTATTATGCAAATCTGAGAATGTGTGAAATAAAAGCGTTCAATTAATTACTGACGTCATCGAATTACATCATTACCACAAAATAATAATCTAATTACCCAATTTTAATGCATTTCTAAATAGTAAAATGATACCACTAGCAATGTTATTGTTATTTTGGAAACGGCCCGAATGTATTATAAATAGTTAATTTTCGGTTTGACCCTTTCAGCATTCAGAGCTCATTATCTACAATAGCCATCACAATATTATTTGATCAAAACATCACAAACAATTTTGCCATCTGGTTTTGCCATAATTGGTTCTGTTCGGTAACGTATTTAATTTTTTATTGAATATGTTTGCATTTACCTCGTGATTTCTAATTATGAAATCCCGAAACCAATATATGCCCTCTAGATGTTCAACATTTTGCTGATACATAGTGTGGACATAGGCTAGTTTACGTTACGCATACATTTTATGGTCAAAGTAATTCCTTAAAAATACTATTCTTATTGTTTCAAGCGCTCGAAGATTTCAAACACATTCAAACCAAACGGAGTGAAATTGTATTTTTACCAGAGATATATCTTGCTTCGGCGGTAAGTTGTGTTAAAAACGATCTTCTTTCGTAATAATTTTCTCTAATATGATGTACGTGAAACATTTATTATTTGAGAAATAGCACTGAACTCAACATTCTTTCAAACATATAAATTCATATTACAAAGTAATAAAAATAATTTTTTATTATTAAAATTTTATAAATTTATTTTCTGTAAATATCAATTTTGAAAGCAGATACTAATACTATTTGTCATCGTTAATAATTGCAATAATAATTCAAGTAGAAAATACCCGTCAATATATATTATTAAAATTATAGTAATATTTCATAAAAATGAATAAAATATGGACAGTTACATTGCATTAAAAAGACTGTAATACACATTGGTAAAACTTGAATATACTGTATTATAACGATATATATATATATATATATATATATATATTATATATATATATATATATAAATATATATATATATATATATATATATATATATATGTATATATATATATATATATATATATATATATATATATATATATATATATATATATATAGTATATATATATATATGTATAATAAAAAAGACTGTAATACACATTGGTAAAACTTGAATATACTGTATAATAACGATATATATATATATATATATATATATATATATATATATATATATATATATATATATATATATATATATATATATATATATATATATATATATATATATATATATATATAAATATATATATGCATATATATATATATATATATATATATATATATATATATATATATATATATATATATGTATATATATATATATATATATATATATATATATATATATATATGTATATATATATATGTATAATAAATGGACAATAATGTACTTTTATCAGAGATTAATGACAAAATCATTTCAACAACTGCTTCATAACTACATTTTAATGAATGTGTGCTTTATATCTTGTAAAAAAGGTTTTCTCTGCCGTGATTTATTCCGAACATATTTCTTTACGTTTTCATGATTTATCCCACATATCAATAATGCAACGCCTAGACATATAAAACCCACGGTGCTTGTCAGCTGACTTGGTTGCTTTAGTTACTATATTTTAGTAGTTCACGAGTATTAATTACAGCGGTAATTTGGGCCCTTTTTACTTTCTTATACGAAGTAATAAGTATTGTAATCATGCAAAAAAATCTCGAGAATTTAAAGGACGTAAGTCCTTTAAATTCTCGAACCTTTTGACCTTCCCTAAATCTGTGTGTGTAATAGAATAAAATTAAATGTTATTTATAAAAACTACATTCTTTTTATTCATCGTACGCGTTGTTATGGATTTTAAAAAAATTCAATTATATCGAAAATAGGTTAGTTCGTTCGTAATGAATTTTGAACAGAAATGACCTATTCAGTTACATTTTTCAATCATTCAAAGAATTAGGACACTAACTAATTTTATGAATATCACATTTTGATTGGAATACTGGGTATTTTAATTGAGACAAGAACCAAACGAAATGTTATAATTACGTATTATGAAAAATATTCATTTAAATAAGCAGATCGATCACAAATTACTTTTAAATACTTCGAGCTGAATTTAAAGTTAAAACCTCCATCAAATCATATATTTAGGGATTCAGTGAAATAAATCATTTTTAAATTAGTATACAGGCCCCACCCGCTTAACGTACATTAAGTTAACGTACGTCCAATGACTTTTATAGCTCTTTGTTTCAACAAACGTACATTGAATCGCTTGAATGTGTCATCCAAACGCAATCATAACGAACCATTTTGGTATAAAAACACCATCCACTTAGAGTTGCGAAAGAAAATTGCTATACTGTTTCGTACTAACAATATTTTACAATTTCCAGTATAATCAATTTTCATTAAACCAATATTCATCAATTATAATTGCACCTGTTAAAAATGGCCCACAATAGCATATTTCATTTTTATATTGACGTACTTTCGTCATTCTTTTCGGAAAATGATTTTCTAAATTTTCCTATCACAACTAAATACCTAAATTGTTCATATTATCATGAAACAAGAATCATTGACTAGCGTGGTTATGGTGACTATGCGAAATGATATGATAACACATCGAAAATAAATGAATCCATTTACGTGCTTGTTTTTCAAAATGAGATAATTCGTGCCTTGGTTCCGCGCTTCAATGTTCCCGGTCAAATCAAGGTTATTATGCATACTGTGCGAATATCATAAGTTACGGACTCTAATAAGCTCATTTCATTCGAATAATAGGAACTCGTTTTACAAGGCTGACTTGGTTGAACACAGGAAAAACAATTGCTTTAAAATCTACTATTTTTATTTCATAGACTTTTATAAAGTTACCCAACTAGAAATAATTTGATAATTTTCCGAACGATAACTTTCGAATAATGTAACACCCCTAATTTAAATAAATAAGCATACATCAAATTACATTATTTCGCTTGAATAGCATCGAATCAAACCATGTCGTAAAACTTTGTCAATTGACTCATTGTAGACTGAACGGAAACAATAAATATATATATATATATATATATATATATATATATATATATATTATTTCTGTTTGCTTTAGAAATCACGATTATGATTACCAAAAATCTATTTATAAGTTATACAAGATGTTTTTTTATTATTATACTAACAGAAATTTAATTTAATTGCCATTACCTGCTCCCATTCTAAGAAACGAATAAGTTTGTACTTTCTCGTGTTATTGTATTTTATGAGTAATTCTGATTCGATCGTAAGTTCATTCGTGAGTGCATTTGAAGTTTGAAATATACACAAATACTTCTATTGTATATACATTCGTATAACACAAATTAAATTAATTCTATGTCGACTACTGGGTACTGTTAATCGAGTGTTTCTTATTTATTTTATTTCCATTTAAGAAATTTCCATTTGCTGCTTTCATTCTCAGAAACGATTGTTCAAACTTAGTTCGATTTGTTTGTTAAATCGTATAAACGTATTGGTATTATTAAAGTTTTAGGCAAACAAGAAACAAACATGCTTCTCCATGTATCTTTCAAGCTTCAAATATATTTCATTTATCTATAAGTGGCCCTGGATTCTTGAAAACTACTGAAAATACATGACATTACTTAAAGTACTTTATACTTTCTTATACGAATATATATATATATATATATATATATATATATATATATATATATATATATATATATATATATATATATATATATATATATATATATATATATATATATATATATATATATATATATATATATATATATATATATATATATATATATATATATATATATATATATATATATATATATATATATATATATATATATATATATATATATATATATATATATATATATATATATATATATATATATATATATATATATATATATATATATATATATATATATATATATATATATATATATATATATATATATATATATATATATATATATATATATATATATATATATATATATATATATATATATATATATATATATATATATATATATATATATATAAGGAAGTATTGTAATCATGAAAATTTTTTAACTCGAGTTCTTAACGGAAATACACCTTTTGACCTTCCCTGAGTCGAGTGTAACTATTTTCAGAATTCTATATGTGTGTGTGTGTGTGTAATTCACATACATATACATTCAGTTGAATGTTGTTGCTGTGACGTCATATGGAAGTCGATATATTAATTAAAACTTGCATTGCAATTAGAAGTAGGAAAATTCCTTTTGCCTAATACTAGATATTTATATTAATAATGTTCCCAACTCTCTTTAATTCCACTCTCGTAATATTGGTTAAAGAATTTTTTCACCAAATCCCAACTAATATAATTCCTATATACCTACGTTCCGCGAACTGTGCCATTCGCTTTGTCTATGAAATGCACGTCGTTCTTTTCGAAATGAAATCGATACTGATTCGTGACGTCATTAGGGCCGCTTTATTTCACTAGCAGATCATTGATCCAAATCCAATTTAATGACGTCAGAAAACAGTTCTGATTGTGCTATACCTACTAGAAAGAATTCTATATCGTAGGATTTTTTATGGGTACCTAACTGAGATCAGTGAATACGTAAAACAGTGTGGAGTGGATTGCTATTCTCGACTTAGGCTACTACACCAGAACCGAGACCTATATGCTCAGAGAGCCAATTTCAACGAAATACAAATAAAATTACGACAAATATAATATATATTCATATCAATATATATATATATATATATATATATATATATATATATATATATATATATATATTTTAATTAACTTTTATAATAATAGGAAAATTTCATTACTTTTAACAATCAATCCAAAATTACCAATTATTTCTGTGAAATATTTAACAACTTGGTTTAGATAAATTTTATTTTCTTGATGGATTATGTATACATTTATGTATATATTTCTAGAATTTAGACTATGGTATGTCATGTTGAAAGAATGTCGAATGAAAAGGTTAACAAAAAAGATTTACGTGGCCGACATGAATGATTTGAGAATCCTCGGAATAAATGATTGAGAATGAGTTGCGTGAAAGAAAAGTTGTGAAGAATTTTATGAATTTGAATGTAGCAAAAGAAGTTTGTAAAGATAGAATTGAATGGTGAAATATTGTTAACATTTGAATGGGTGTAATTAGGGTTTTCTGCCACCCAATTTGTTGGGAATATGCATGAGGTTATGTGTGTATGTATATAATTTCAGTAAATAGAAACTGGTATTATTTATGAATAATGTATTTTTTCCATCCCCATGGATCTAGTTATATTTTAAATAAAGTATAATGTTTTATTTAATTAAAATAATGAACACTTTTTTTTCTCATCGGGGATTAAATATTCAGATTAACAGAAAAATAACACGTAACTGCTTTCACATACCAAATATTTTTTATGATGACTTCAAGTGGCCATTCGTAGCATAAGTTTGGACAAATCTACTTTTACTATAAGCACGAAGAACAGCATAAATTGGTAGAATATTTTTGAAACCTTTGGACTTGATCACCTATATATTTGATCAATAAAATTATTTAAAACAATTTCATGAAATTCGAAACACAATTGTCACTAAATTACTAAAATATCCATCAAAAATGACGAAATCACTTCTGAGTTAATCACATTTTTTAGCGAACGTGTCGTTATCCCTGTTTTGATGTATTCTGAACATATTTTGTTTCACGTTTTCGTAATTTATCCCCATATTAATAATAAACACCCTAGTCCTAAGCAATCAACCAAAATTTCTATTATTATTTTATAATACTAATAATATAGAAATTTATGTATTTCATCCCAAATATATCTATTTCGCCTCTAACGTAAAATAGAAGTTTTACTAGTTACCGTAACAATTTTATTTTATATAAAAAATAACCTAGATAGAAGTCATATCAAAAAGAAAATCCAAATACGATTCTGCTATGTGTTCCATGCAAGCACTGATGACGTCACTGAGTGTACACGACCTCCTCTGATAGGATATGGGAAAGAAAGAGGCTTAGGTTGTATATACACATCAATGATTCAATACCGGAATAGAACAGTTTGGGATGATTTGCGGTATTGTTATGACATTGAAATGGAATAGAGCAGAAGAATCTAAAATACGACTGTAAACAATTTTTTGTACATTCACCGTAAGTAGTACCTATATGGAGAGCTTAAGTATTCAGGCGTATTTTTCTAAATTCTCCGTAACCCTAAACAGGTTTTTCTATTAAAGAATGTATTGATGATTTTCCAAATTTGAAAACTTATACAAACGAACTATTCGCATCAATTAGTTCTAAGGAGAAAACTTCTTTCTATAATATGTCTAGCTTCAGGCGTTTATAATTCATCCTCATCCATATGACAGATATGTTATTCGAATTAAAATGAATTGCAATAGAAAAACCGTTGGTACTTCATTAAAAGTTTTTGAACTTCTGTTATAAAGTTGTAATGCACTTTTGCTTCTTCGAAATAAAATAAAAATAAACTAAAATTTTAACAATGTCATTATTCAGAATCCTTTTACAAAATACAAATCCGTAAAACAGTTTAACAACATATAATACTTGTTATTCAATATTTTGTTATCAATTAATATCAATTGTTTTAATACGTATACATCAGACCACTCCTATTAATTTAATTGAAAGAGAGGATCACTAGAATGAAATAAATATGCGACTGGCATACAATAACTATAATTGGATGTGATCCAATAAATATGTTATAATTTTAGAATTTTGTAAGCCATTACTTTGTGAAACTTCATTATAATTACGGATAAAAAATACACGGTTTTATGTTTCACTATAATTATAATGAAACATAAAAATTCAATACTGTTTTAACTGTAAGAATTAGATTTTCAATTTATTCAAACAAACGATTCTGTAAATGTTGAAACAACAATTATTAAGACACTTACCAAAATGAACAACTAAAATCAGCAACAACTGAAAATCCATTTAGTTTGCCCGACCACTAGAAGAACCGTACCACCTGAAACATAATCATACTAATTATATAAAGTTGAGATTTCTCTCAGACTATAGTGATATTTTCGATCAGGAATATTTGATGGGATTATGAATGAAGTTATGTGTGTTAATTTGTTTTTAAAATATTAAAGTTTTTAAATATTTATAGCCATAGGGCAAAACCACTAAAAAATATTTTTCTATATGTATATATCGATATTAGCTAAGAACAATATTTAAAATAAATTTCTTTTGGAGGGCAATCGCTCTTAAAGTACCTATAACAGCTATCGTATTTAAATTACAAGCAGTATAAATGGCCACTCACATTCTATGCGAAACAAGTTTGTTTCAAATCGATTGGGAATCTTTAGAAGAGAAGAGACAAATTTGGCCTTTCGAGCAACCAACAAACATTCAAGTACACAAATTCTAGAAGAAAAATATATCTACGCAAATAAAATCGATTTTGAGAATATTACAAATATAATTATATTTCATACGGTGATCTTAAAATATGTAATACAAAACAGATATTGTCTATGCATTCTACGACTGCATCTCTAATATTGAGAAAAACATCAATATTTGTAATATATATACGAGGGTGGTCTAAATTTCCGACCTATAAAGATATATATATTTTTTCAGAATTTTTATTTTTATTTTTCAACATAGTCTCCTTGTAACTCTATATACTTCTCCCAGCGATGCTCCCATCTCTGTAATCCAAATAGTACTCGGCGTTTTCTCTGCAAAATAATTGTTCACGAAGGTGATTGTCTATCATTGACGAAAATCTCTGTCCTCCAAGCGCAATTTTTAGATGAGGGAACAAAAAGAAGTCGCTTGGGGCTAGATCTGGTGAGTAAGGCGGATGGTCAAGCAGTTATTGGCGATGTTTTCGTCGGCAGTTGCAGTTATCGTCTCCCAATACGGCCACGTTTAAATTCAGCTGCCCAAATTTCACTGTGGTAAATGATGGTGCAGAGTACTATCTTTGATTTGCGTAGCGTATGCCTTTCAAAACAAATATTTGATGACAGCTCGATACTCGATTTTGTCCATTTTCATAAAAACACTCACATCAATATCAAACGACTGTTACATAACAATGCGCGTCCAAAAGGCTGACACTTTGGTGAGTAACTGTCAACAGATGAACAACGAAATTCCCTAGCTTTTATTTACGAGTGCTACTATCTTCATGTTGAGGTAACTTTTCAGACCACCCTCATATATATATATATATATATATATATATATATATATATATATATATATATATATATACTCCATAGGTTAAATTTGGTGTGAAATTTGCTAGTAATTGCGAATAATTCATGGTTGATATTCGACTTGATGATATCGCTACCATTAAGGGGTTAAATAAGCTTACTGAAATGGAATAATATATCATTTATTGGAAAGCTAATACTAAAAGTCTCCAGTTCAATTTATTATGTCGTCCGTACCTCCAGTTCAAAGAGTTTATGAGATCGATCACTTATCTATAACAACTTTTAGGAATCATAAACCGACTATATGGATTTCGTACTCAAGTACTTTCATCGTTTTTTAACATAAATTGGAAATATATACTTTATGAAATGAACCTTTATGAAAATATCCGGACAAAGCAAGTTAAAACATCACATCCATTCCTTAAGTTTATGTACTCTTATTCTCAATACTCAAAAATGACGAATTTACTTTTTGCTAAACGTGGATATAGAAAAATTGAATTTTAAAATTTGTTTATTAAAAAATGGAAAAATAATACGTAAGCGACCAAATTATCTTGTATTCATATTTATGCCGAATTTCAGGTCAATTAGGTCATGAGTTTCTGAGATCCCGTAAATATAGTTTTGAGAATCACGCAAAAGAGTGTTGGACACGACATACGGCCATGACGCAAGCAGAAGGTTATATATTGGTCATTTTTCGGAATTGTGGCTATAAAGATGGCCTGACGGTATTCATAAGATTTCAAACTTATTAAAAAAAAACAATATTTAAAATCTCCAAGGTAGCTAAAGTAATATTCAATTTTTGCGTTTGTTATTATAAGTAAGTCAGACTAACGAATTAAAATGTTTCACAAAAATGCACTCTCTAAAAAATGTAGTGTTGTATCTTATTTGCAAAATAAACTGGGCTGAATAAATTGCTGTCAAAGTCGACTCTGATCCTCCGTGCGTCTGAGGGTTTGAAAGATACGAACGCGAAAGCAATTCGTCGTGGTATATACGTATACATCGCTAAGTTAGCAACTATCTCCCTACTCTCTGGCCTAAGTTTCCACACGCTTCGCAAATTGGTTCCACTTTTTCCGCGGTCGAATGAATACCACGCTCATCAGCTTTATGGTCAGAATATTGAACCATTTTTTATATTTCCACAGAATTTTCATTTGACCGTATTGATAGCGATAAAATATGATTCGTTGTCGCGTCATGAAAATAAATTACTGAACCAATACCCAAATCTTCTTCTATGATGATTGATATCTTATGGTATATATATATATACTATATATATATATATATATATATATACATATATATATATATATATATATATATATATATATATATATATATATATATATATATATATATATTCATAGTTATATATATATATATATATATATATATATATATATATATATATATATATATATTCATAGTTATATACTAACAATGAAAATCAAACACTTTGACCAGAACAATCATCATAGCCTCTATAAAAAATTGGTGGTAATTTCTATAGCTTCTAATTGGAATTAAAAGAGAAGGTGTGGCATTTTCTTCACATCCACTACCATCAACGAGACTAAGCCTTGTGCTTGCCACCTCATATGTAGAACGGCAAACCTATAATATTCCTCTGCTCTGCTGTGAACAGAACAGCAGAATATTTCCCAATGGATTAGTCATAGGATCGATACGCATCATTTCATAAAGAGTAATTGAATGTGCGTGTATATTCATGTCGCCTCCCGTGCGTTTCTAGTGTTGGAACGAGGATGTCCGAATACTGGTATGATTTAACGTCGATAAACGTCACATGAAGAGTTATAACATGCGCAAGCGCACACATACACTATCTCATATGTAACGTTAATATATGTATGTACATACATACATACATACATAGGTAGGTTTACATTATCTGCTTGTAAATATGTTTTCTCTGATGATCAAAGTCCAGCATCTGTTATTAGTTCATCATACTGAGTATTGCATAGTATTTTAACTGGATATATTGAAGCTGTGTTTGATTTCGTTTACATTAGATATACATATATAAATATCAAGCACACCTTATAAATACGTTCTTACACAAAACGTTTTCGTAAGCTATTTAATGTGTACCCTTACAGTGTTCGACAAAACAAACGCAATGATAAGTTTACATTATAAATTACGTCAACGTGACCTAAGGATGTCAAAATGTGTAATACAATAACGTTACTACTCTCAATGTTACCATTTTCAATGTTTTCTAGAATATTTTTTACATATTGTCACGATACCTGACGTGAAGTTGACTTTAGAAAAATGTGTGTGTGTGTGTGTGTGTTTGTGTGTGGAAAGGGAGTATTGTGCTTTTTATTGGGCATTCTGGATTCAAATCGTTTCCAATGAGTAAGTCCATGGAAATTGAACTAGAACAAGACGATAGCGAACGATACGCTATGTGGCAATACAATATAACAACGACCGACCAACCGACGCGACGCGACGGTATTGTATGCACAACTGCACATATACAGAATCGAATCGCATCATAACAATCGGCTTTGTATCAATAAATTTCTATGCTAAATCTATTATTTATATATATTCCAATTATAAAATAAATACACTAAATGCAACACATTATATTTATGTTGAGTTTTGGTTATTCTTATGTGGTATTTCATTTGAAATAATAAACGTATACATTTTTCAAAAGCAATTGAATTATCAAAAATAATCATCTCACTTTTACTTCCTTATACGAATGTATATAAAGAGGTATTGAACTCGAGATTATAACGGAAATACACCTTTTGACCTTCCCTGAGTCGAGTTTGACTATTTGCAGAATTCCGTCTATGTGTGTGTGTGTGTTACTTTATAGCAATTGATTATCGACATTTTTTGAGTGTCTTCTACTGTTATTGCGAAAAAAGATATTCTAGGAAACACTAATTTGCAAATTGTAACTAACTATTTCATCTTTGAGATCTAAAACAACCGCAAAATGTATTCCTAACTATCCTTTCCTAGAAAGTTATATTCCCACTAATGTTATCGTCTCAAGAGACTATAGCAGTGATAGGAATATTCTGGATTTTGTAAGGATAAAATCCTATAACTAGAAACGGTATGGAAGGATTTTTGATACCAATAGAAAGTGCCTTAAATTTTAGAAGTGTATCCGTAAGAATTATGCAAACCACTGCCACTCCAACAAAAAATTGTATCGTTTTCTTAAAGGGGTCCTTTTGTGAAGTTGTATAATATTTGAAGGTATAATAAAAGTTTATGACGGCCATTCATGTCTATTGCTCCCTATATGAAACATATATAACGCAGTTTTTTTATAAGGTTGTCCGATTTCTTTCTGTCGTTTGGTCATAAGCACGTAGGTGAACAGTTTTATATTAAAACGTATATAAATGGTTTAATAAGATTGTTTTAAAATACATATTAGGGCCTTTTGATGCCTAATATCCTCTGAAGTACAGTAGCTATTAGATTTAAAATGCGAACGGATTCAATCGAGCCACCTACACAATATGTGTGCCAAATTTGGTTGAGATCAGTTCGGCATCTTCAAAGGAGAAATGGCAACAATCTTGCGACATAGCGAGAGAGCGCCCAAGCGAAAGAGCGAGCGACCAACATGTCACCAAGTATATGACATATATATTTATTTTTATTTTTTTTCAGAATCAAAGCGATATGAAATGAATTTCCGTGGAAGATTTCTAAATCTAAGGACGTTACAGACAACACTGTATTACGTATGGCGAGCGAAATTTTGTAAGTTATAGTAACATTTTTGAACAAATTCTCAAGTTTTGGTCATTTTTGTTTCCGTTACATTACAAAATAAATAGTAAAAGAAATATTGTGTAAAACACTAAAAACAACTTGACGTTAATATGCGTTGAGTTAAAATCAATAACATTTAAGTTAGTTATATTTTGAAGCATAATTAATTTTGTTCGAACGGCTGTATACTGCACTGCTCGGTGTAAATTTACCGCGATTGCATTAAACACGTTTTTATGAAATACTCATTATCACTTCTTCACAGACAATATTTGCGTCGTAAGGTTTCATACGGATCAGTGTTGACCTAGATTGAACACTAATTGTAATGGATTGCGTTTATATTATAACGTTGATCTAGATTTGAAAGTCATTGAAATTCAACTTAAATTCAGATTAGTGACATCTGTCGGTAACATACACACTATAGAATAACACAACTTAAAATATATCCACAGTGTCTCGCACTGGACTTTCTTATACGTAGTAGGTGTATTTTGTTTAGTAAAAAAAACAATTGTTTAAACATTCAATAAATACGTAATATTTATTGAATAGAATTACTCTAGTAATAAATAACCATGACAAATAGCTACAATATTTCCTTTAAATAACTGATTTATGAAACGAAATTCAGTTGTCATATTATTCCAATTGGTTGAACACTCGCCAGGCAATCTAAAGAACGAATTTATACTCTGTTGCGGTACGTTCAGCAATGGAAAACCAAAATATATTAAATCGGTGGAAGTCGTTAATATGGTTTTATTCGATTTTCAATTGCTTTTAATGGATACATTTTTATTCATTCTTTTGCTTTATATTATGAGTGTATTTAAATTTGCACTGAGTTCGCTAGTTTTATATCTCCTAATAAGTTTTACGTAAAAATCTCACTAAACGTAAAACAAAAAATAGAAAATAGACATTTCTCAAAAACATAGCACAAATATCATCTCTAGATCGTCCTGTATACAAATGTTTTAATTTATTATAATTTCCACTGTCCACATTTTAACTTTCTTATACGAAGTAATAAGTAAGTATTATAATTTCGAGTCTGATAATTAATTTTATTACGTCTGTGTCCTTTAACCAAAACTGTTGCAACTATAATGTAAATATGACGGTTTAAACTTACGATTGCAAGAAAAGAATATTTAAACCGGAAGCGTATGTCAAGACATTTTCATCGTTTCTGTAATTTCTTAGAAACGATTGCACTTACAAGGAATAGTAATATTTAAAATGAGAGCTATTATTATTTCACACAACTTTCATTTGAAATGTTTGTTCGAAGAAAACTGCTACTGACATTCTGCAATATCTAATTTATGTTATCAACTATGCATGTTAATATTTTAGCAGAACAACAACATAGACTCGTTTTAGATTTAATATTTGACATCGATTTCAAAAATAGATTGAGTGAGACAGGTTAATAAAATATTCAAAATATTTTTAATTATTACATTTATTTGAAAAGTAATCATTTTCCGGTCATAATAATTTCTAATATGAATTATTAAAAAAATTAGTTATATCATGTTTTATTTTTATTGGCTCCTCCACCAAATAGTGCCATATATATATATATATATATATATATATATATATATATATATATATATATATATATATATATATATATATATACGAGGGTGGTCTGAAAAGTTTCCGACCTAACAAAGATACAAGACATTTTTTCAGAATTTTATTTTTTATTTTTCAACATAGTCTCCTTGTAATTCTACACACTTCTCCCAGCGATGCTCCCATCTCTGTAACCTGTCCAAATAGTACTCAGCGTTTTTCTCTGCAAAATAATTGTTCACGAAGGTGATTGCCTCTTCATTTGGCGAAAATCTACTTCCTCCGAGCGCAATTTTAGATGAGGGAACAAAAGAAGTCGCTTGGGGCTAGATCTGGTGAGTAAGGCGGATGGTCAACCGTAATTCGTGGATTTCGCCATGGCAACCGCTGAGGTGTGAGACACGTTTTTGGTCTAACGTGAGCAAACGCGGCACCCAACGCGCGGACAGCTTTCTCATGTCTTAATGTTGATTTAATATGTGACAAACACGTTCTTTTGACATGTTCATAACCTCTGCTATCTCTCTCACTTTAATTCGGCGGTCGTCTAACACCATTTCGTGAACTTTAGCGATGTTTTCGTCGGTAGTTGCAGTTTTTGGACGTCCCGAACGTTCATCGTCTCCCAAGCTCTTACGGCCACGTTTAAATTCAGCTGCCCAAAATTTCACTGTGGTAAATGATGGTGCAGAGTCCCCATACACACAATCCAACTCATCTTTGATTTGCGTAGGCGTATTGCCTTTCAAAAACAAATATTTGATGACAGCTCGATACTCGAATTTGTCCATTTTCATAAAAACACTCACTCAAACGACTGTTACATAACACCTGCGCGTCCAAAATGGCTGAAACTTTGATGAGTAACTGTCAACAGATGAACAACGAAATTCCCTAGCTTTTATTTACGAGTGCTGCTATCTTCATGTTGAGGTCGGAAACTTTTCAGACCACCCTCGTATATATATATATATATATATATATATATATATATATATATATATATATATATATATATATATATATATATATATATATATAGAGTAAAGTATATATTAATGTAGTGACGATTAAAAATAATCTTCTAGACTTTCTAGTTGCCCATATAATAATTTTCAACAATAAAAGTCTGAGATGAAAGTATTAAGAATCAGTGTTAATCGAGATGAACCGTCTCGCCGTGTTCGCAACGTTGTTATAAAGTTATTTAGCGATGCTGACAATTCATTACGAACCTTTTTATTATATTCACGGTTAGATAATTATAAAACACTTGTTGCTCGCCTCAAGTTTGTGCTATGTACTTGTACGTGAGGAGCAGCGGTTGCTTTTCCTAAATTGCGCTGCGCATGCGGCACACTCGTGTTTATATCTGACTCTCGCTCTGACGCTCATTTCCTTCCTTCCTTTTGCCTTTGCGTATGAATATATTCTGTTCTACGCTACGAGACAAACGTTTCGAGGGTCTCGAACCCTAGCCCGACGTGTTTACGTTTACACCAACGTGTCCAGACAAGAATTACCACAAATTGCGAGGTGTTAGAAAATTACAATATATATTAAATCATTTGATCAGACACGACACACGAGATGTTTCAAGGGTGTTAATTGATCCTCATGTTTTGCGAATCACAAATATTTGTGATGAATTTTTAATTATAAGTTTTAAAAA
This sequence comes from Nebria ingens riversi, assembly GCA_018344505.1. Classification (NCBI taxonomy): domain Eukaryota; kingdom Metazoa; phylum Arthropoda; class Insecta; order Coleoptera; family Carabidae; genus Nebria; species Nebria ingens. The sequence goes on along the minus strand of JADQWA010000251.1, from coordinate 15,537 downwards.
CATTTTACTTTTGTATTTTAATATCCTTAAATATATACATATGTTACTACGTCTAAATCCAGTGCAGGATATTTTATATTAAATTTCAACTACTTTGAGTATAAAAAGGATATTGTCTATTAAAATACATTTTGTTATATAATTATTATTATTAACTAACACCTCAAGTGTATAACATTTTTTTGCTATACTCGAAATAACGAAAGTAGAGGCCTTGTCAGAAAATACTATTGAAACAATCGATAAAGCAGCACTTTTTTATTCTCTTTGCACCTACAGAATGTGTACGCAACAGACAGTACATCTATTATTTAGCTAAATAACAATTATGTAAGATTCTAGTAAAAATATTTCTGGTATAAAACTACTACTAACTGCAAATGAGATATATGGTGCAATTGTGAACAAATCTATATTTCTGTTTGAAAAACCTTAAACTATTTGAAATCAATTATAAACATCGGCCATATGTTGGCCCTAAACTTTCTTTTACGTAGTCAGTATATTTAGATTTGATATTATATAAATGAAAATATTAAATGTTTAAATTTCAAGAAAATATTTTCATTCATTGTCCAATAAAATTGTAAAGTTAATTTATTGTCAGATTTCCAAAGAAAACATATGTATTTTAGATTTTAAATGTTGGATTTTATAGTAGTATAAAGAAAATATCATTATTCATTGCATATTATTAAAAATTATTATTATTGCCGGGCATTTTTTAGTTTTCAACCAGAGAAAATATTTATATATAATATTTTAAATTATTTACTAACCTTTGTAACGGTTTTTCACTAAACTTATTTGTGACACTGACAATAAATGTTAAATGTCAAAATATTGGAATATTTAAAACAATTGACATGCATAGTAGATACGATTTATTATGTATAATTTTCCATACCTATGCAACTATGGCAATATAAATAGGATAATAGAAATTTTCTCGTAACTGGTACACTTTTTGAAGAAATGTTTCAAACAAAAGTTGTTCAAATCATTAATATCTTTCAATTTTATTCTAACTATTTTTACTGTAAGTGCAGCCGTTCCGGAGATATGCAAAAAGTGACTCAAGTAAACAGGCACTTCCGGTTTGAATATGCTTTTCAAAAATAGGAGATTTTTCTCCCAGGCATATACAAATCTTAAGTTTAAAGTTTCATAATTTTATCTTCAACAGTGTAGGCTGTAGAGCGCATATATATACATACACACACACACACACACAGACGTTATTCCAAAATTGTCAGACTCGATTCAGGGAAGGTCAAAGGGTGTATTTCCGTTAAAATTTCGAGTTTTTTTCGTGATTACAATACTTACTTATTACATCGTAAAAGAAAGTAAAAATTTAAATTCACTAACAATAAATTACGATTTATGCAATGAACAAATTTATTAAAACACCTATGTATGTCAAAATCATTTAGATATCTTTAGAGTGTAAAATTTGATGAATAAATAAATAAATAAACAACTTCCACATGAGTTTTTTTTTTTTTACAGTTTGAGTATTTATGTACATATATATAAATCAACATTTCCATATTTATTTCAATCTACCTATATAATGTTGTTATAATACCATTTTTCATGTTTATTACAAACCACTGCTACATTCTGCAGCTCACGACATCATGTCATGTGTGCAACGGATGATACAGCTGACTTGACCGTTGCCATAGTTACCCTTGACGGTTGGGTATTCGGTGGCGAACCAATAAGTACTGAGCACACTATATCTATTCTACGCGCGCGCTCAAAGAAACTAAAATACATTTAGCTCCAGCTAATACGTAATGAGTCTCGCGAAACTAACTTTATTATTGAAATTTACTTTTCTTCACTGCGAATATAATGCTTTAAAATGTCTATGTCAAACAAGCTGTGAACACGTGACCAATTTCAAACGCAGGTGTTTCATATCTATTCTTTGTATCATTTATTTGAACTTTTGCACAAGAAATAACTAGCTTCCCTCTGACAATGTTTCGTTTGAGTATAAACGGCGGTGCTAAGAAAAATAACGACTTGTATTTTCTCCCTCGTTGAACTATTAATAGTTTTCTTCCCATCAAATGGGGTGGCAGAAAACCCTAATTACATCCATTCGCACCTTGACAATCTTTCGCCATTCAACTCTATCCTTACAAACATGATATCGGTCGTTTCTCTTAAGAATTTTGCTATACTGTTCAACTCAAGGAAAGGAGAAAGTAAAATTGATGCTATCAATAGTTGCTTTCCTGTTAGAGTTGAAGTAACCTGAGTTGAAGTAATACTTCAACTCAAGGTTTCTTGTTGAGATAACAGAAACGCGTAAAGTAACCTTTGATTTACTTTAGTTTAGATTTCAGTAAACATTGTTTTCTGTAGCGATATTTTCACTTGCTTATAAAAAAAAGTTAATGACACTTTAAACGAAAATTAGTTTTAAATCTGTTAACATGTTTGAGAGGGCAGAGCAAATATACTTTTTTGGTATATAACACTTGATCACATGAGGTTACTTTTAGTTAAGGTGAATTTTCAGGAATCTTTGTGACGTTTGACGTCGTGCTTCGTTAACAAAAACGAATACATAAAGTGCCACAGTGATGGTTGCTTACTTATAATACAAATGAGATATCAAACGACTAATAATGTAAAAATAGACCCTTATACGAAGTTTTAAAACAATTATATCAAAATAAACTTAAAACAATACAACACAAGGTTATTCAGCTTTTATAATGAATTGTAACAAGTAGTTCATCTACAAAAAGGTTTTTCTTCATAAAAAAACATAATTATCAAACTTTCTGTATAATTTCATATATAAAACAAACATAATAAATCTAATGATTGCGTAGCAACTTTTTTTCTTTAAAAGCACCAAGACCCACTCACCTATACCTTACTTTGAAGTAACTCAAGAGTAACTTTAGTGGCTAATGGAAAAGCAGCTAATAACTGGAACCCAAGTATGTCTCTAAGTACAGCTAGTTGTCCAAATCAAAACTCAATATAACCACACTTACTATTCCGTAAA
>JADQWA010000251.1:0-7500 GCA_018344505.1 Nebria ingens riversi | reverse complement strand
TCGATTGTTTGCAAAATTAATTTGAAATTGCTCAAATTTTCACCAAATATGAAATAAAACTATGAACATCATTTTGATGTAACTACACAAGTTTCTATTCTTTTTTTATGAATATAGACAAATTGTAGTGAATGTTTAAATGTCTAATTTAAAGTAGATTATTGGTGCATTTCATAATCGGAAAGTATATAAATTATACAAATTTTCAAAAATGTCGAACTGATAAGATTTTTTATATTTTGCCGAAAACAGAAATTTATTCTTGCGAAAACGATTAGTGAACGCCGTTTTAGGCCTATTATTATTGAATTTCGATTAGACACTATACATGAGAAATAAATTACAGCTAATATTTATCAAAATTTGTGTTAGAAAAATGCTCAAATTACATAAAATATAGCTTAATTCTGATCGAGAGAGACATTTTTCAAAAATGGCAAAAATGAGTATTAGGATAATAAATAGCATACGTTAAATATAAGATTCATATGATATACGTAAATACATCTACAATAAGTGTTCGAGCCAAAGAGATCTGTGTAGGTGTAAGTGAGGGAGTATTACAATATATTGTATGAAAACATACCACGTGCTTCCGTTCATAAATGAACGAGAGACTAGCGTTGTTGCTGCGCACCCGACTCGACTACCGTACCGCAAAGTGAGACTATTCGTATCGTATATGAGAGCACGTCACGTCACCCGCCGTTCATCTAACCACCGTCGCGTCGTTACTGACTCGTCGGTCGGCCGGCTGCCGTCGAACTTACTCACGTTCACGTTGCACGCTGTCGACGAACGAGCACATAAGCAAGCGCGCGTACAAGAGAGGAGAGAGACAGGTTGTATCATCCCCCAACCACAGAAGGGTATGGTTAACCTCTCTCCCGATTCCAGTGAGCGCAATGCCACAATATCACGCGCGTTCTCTCTCTGTCTCTCGCTACCCAAACCAACGAATTCGCGCTCATCCCACTTTATTCACCAGTAACATTCTTTTTCCACGTTCTAACTGGGTTTTGCGCACACTCCGCCTGTTGTGCGTTCGGTTATGTATGTATGCATGCGCGTATTTTAGCATCATGACCATGTTGAATCCTGATCTTTTGGGACTGGAGCAAACCGCTGACCAAGTGGTCACAGTGGATGGCGGCATCGAATGATAGGATACGTGGGTTTATGTTTGTATATGTTACCGTTTGAGTGGATGATACGAAAGTACATGAAAGGAAACTTTGCGGGCAAGTCGAGACACAACGCTTGCAAAGTACATGGTAATATTTCGTCTGACACCGTATACTACTTTTATTAAATCACTTTGAAAAATATAATACAGTAACAAAAAAACATCCACTTTTTAATACTATATTTATACACTTTTAATACCTGATTACATTTTATATTCTTAAAGCCGGTTATATTAAATAAAATAATCTCTTCAAGTGACTAAAACAACTGACGAAAATCATGATATTAAATTTTAATAGACAATTGATTATGGTCATTTTTAAGTTAATTCACACTTTTAAGGTATACGAAGTAGAATTTTAAAATGCTAGAAGATGTGAATAGAATAAACTATATTGATTATTTCGGTGTCTTTGTCTATAAAGGACAAATTGCATTGACTACTGATTACTGACTACTGGTTGGTTAGTTGTGCGGAGCGCAGAAATATTAAAAGCATTAAAATACGTTGTAGAAGCGACCAAATATTCAAGGTTGTACTGGCATGAGTACTTGATGCGGGCCCCAAATTTAAAAAAAAAACTGTTTATTCAAATTCGCTTCACACCACCTCCACCAAAATGTATTCGAACCATTTCCTGTTGATTTTATTATTTATAGCTTGAGGGTGAGTAGATAGAGTGGTGGTCAATGAAAATGAAAGTGAAATGGTCAATATTTGACATAAATAGCTTTAGCAAAATACGATGGTCTTATATTTTTTAAATATATATTAGATATATAACAAAAGTCAATGTTTATTTTATTTTTAGAAAATACTAAATTAGTGATTAGTCTATAAAATGACTTGGTAAAAAATAATGCAAATGTCTGTAAATTACACTATCAAAAACATGTCAAATAGAATGTTAAATACATAAATTGCAAAACGATATAAAATACTATACAATATGTTCTAATTTTAATCAAGTATATTCTATAGGCTTCCAGTTGGTTTATTTCTAAATAACGTTTATTTTTTACTCTTTTATACGAAGTATTAAGTAAGTAATGTAATCATGAGAAAAATCAATTTTTGGAATGAAATGCGTGTGTGAACTCCTGAAACTATAATCAACAAAACTTTCAACTTAAGATTTGTATACGGCTCGCAAGAAAACTTTTTATTTTTTAATAGAATATTTAATATTTACTTCAGGAATATTTTGTCGTTTCGGAGGAAACGGCTGCACTTTACATTAAAAATAGTCAGGTTTAAAATGACAGATATTAATATTTGACACAACTTTTGCTTGAAAAGTTTCTTCAAATATCATATCAACTTGTGAATAATTTAACAGGAATACACAATATATACTAAAATAATTTGGAATTTGACTTCAATTGCGCCAAAAAGTGTTTAAAATTTGCATTTTATTAATATGCCTTCCACGTATAAAAAAGTTCAATTCGGGGCACTGCAAATGTATTTCTTTTCGGTTTTAATTTAATAAAATTGAGAATGTTAACACTGGTCTATGTTTCGCAAGTGTAAAATGCGTGTTCAAAGGCTGTGGATTCTATAACATTTACGAGGTTAAAGATGTTCAAGTCTTTCCACTAGCATATGTCTACTCCCCCAACAATATCTAATATTTTTCGAATGTTTGTGTCGTTTTCAATTTAAAAACGAATTCTTTTGTTACCAAAGTTCAAGTCATTTCCCCTCGTATGTTATTGCTTGTCTATTTCGATTTACAAACTCAAGTTTGCTTGTCAAAATTGCATATTCGTAAAGTGTTTCAGAATTATTGGCCACACTGGCCATGGTAACCATACTTCCTACCAACCAAAATATCATGTATATCTTATTAAATTCTTGAGAAAACAACAAAAACACTTGAACGCGTATATATTTGATGAAGTATGGAAATAACATATACTAATTTCAATTCTGATGCAACTACAAAGTTTAATTGCGGAACCCGAAAAATTAGTGTTGAAACACTAAAGTGCCGTAATACAAAGTTTGTATGCCACGGGAGACCCTACTTTACTTATATGTACATTCATGACTGAATTGAAATTAGAATTAAAACCTTCCAAATATATATTCAACTGACCACATTCATCAGCGACAAGAAACATTCAAACCTTTAATAAAAACACCATGAAAACATGAACTGCATCACTGCATGCATCTCGCCGTAGATATTTCAGGAAAATGTGACTCCTAAAACGACTCAAGTATTTTACTCCTACAATGAACAAATATGATATTTTGTTTGTCATTAGGGATTTATAATCTTTATAGAAGAATGAAATAATTTTTAAAATAAATCGATTTCATTGCAATTAAATCAATGTCAAGCACAAGAAGAGATGGTTCAGTTTCATTAATTGCTAGTTAAGTAATATATCCTTCCCGAAAAAGATCCTGAGATCACAATGTGCGCAATATAGAGGGCACACATATAATCGTCATAGTTCGGCGACCTAAAAACGTCCGCATTCTCCATTAATAACTCTTTATTCATTTGTTTCAGTTACAACTCGAGGCGCATTTATTTAATCTAGTTAATTAATTATTTTGGTACGTTTTATTCGCCTATCTCTATCTTTCCGGCACTGTTTTCTGTTTCTCTTTTTTTGAGATGAGCGGTGATGATGAGATGACGATTCTGCTCTTCGTAACGCTGCGCTGCTTCGCTCTAATGCCCTTAAGCCCTTCGTTTGCAATTGCTATCACTTAACGCGCTGTAATTGTAACCCAAAATTCGACGGTTTATATTCCATTATCATATTGGAAGATTACTCAATATCAAATTTCTTTTTTATATGCACCATTTCAACTAGCATACTGCTTCATCGAAATATATACCAAACTTAAATAACACTTTCATTTATCTCAATATTTAAAGCCTCTTGGAATCCCATCATCATTTTATTTTATATAAAACCTCGAAAAGAGTCTCTTTGAACCGAAAACCAAATACTTTAGTGACAATATATTTACTGATACAAATATTGAAGTCGACTGATTTGGAGAAACGGATTTATTTTGGGTTTATTTGTAAGTAAAATATTTTAGTTCAGTAACAAACCTACATGACTTTTTACTAACAAAGAAACAGAAGTTTCTTTTATGTCTCCTTGAATTCGTTTCCAGCAAATACACGCCACTGGAACAAGCCATACATCTCTTTTTCGTGATAATTTTACTTGCTGTCGCCTTTTCTCATATATTTCATTATCTTGTACGGTGTCAGTTGGTATGGGTAGCGCTGTTTGGTTATTTTCTTCCCAACTTACGTCTTTTGATACAAGAACTGTCAGGTATAGGTATACAAAAGACCTAGCACAAATACTATTTTATTTTTCACTGTTTTTACTGATCATTTTAATTTTCCACATTTTTTTATTGGAATTTTTATCAGCGCTTAATTTTTATTCTGTTACTGATCAAAGTTAATCTTCCATACCCAACACTCACGTTTATTCGTAATACGCAATTGTATTCTAATAAAATAATCCTATGATATATTCTTAGGGCACTCTAAACCTTAACTGTGTGTTTGGCAACTTTGGTGGGCAAATTGTTTAAATTATAAACTAGCCGTGACGTCACTGACCACATTATAACGTAATTTTAACCAATGCAGTCAGGTTACATACTCTATAGAGTGAAACAGCTTAAAAAGTGACAACAGTATCAATAACATACCAAAAATATCAAAAGAAATTTTGTTTTGTATAAATACTTTGAAACAAACTTGTGCTGAACAAGAAAAACTGAAAGACTTTAAATAAGAAGGTGTATATTACATAATTAAATATGAAATATAGTATTTTATTTATTTTAGAGAGGAAAAAGTGCGTATTTAATAGACGAGATGCGATTTAGTCGCGCGTGATAGACTGATATCAGGGAAACACAAGGACAATGACCTCAACAACGTTTTTCTTTCGTACTAACGTCTTAGGCGTGATAAAAACGATGTCCTTTCGTCATTTTTGTTTCTCTTAAGAACAAAATTCTATTTATTGCTATAAAGAAATATTGACTTTATATTTAATAGAGTGAAATACGTAATAAGGAATAAAATATTCTGTTATATCCAAATAGCTTTGATCATTTACAAATTTTGTTTATCCATCGTTTCACAAGAAGATCTAACTAGCCTTCTATTGTATACACAACAGAGCTTTTGGTAAACAATGTTGTTTAATTCTTTTCTGAATTTGGTGGCGCGCTCTTCTATCGTTTAAAATCTCAGACTAGTGAACTAAGACTACAATAATGGTAGATGCTATTTTTTTTGTATGAATTCATTAAACAACTCTTCGGTTCTCGCTTCCGAGAACCCACACAGTTAGGTGAGGTATTGAGGTTTATATTGCACGTAACAAAAGCGCTCGCCGCGACAATATATTAATATGTCCACATAATGTGTCCAATGACGTCATTCGATTTTTGAAGCATAAACTAGAGTGTTTTGATTCGTTGTAAACAACAGTATCGTATTTCTACCCATGTTTATAACAAACAAATGGATTAGTTGTTAAATGCAAACTTATTTCAATTGTCTAACCGAAATTAACTAATTAATTCAAATTGAATTGGATCTTAATGTATTTCGACGAAAACTGTTCATTTTTTCGAATAACTTAGTTGCGTTAGTATATTTGCGATTAGATTAAATAATAATAATAATAATAATAATAAATAAATGTTTGAATTAGAAGGTGTTTCCAAGTGACGTTGAAAGATGGTCAGACATTTTAACATCTAGCACTCGGGCTCCTGAATTTATCAACGGTCGTCCCACGACATAGCTTCTATGAATTATTGAAGACTGACTCGTACAAAATGATAAAAATTCATGGGGCCTGATGTCGTTTCACTACCACTACAGATAGAAATGCGTATAAAATAAGTGATTCTATTTCGTTCTGTTGTTAACTACTTGTATAAGCAACCCTAACTTTTTGTTTTTATATTATATATTTATACATCAGTATCAACAAACTCAATCAATTCCTTTTGCCTTTTCATTACTTATTTTAACTTATAAAAAACAGCCATTACTGCAAACATCAATACTTCCAACGCTACGTAAATACTAAGTAATAAAAAGACCTTTCGTCACAATTTTCTTAAAAAAAATTATTAAACATTTAACGCAATTTATATCTCTAGATTATCATGAATACAAAATTATAAATTAAACGCGATTCGTTTAAAAGATACAATATTATAAACAAATGTGTGTTTTAAAAATCAATATTCAATTTTAATTTCTGTATTTCTATCAAAGTGACTCTTATTTCATAACTTAAGTATTCAATTGGGACAGGAACATTTTCAAAATTTGAATTTCTGAATTTTACATATATGTAACAAATAACTAATTGTTGCTCTTGGTAGTACAAAAAAGAAAAGAAAAAACCTTGTTTCGCAAATAGAGTAAAATAATCTTTTGTTGATTAAATATATCACCGGCTTGGCCGTGACGTCCGAGAACCGCTACGTAGTACGTAATGTGATATTACGGTAAATGAAATTGTATAATGTGAATTGATTTAAACATTTATATAATGAAATGAATATGGTTCACAACAATACGCTTAACTTATGTTTATCAGGGTGATATTTCGCCCAGATTTCCATGTTATTGGCATACGAGGACTTGGAATAGATTTACTTATTTACACGTAAATGAATTTCAGAAAAACAATTCATTTTCAAGACAGCTTCTGGTAAGCTTTGTGTTTTCAAAGGCCTGAAAATATGGTTATTACGAAACCGGTTTTAAATTATATCAGACCCAGATTTGAATTCTACATGTTTCGGTTCAATAACACACACACACACACACACACACACACATGCGTGAACTGCAAACACTATTATAATTGAGGTTTCCTACATACTTTACGTAATGATTAATTATATTTTCTTGAATGTTTTAAATTTTAATATCTTTCCTATCTAATCAAAATAAGAAATAAGAGAATGTCCAGTGCAAGACACTACAGATGTTTTTAAAATAATATAATTAATAAACATGCTACGTTTCACCGTAATTGTATTTTCGACGACCGTTTGACCTTTCTGTCATCTTCAGAAACTGTTACTAACAATTCCACAATTCCTGAAGTTGATTTAAAGGTCAAAACAATAGCCGCTGATGACGTTATAAAGAAACTCACCATCAATGTTTATTATTTTATTTATTGTAATTATCAAATGTCCCTTTCTGGAACCTCTTTTCTACTTTGAATAACTTTCAAGAAATGTATTAAATAATATCTATTTATGGTTTGAAATCG
>JADQWA010000250.1:474528-498945 GCA_018344505.1 Nebria ingens riversi | reverse complement strand
ATCGAAAGACTCAGTTTAACCTTTATTTTGTTAACGAATTAGAAGTAAATTCGTTGATATTTCAAATACTACGCGTCGAAACATTTTCCTGTACAGTGCTGACACCTAGGATATCATGTGAAGTTTATCTCTGGCTACATTTCGCGTTTCTCCGCCTCAGGTTCAGACGTTCAGTTCAACAGAGAGTAGTACAGAGGAAGAAGAGTAGTAGAAGTTGTACATAGTTCCCTCTCTCTGTCTGTGGTTCAGTTCAGTTTTTACTTAGTAGTTTTTAGTTTCCTCTTGTAGTGATAGGACGGTGTTGTCAAGTGTGTAGTAGTTAATTATCGGGAAAAAGTGGTGAATATGGCAGAAAGTAAGGGATCTTTGTTAGCCAAATCAGTGCAAAAACACGCTGGCCGAGCGAAAGAAAAGGTAAGTGTCTTTATATTTATTGACAGTTCTTTGTGGAGAAAAGATTGAGAAAAAATGAATCTAGGTAGTTCTATTCGTGTTCAGCTGGACTATATTTTTAAATGCTTACAAGAAATGGGTTTGTCTAACTGTTTGAATAATATTTTAATTGGAATTTGATCATTGTTAAATGATAATTTACTTTGTTTTAACATTTTCTTGTTAAAGATAATTAAAATATTGAAAATTTAAAATTGATAAACAAATTTTGGGGTTACTTTTTTACTTTATTCTAAAATTATATTAATAATAAACTTAAATTTAGTATATAAGTTCTCCAGACAGTAGACAGTGCATTAAGTGACAGTGAATTTGAAAAAGGAAGACAAACTCCTGGACCAATGAGTGCCCAATTTCAATTAGGGGGGAGTACTTTCTTACTACTAAGGGGTTTGGTTACTTCAGTGGTTTCATAAGTCATAATTATATTAGTATTCTTTATGCATGTGTTTATTGTATGAAGAACGTATACTAAAGTTTTATTCGAAAATAATTTGTAGATAGGTACGTTAAAACGAAACCATTTCTTGTTTCGCTTTATCATATTGGTTCAATTAGAATTCATTTTGATACATGAAAGTTTCTTTGGATAATCTCATAATAAACATGTTTAATTTCAACCCTTCGATCACTGTTTATTTTATAAGTATTTCCGGGCAAACCACGGAGCTACTCAGACTCTGTTTCGTATTTTTAAATGTAAATCGTCTTTTCGACTAAAATTAGATAATAGCAAAACGTTTCGGAAACTAATTTGCTTCCGTTTGCATTCTTCTGTATGACCAGGAAGTGGTTCAGCTGGAAGCTCTAATAGAGTCTTATCTTTCAAATTGTACGACAGTAGATATAGTCAAAAAAGGAGATTATTTATTTAAAACAATAACTTAATTTAGGGTATCTGGGCATCTTAAATTTATTGGCAATCAAATCGTTGACTAATATTAATAGAAATTGGTTTAATATACTGTTCCAAACATAATACTTTGACAATAATTCTATGAAAGAAGTTGTACTATATTGTGAGCTGGATTTTTTTGTTTATAGAGTATTTTATGTTTGTTTAAATATGTTTATTCCGGAAGTAATTATAAAAGCCCTATAACCGAGATATGTACCGATTAACTTTGATGTATTGGGTAAAGTGAGTATTTGTTCTGAAGTCTAAAGTTATATTTTTGTTAATATTTTATTTCTTTATGAGCTTTACTACATTTTGTTTATACCCACGACGCGTTTCGATCCTTAGATCATTACCGAATCTTATTAAAAGTCTTTATTCTCATCGTTATTTTAATGGAAGCGAAAACTTGGTTTGTTGTGGGGGGAAGGGGCACTTTATAGGTTCTTCAGGCCGCCGAACTTGACATGCTTATCAATATTCAATATTACGAGAGTTTTTCCTTTATAAGTCATATTCTGATCTTAAATGCGTGGAGTATAACCGGTTTCAAATTTCAGAGATATTGAATTACCTCGCAATAGTAATTTGTTTTTTTTATGAAAACAACATGAACCTTCTTTAAATTTATACATATATACTTTCGTTTAGAATTGTACAGATATTTGTTATTATATTTTTATGTAGGTATAAGAATATAATATGCAAAATGTATTACTCATAACCACAAATAGATGTTTGAAAATGACACTGTCATAAAAATGAATATATTTAAATAGTTGGTATGTTGATTACCATTTATTATTTATATAAATTATTTTGGTAAAAGTGAGTCTTTAAGGGCTATGTCACCTTGAGAAAACATTTGTTCGCTCAAATATTTGTTTTAGTTTTGAAAATATGCGGATATTTTTTTTAGCGCGTAGGCAATGCATGACGTCATATACACCTCTAAAGATTTATTTTAAGCCTTATTTTAAATTTAGAAAAATGAGATGCATTTATGTCAATTTCAATATTTTTGAATTGAATTGTTATATATGTTGAGTCAATTGAGTAAATTATTAAAGGCACAGCTGTCGGAGGTAGAGGAAAGAAACAATTTAACTTCGATCCCGAAATGTTACTTTTTCGTCTTTCAAATATGTTATACTATTCTATTATAGTATCAAATTTATTTTTTGAGAGGAGCATAACCTCGATCACACCTATACTTATATTACATAGGTTATATTTGTTTTTTTAAATTTTAAACATGTCACGCAAATTATTAAACAATTTGCGTGGTTTCACCTTGTCTCGCCTTGTAACTATAACGCAATAAAGTAGGTATTTATTCAATGGACTCAACAAAATATTAATGTTTAGATTTATCCGGCTTTGCCTGACAACGAAATTATCGTTGAGGCCGCTAGTGCCGTTAGCAAAATGGCTGCTCCTAGTATACTTTGACCCTTTACTTTGACAGTTAACATATACATAACCTCACTAAATTACCATTATTATTCTTTATTAATAACACTTTCTTTTTATTTGGGAAGTAATGGAATCGTACATTTTTATTTTCCTTTGAATTAGATAGACAATTAACATCACAACATTTTTCAGAGTATTTTATTTAATTTCGGTGAAAAATTCATTTTGACAATTCGTAAATTAACAAATAATGGCTGCCCCAAGTATAATTCAAATAGTACCTAATTTCGCCGCCAGATATCCAGTTGTTAATTTCATTTGCCAATCACACTTCTACTTATTTACACATTTTACAAACACACATCGTCCCTTTCGGAAGTCATTTGGGATCAGATCATTTATGACAATTCAGTTAACTTTTCCCTTGAAAGGAAAACGCCCAATGTATTTTGGCGTTTAAGGATGTGCAGGAGATCAAATATTTAAATAATTTATAGATGTATCGTAAATACTTCTGCAAAGCTTTATTAAGTGCTTTAAAAGTTATATGATTTGTTATTTAACATGGACTCTTATGGGAATACGGTGCACTGACAGTATATATGAATAAATGAACGAATAGAATACTTAAACAAGTTTGAATCTTTAGTAATGCGTGAAGGACATATGGAAGAATATTAATGCAAAGTTGCATCAACATGCACTGACTTGTTTTCGCGAAATTAAATAATATCCTTTGAACTACAGCTGATAATATATTATATTATATTAAATACAAAACAAATAAATTTAAACTGAATGATGATTCGTATTGTTTTGCTCTATTTTAATTCAACGTTAAATTATTATTATTATTATTGTAAAAAATATAGTAAATCGCAGGAAAATTTACATAACAACTAACCTTAAACCATGGACACTTCATTTATAAACTTTATTAAACGTGTTGCCACGTTTAACACTTCTCAGAGAGACGCTTGATCTTGAAATTAATCAAATAAAATATGTATAATTATTTACTTTTTATTCATATTTACACATAATTTATAAATCATTTCACTTATACTTCAAACAATGCATACCACTAACTACAAATATGTCTTCTCAAAATATTAGTTGTCGCAAATAACAAATATCTAAAGTCAATATTTATGGTTGGTGCCTTTTTAGGGCCCAACTCCGGATTTAAAGGGTCTAGATGATTTAAAACGCGGACGGCATGATTTGTGTACTTATAGATTATGTATACCAAATTTGGTGTCAATACGTTAAGTATTTTCAGAGGAGAAGAGGCGACAAATTTTAGTCTTACGAGCGAGCAATTAACGACTAGCATCCAAGTATATGAGTTGTATATATTTTTTGGGATTTAGTACAATGAAAAACGAGCTTTTTGTTAAAGAAAAATTTCAAGCCGTGATGATCGAATGCTTTAGCTCTATGTACGGCTAAAATAATTAGACACGAAAAAATGCATTTACACAATTAAGTTTAGGGTTCTGATCCATGTAATTTAGTTAATTGGAGTTTTAAGTATTTTTTAATGATTGTACAGCATGAAACTCACTTAAACCAATTTGTTTAAAATAAATAAAAACGTAAACAATTTTGTATGTTTAGGTTATAACAACAAAGTTTCAATTTTAGTTTCTGAACTTATAAATACGTTATAAAACATAATTAGTAGGTATGTCCAGGCTACAATAGCAGTTAAAGTATTTTGATTTTGGTATAAAAAAAGTTTGAAAATTGTTGTATTTTTTCCGTAAATTGTGAATTTCGTTAACAAATCTATTGTTATTGTTACCCATCTTTAAGAAATGCAATAATGGTAAATGTAATATTCTCATTTTAATCATTGTTTTGCTTGATTGCGAAAATTGCAATTTAGAAATATTAAAAATGATGAAATAATTTAGCGATTTTCTTACATAACCTTAAAGTATTCCGTGGGTTAAATATATTTATGAAATAAGTCTCATAGTTAAATTATGTTTCAAATTAAATTTCGATTTCGGTGTAAAACGATTAAGTTTATTGGTGCTGAAATGTAATTGTGTTGTGTCAACACGTCTGTATAAATGAAATAGAATAATTAATAATAAAAGGAAATAATTCTTCTGTGTCAAACGGCAGAAAAAAGGCAATAAAAAGATATATAGCAGCAAATATAATAATAAAAATAATTGTCTTGCTACTACCTATGTATATTGAAGCTGTGGTGCTGTATAAATATATATATATATATATATATATATATATATATATATATATATATATATATATATATATATATATAAATATAAATAGTACTGTATTCTATAGTTATAGTGAATTCTTCGCTGGTCACCACTCCTTGTTTCCTTGTATTTCTTTGTTAAAAATTCATATTTTCTCTTGGCATTCACTTGCTAATAACAAATACCATTACTTGTACACCGACACGAGTATTTCATTGACGCTTGTTACCATGGAATTGTAAATAGTTACCTAACCTGTAACACAAATTTATAATAATATAAATACATAAGATAAAAGAGAGATCGCGGTACAGTGGTACACTTTTTGCTGAATTACGTCCACTTGCTATTATGTATATAAACATTTATGAAATATCAGTCCTGGTCTAATTTATTTTCGAATATTTCTTGAGGAAAAAAATGATATTTTTACTTTCTTTTACAAAGTAATAAGTATTGTAATCACGCAAAAATCGAGAATTTAACGTCAATACACCTTTTGACCTTCCCTGAATCGAGTTTGACTATTTTTGGAATGACGTCTGTATGTGTGTGTGTGTGCGCTCTACAGCCTACACTGTTCAAGGTAAAATTAAGAAACTTTAAACTTAAGATTTGTATATGCCTGGGGCGAAAACCTCCTATTTTTGAAAAGCATATTCAAACCGGAAGTGCATGTTTACTTAAGAATTTTTTCTGCAATTTCTGCAATATCTCTGAAACGGCTATACTTGCAGTAAAAATAGTTCAGAAAGTAACATTGAAAGATGCTATTATCCTATTCTGCACAACTTTTGTTTGAAACATTTCTTCAAAAAGTACTATGCATGTTGCAAGATCTTATCTTATTGATATTGCCATAGTTACGTAGGTATGGGAAATAATTATATATAATAAAGGTCGCATCTAAAGTATTTTCATGTCAATTGTTTTAAATATTCAAATCAATATTTTTAGACATTTAACATTTATTTGTGCAGTTCACATGTCCACAAATAAATGTTTAGTGAAAGCAAAACCACGTTACAAAGGTTAGTAATATAACCAATTTAAAATATTATATATAAATATTTTTTATCTGGTTAATTTGAAAACTAAAATAACTTGCCCGGCCATAATAATTTTAGTTTAATAATATGTAAGGTGACTCCTACTGAATAGGTTTTTTAGGGACAATTATAACTACTATAAATAATCCAACATTTAAAAATCTGAAAAGTTTACATCCATGTTTTGGCTAAAGGACTTTGGAAACATGGCTGACAATAACCCTTAATTAATTTTACACTTTTATTGGACCAACTTTAGCTTAATGTAGCAACTCCATTGATTTTGGCCAAAGGGCAGAAACTCTTAATTTGAAATTAGCCCTTAAATATTATAGTGCCCTTTTAAAATTCCATTATGTGGTGCTGCTAGCTTTAGGGGCGTATATATTTAGATATACATACATTATGAGAACATCTAACAAAATAGAAAGAAAAAAAATATCGATACGAAGTAGCGATGAGAAAACAAGTTTCTAAATATGTCTCAATGTTTATGCTTATTTGGTTAAAAAATAGTTTCAAAACATTTCTGAATGTTGTTCAGCTAAATATAATTCACGGTAACTGCTTTGATTTGCGGATGAGCGTTGTATAAGTCACTGTTTTGCTTTAAGATTCCAGGGTTGTATTGTTATGTTTGTAAGGCTACCTGTTAGATTACAAATGGCCAATTTCTAGTTTTGTGTTATTGTGTCACAGGTGGCCAACCTGTGGCTACAAACCAATGTCTACATGTACATATAAAGCGATTTTGGAGAAAAGTGAATTCATTTTTCTCTATTTAGAATTGTTATAACACATTATAACAAAGGATAACTATGACAGCAAATATGGAAATTAAAGAATATTAAATGAAATTTTCTTTCAAATGGAACACTTTTCAAACAAAAGTTGATACAAATTCTAATCTCTTTCATTTTAGAACTTATTATTTACTCTGTAAGTGCAACTGTTTCCGAGATATCGTAAGAGCTACTGATAAAAACATTGTTTAAATATTCTTTCTAAAAATAGGAGATTTTCATCCGGTGGATATACAAATCTTAAATTTTATATTTGTATGTTGAACGGTTTTGAATCTAGAGCAGACAGACGGACAGATACACAAACAGATGTACGTCAAAATCTGAACTACGATTTTTTTTTGTGATCACAATACTTATTACTTCGTATAAGAAAGTAAAAAGTATGAAATAATATAATTACTATTGTAATTGATTGATTGAATCTGTAAAATGTTAAAATAACGTAATTTATAGCATCATGTCAGTATATATTTATATTAAATTTAAATACGAGTTCCATATTAGGCATACGTAGGCGATATATTATTAATATGAGGTTAACGGTGAAATCATAAAATTAGACTTTCGGAATACATCACATTTGAGAAAACTCCTATTAGTTCCAATGCGCACATTCTCCAAAAATGTTACAGTGATTTCGTCATTTTTGACGATTATTCGTTAGTACTGACATAACACTCAACATTCAAGAACATATAATTATTCATTACACTATATTGGAATTTCAGACTAAAGTTGTGCGAAATATTAATATTTTTCATTTAAATTAACAATTTTTACTGTAAGTCCAGCCGTTTCAGATATCGCAAAAAAAAAAAACCACGAAAGTAAACATGCACTTCCGGTTTGAATATTCTTTTCAAAAATAAGTTTCCTTGCAGGCATATGCAAATCTTAATTTTAAAGTTTCATTATTTTACCTTCAATGGTATAGGCTGTAGAGTTCTCTCTCTCCCCTTCCCCCTTCGGCCCTCACGATCTCTATCTCTCTCTCCTCTCACACATCACACGCACAGACACACACACACACGTACACACAGACACACACACACACACCACACGCAGAGACACACATACACACACACGACAGACGGAATTCTGAAATTAGCCAGACGATTCAGGTTAGCTCTAAATGTGTATTTCCGTTAAAATCTCCAGTTTGATTGTTTTCATGATTACAATACTTACTTATTACATCGTGTAAGAAAGTAAAAAGCACACGTTTTACATCACTGTCGTTTGTAATATAATACTTCGTGTGTTTTATTATGTACTTCCGTTTTTTATAAAATTGAGAAATGGTTGTTTTGAATAGGGATTCTTATCTTCAAATAGAATATAGTACATATTGCTAATGATAGTGTGTAATAAAACATTTATCCCTATACTTAAAATAGCTTATTAAAAATGTTCTTCGTATATATCCTCATTTTCCCCTCTTGCTCTTTAGTGTTTGGCAAATATATCATTATAGTGTTATACACGTTTCATCAATTATTTACGTAAAGTTGTTTTCGAACAATTTTCATAGTTGAATGCTGACGTGTTTGAAGAGCAAGGTCACATAAACAGTGGAATTTCAGGAAACCTAGTTACTGTTATATAAAATCATCAACGCCACTTCATTTATACAGCTAGTATACCTATATAATGATAGTAATATATATATATATATTTCCATAAAAATAAAATTTCATTAGCCATGATAATAATCAATTAATTAAACAAATTGCTACATTAATCACGTCAGCTCTGAATGTAGAAAGAAATTACCAAACAAAACAACTCGGTTTAACTGGTTGACTGGTTTTATCATTATCATAACGGTTTAGCGTATGAAAGACCGGAATTGTGAATACACTACGAGAAGTTAGTAGCCCTTGACCAGTAACGCAGCTAGGCTGGTGTTATATTTTATTTAAAAGAAGCCTCAACTGCAGTATTCTATCTTTGCTGCATGTTGCTATTTAATGTGTTCCTAACATGCATTTAAAAGGCAATGAAAAGTATGATTGCGAGATTGAGAGAAGAGTGTTTGCTGGTTGTAAGGTTTTAGAGGCTTTAGGAATATTTGTAAGAAATTTTAACATTTCTAAGCATACAAGGTTATGCGTTTACAATGGTTTACTTCTGCCATCGTTGATGTATGGAAGTGAATGTTGGGTTTCGCAAACTAAACATAAAAAGTGCGTGACCGCTGTGGTAATGACATTTTTAAGAGTTATTTGTGGTGTATCTAAGAGAGACAGAAAGATGAATACGTGGGTGTATGAACAGTGCGGTATTCTAAAAAATATCGTACGTAGAATAGGTGAGAGCCAAATGAGATGAGAAGGTCATGTTGAAAGAATGTCGAATGAAAGATCCACGAGGAAGATTTATGTGGGTGACAAGAATGGTAGTATGAGAATGCGGGGTCGTCCTCAAAATAGAAGAGTATGTATGAAGAATTTAATGAATTTGAATGTAGCAATATAAGTTTGTAAGGATAGATTTGAATGGCGAAAGATTGTCAAGATGTGAATGGATGTAAAGGGTTTTCTGTCACTCCATTTGATGGGAATAGGTATGAAGTTACGTATGTATGTTTAAACAATTATTATTTTAATAATACTTATTTAAACAGTCGATAAGTATAGTACATGTTTTACAGTCGATATGAGACATACGTTTTAATTTCTCTAGTTCTCTCACTTTAACATATGCTGAATACGATTGCACGTTTTGCTCTATCTAGTGTTCTACCAGTTCAGTTATCTTGACTATTGAGTCACGTTACGTTGAATTTTGATTTGGTAAACTAGTTTTAGCTAGAGAAGATATGATAGGAGCAATATCGCCCCACTATTTTTCTTGGCTGAGCAGTATAGCAATATTCCTGACAAAGACAACCGGTTACAGCATGTCCTGAACATAACAGCACGCATGAAGTATTCGAGCAAACAAGCAAAATACATTTAAAAAATAAATTATATACATTTTCGTAGGTACTTCAGAGTTTTATTTAATTTATGGTGATCTAAAAAGGGTTCGGAAAGGTTCAACGTTTAAAATGTTAGGGTTCTAAATATCGCTAACTAAATATAGAACATAGAACGCATGTCATGAGAATAACAGGTTGTTTTTTTTATGAAATATACATTTTTATCAACGAACGTCCGTATGTATAACAAGTAGCGACCTACATTTTTGTTTTCATGTTGACCAGGATGGAAGAAAATATTGGTATCAACAGGAAGCAAGAATTGGCATTAATTTTACTAATAATAATAAAATTATTTACTTTTTTTTCTCAAAGTGAATGTAATTAAATGTTTGATGTGTTAACTCTAAGTTTGTTTTTTTTTTACGTAAATATGTACACATTAAGTTATTTTTAAGTGCATCAAAAAAGTAAATAATTAAAAATCATTTCGGAATCTCTTTGGCTCTTCAAGGTAGTTCACCGCAGTGAATATAATTTTCCCCTTGAAAGAAAAACGCCTCTTATGTACGTCGAGAAACAGCGCTATAACTTAACGTAACATTTTGAATTTTCAATTCTTAAACTCAAGCACGAAACAATAAAGCAACGTACAAATAATTCGAAATTGTAGCTTATACTGAATTTTACATTTTTGCATATAGTCGATATGTGATTGTTGCTGTAAAGTGTAAATATGTAAAAATAATTCAAAAGCAAAACCATTTTACTTATGAAATCTATTCGATATTTATAAATTATAATCTTTAATTATTATTTAACAAATGCATGAATTGGTATTGGTATATTGAGCATATTTGCATTCGATATAACTTTTTGATCAATTATAAACGTAGCACTTTCTTGATGTAGGATTTTAAATATAACAAACACTTGCACTTGACCCAATAAATTACATTTAAAACTGACATGTAGAATAATAAAAGGGTAATAACTCATAACACACGAATACTTCCAAGATTACGACTAAACCCTATAAACACATCTGCAGTATCTTGCACTGGATTTTATTATACATACGTAGCAGGTATATTTTGTTTAGATAAGGAGGATATTAAAATATAAAATTTTAAAAATTCAAGATAATGTAATTTTTCATTACGCTATATTAGAAATTATTAGTGCAGTGAAGTCTTCAAATGAATTAAATACCTAACAAAATATTTATATATAATATTTTGAATATTTTATTAACCTTTGAAACACTTTTTCCCTAAACCTATTTGTCAAGTATAATTTCCCATACCTACCTGACCATGGCAACATAAATAACAAACTAAAGAATTTTAATAGTAATTTTCTTGTAATCGGTACACTTTTTGATGAAATGTTTCAAACAAAAGATATGTATAATATTAATGTCTTTCATTTTGAATACTGCTATATTTCCTGTAAGTGCAACAGTTTTGGAGATATTGCAGAATACGCAAAAAATTACTCGAGTAAACATGTATTTCCGGTTTGAATATTCTTTTCAAAAACATGAGGTTTTCTTGCGAGCCATATACAAATCTTAAGTTATATAGTTTCATGATTATAGCTTTGGCAGTTTTTGCTGTAGAGCGTTCAAACACACACACATATGCGCGCGGACAGAGAGACAGAATATGAATCAACTCAAAGAATGTCAAAAGATGTATTTCCGTTAAAATCTCGAGTTAGAAAATCTTCATGATAACTAAACTTACTTATACTTCGTATAAGAAAGTAGAAATAGGTAAAAAAGGCAAAAATAAACAAAATATCGAATACCAGGTTACATTTTAGACTTGCAGCATATTCAAAACTCAAAAGTTAAATTACCTTTTATTCTATAGTACCAAAAACATATAATCTTTATATTATAAAGAATCCAAAAATGAAATTGTGTTAAATCGTATAAACATGTTAGTTTTATTGCTGCATTCTTCATACACCTTATAACCAGACCTCGAAACTAAACTACTTGAACCTACTTATATGATTCTTGACCTTGACTCACTGTACAGAATGTACATTCCTATATACACTTGCATACATCACATTTACTTCTAACATTAAGATTCTTCTTCTTTTTGTAGTAATACAATTCTGTAGGTACTTTAAAAACTAGTAACGAATTTTGTATCTGCTGATGAATATTCTTATGTACAAAAAAAAATAAAACAAATTTGTCTCTTAGATTTCTCCTCTCTATCCCAAATCATCCACCAGAAAAAAAATTTGTACTAGAAAAAATTTAAGAAGAAATCTCGTCACAAACCGCTATTGAAACAATTGATAAAGCAATTTGATCCTCTTTCTTTTTACCAATTTGCATAAAACGAACATACGTCTGTTATTTAACTAGACAACGATGACGCAAGTAGCTTATGGGTTTATTCCAGGTATAACTTCTCATCCATTTTGTATTCTGTATCGATTTCACAAATGTTGGACTCTGTAATAATTTTCTATAAATTTATCAGTTCATTTTCTACCAAACCATTTCGGGTAGATTAGTGCCAGCATTTCACGAGCTAATTTTGTTAGATGTCTACCCGAAATCGTGCCAAGCATTATTCAATTATTTAATGGATCAAATAAGTCGGTCCTAGGTTAACCATTTCGTGTATGCCCTATGGCATTTGAACCTGTTGATGTGATTTATATATTGTAAGTGTATATACCCGGTAAAAAATTGTGTTTTAGTTTATTTTATTTTAAGCGGACTTGTGATGTGTATTTCGTTTGTATGATGCTGTACGGAATAAAATTATAAAATGTATGTAGTTCCTGGTTTAAAAATATCGTTAGTTTGGCTATTTATATTTATTACGGAAAACAAGTTATATTTAATTTTTTTTGAAGCGATAGACTTGTTCCGCAAAATTCACAAAAGACGTTTCATTTGCCAAACATACGAAAGGCCAGAATTAATCATATCTACTGAACCAAAATATATAAAGGAACATTTGTCATTTAATTTCTATGCTGTGATAACAATCGATTACAAATCTATTTATAATATTTATTTATATGAATTGTTATTTATTTAAGAGTGATTCATAGTCTACAGGATACAAAAGCCATTTATAGTTTCACTAAATGAAATGGTTTTAAACTCAGCAGTATTTTTCATTGTATAGGTTTGTAATTTATATAATATTGATTGAATTTTATTTATTTGCGGATTTCTAAATTTACACACAAAACAAATTCTATATTAGCGATGTACGTGGTATTCGATTTTTCGAGTTTCTCGTATTATTACCTTGCCGTACGTAGTACAGAAGACCTTAAGTGTCTGTAGGCATATTTTGTCTGTAACATTCTCGGATTGAAAATTTTCCTTAACAAAAAGTTCGTCATTTGTCGCCCTGATTCCGAAAATGTAAATATATCATATACTTGGTAACATGTTGGTCGCTCGCTAGTCGTAAGACCAAATTATGTCACCTCAACTCCTCTGAAGGTACTGAGCCGATTTCAACCAAATTTGGCACACCTATTGTGTAGCTGTCCGATTAAACCCGCTCGCATTTTAAATCCAATCGGAGCCCTACTTCAGTAGATATTAGGCCCGCAAAAAAAGACTGGACTTAAAAAGCACTTTTAAATTTTTTAATTATCCCAAAAAAAAATCTTCGTGAAATTACACATACATCAGTAAACGATATTTAGATCTGTATTTCATCCCTAGTAAACAGGAAAGCACAGTAATTTTTTTATGAGAAAATATTAAACAATTCCATGTCTGTCAATTGCGTTTGCATTTGTGTTATACATAACAAAATAAACTCATCAATGACTTTCATATTTTAATCGGACTTTGTTTTCTATTTTCTATTGAAAACACTTTTGTAGGCCAACCACTTATAACGTATCGACCTGCACACAATGTTTTCAAACTTTAATGAATTGATGTTACTACTAGTTAAACTAGAAACTCGATTTTCCGGCTTTTCAATTATGCAAATTTAAACTATTATAGAATATAAAACGTGACAGTGCAAATATTTAAAGTTGGGTTTGACTTAGTTAAATACATATTCTTTAATAAAACAAACAAATAACATTTCCGTTGTTATTGCGAGCTACAATTGAATACCGAGCTCCAGGCTCAAGTCAAGTTGATACGTAGAAATTTGAATTCGGCAAACAATGTGTCGATTGATTTAAATTTAAAAATATAGCTGTAAATATATTCTAATACACCTATCATTATTGTGGGTGCAGCACTAATGTTTCTAAGTAGGCCGTTGACCTATTTATACAGTTGTCGATAATCTGCATTTAGAAATATCAAAAGAGAAAGTGATTTATATGGAATTTGCATATAGAACCTACCAACAATATCAAATTATATTCCCACTGGAGACATCTCGCGATGCCCCCGTCATTGCGTTTTAATGTTTCATGATGTTTAAAGAATGTTTAATTACGAATAAATGTTTCTCAAATAGGCATTTGTTATAGACGAAAGCAAGTTGTCTATTGATAGCAATGCTGTTTACGTTTATATTGTCCTCACAAAGAAAACAGTTTGTTATACAAAGTACAAACTGTAAATCAGGGGCGGAGTTAGGAGAGATGCGTTTGTGCTCTGAAGAATTAAATTATCTTTAAAATTTCAATCATATTTTAACAATGGAATAAAATATGAATAATCTCTGAATTCGACTAATAATATTATAATAATATAACTGTTTTGATTAGTTCTGACATATATGTCAAATTTAATTTATATTATTCAATCGTATATTTTAATTTATATTATTTAAGAGTTCTCACGGTACATTTAGTGAAAAGAAAGAGCGATGATTCGATTTTTGATTGGTTCATTTTAGCTCGCCGTACGTAGTACAGAAGAGCATAAATATTTGACTACATATGTTGTCTGTAACATTCTCGGATTCAGCAAATTCTTTTACAGACATTCGTTTCATATCGCCCTGATTCCGAAAATGTAAAGTTGTCTTACATTTGGTAACATGCTGTTTGCTCGTAAGACCAAATTTTGCCGCCTCTTCTTCTCTGAAGATACTAAACCGTTTTCAACCAAATTTGGCACACATATTGTGTAGGTACCTCATAGAATTCGTTCGCATTTTAAATCCAATCAGTACCGTACTTCAGAAGATATACCCTCTCCCTCCAAGAACAGACATTAATATACCGCAAGACCAAATTTTGTCGCCTCTTCTCCTCTGAAGATATTAAACCAGTTCAAACCAAATTTGGCACACATATTGTGTAGGTGTCCGATTGAATTCGTTCGCAATTTATATCCAATCAGTACCGTACTTCAGGAGATATACCTTCTCCTCCCAAAGACAAGCATTAATATAGCAAAGAAATCTACATAAAATTACAATGATTTTCATATATCTAAAGTTTATTTGGTTAAAACGGAAGACCGTAAAAAAAATAATGATTTTAAAATAAAATTAAAAACAACTTTTTTTTTCGACTTTTGCAGTGTTTTGACTAATATATATGACAGTTGATATTTTAGGTTGATTACTATATGGTTTGATTGTTACTTTAATGATTTTAATTATAGTACAAATATTGTTTATTTATACAGAAAATCGCCATGAAAACTTTAGGCATTTGCGCGGCCAATGCTTGTTTAAATATCAAAACGATTATTTTTAATTACGTTTAACGATATTAGGTTTTTTTTCCTAAAAACTATACACATAAAAATCAATTATGCAAATCTATTTGGTTTATTTAATAAATATTAAGGTTAGGTTAGGTTCTTTTTCTGAAGAAGCCCAATATCTTCTGAAGTATTAGGGCCTAAGGAAATTAAAGTGCATGTAGTTGCGTTGTAGTACAAATTTGCGCAACGCGAAAGATTTTCTGTCGACGAATTTACCGCGCAAAAAATGTATTGCGATGATTTGTCTTATGAGGGTTCTACTGCACAATGGATTATTAACGATGATTACTCCGGACATCGTAGAATATATCATCAGTTATATAATTGATGTGTTTGTCTAGTTTAAATTAATTATAATTAAATTGAAAATGACATTCATGAAGGCTTATTTGCGTTGTTATTAAAGTTATACTATTAAAAGTGTTTTGTTTCATCTTCCGTCAATAATAAAAGTAGCTAATATTAATATTTTTAACCCATTTGAGTTTACTAGCAATTTGTGGCAAATTGCCAGTATATTTTATGTATATGTTTCCTGCATAACGTAGTTCCATGCGGTCATGAGTCACAAAAATGGATATCCACATTAGTATCATATGACACTTTACATTTACGTGCTATTACTTATATTCTTATATATAGCTACTGTATTAAACGTCACAGAGTTGAATAATATTTATCAACAAATCGTCAAAGCTACCATTTTATATGATACGTATTTAATTCCGCAAGCAAATCAATGAATTTAATTTGATAATTACGCGCAAATTCGCCTCGTATCGCAAACTTTCCATTCAATAAATAAAATAATACTTTTAACACGTGTTACATACACAATTTATTCTACGACCATTGCTAAAAGCACGAATGCTACAAATCTATAGCACACATTAAGAGGTTGAAATTATTTTAACAAGTAATGATTTATTTAATGAGAAAACGCATCGAAATACTGTCAGTTACGTTGAATATTCTGGAATTCATACTTTTTCATAGAAAATGAATTTACCTATAAATAGTGAAGGAAGTCACTGTGTACCGGACGAGATTGTAGTAGCTGTTAAAATTATACTATTCATTTAAATATTTCGTAGTAGTTTGTGATAAAATTTGCATAAATTAAGAATTAGTTATTTAATTTTTTAATTGTTGGTAACAAAAAAGGAACTAGATCTGGTTACATTACGCTACTAGTGTTAAAAGTAATTACTTTTAACACGCTGCCTTATAATATGCCATTTTTAATTCGCTTTGCAACCGTAAAAAACCTACTTTTAATAATGGTCGTAGAAAAACGACATGTTTAAATCTGACCATCTTTAATTTCCGTCGTAAAGAATATGATATATGTTTATTTATCTAACTATAACGAAAATCTGTCAAACATGACTACAACCTCTGATTGCTTTACATTTTGTGGAAATTATTTTATTTAAACATATAGTTATACATTTTCTAATTTATCTCTTATATTCAAAATCTAACACCTGCACTAATTGCCTTGGTGTTATAGTTATGTTATTTTGGCAATTTAGAGATTCATTCATGTTTCTTGTTGTTATTTTAAAGTAACTTTAACTAAAAGCGCATTTAAGATTTTATATGAATTCCTATAGAAAACTATTAAAATATACGAAATTAATAAAAATGATCTAAATTAATATTTAATCTAATTGGAGACATAATTTTGTCTCACTTTAAACAATAAATGCTTTCTTTTCAATTGGTTTTATGAACACATTTGTTGATATCAAATAAATTTATTTAAAGTTAATTTACTTTAAATATGAATTTAAAACAAATTGAATTGAAACTTAACTCTACACATCTAATATTCATAAAAAGTTTAAAGTGCCTTTAAATCAAACTATATTTTATTCTCATAGAAACAATTGGTGATCTTTTATCTAATGTCAAATGTTTATCTTTTTCATTATTATTTTTAAAACACTTTTGGCTTTTTTATAAATGCGCGGCTGATAATATGCATACGTAAATGAATTGAATATATTTTAAAATCTGACGATTTTAAGCTCTACTTAGAGTAACGAAATCTTTAAATGCATAAATTGACAACGGTGCAACTAGGCATTAGTCATACGATAATATTTCTTTGGCGATTTGAATGTACTTTAACATTAAATTTTGCCCTTTTTCTATGCAACCCTTAGCTATTGAATTCAATCTTTATCCTAACTATTGTTTTCCCTTTCATTCTAAGAGTTAGTGGTTCGGCTTCAAATAGTATTTATAAATTGAAGGCAATCAAAACTTTTACAACATATTTGTTATTTTATCTTTTTATCAAGTGATTTTATTTGGTATTGTTTATTTGATATAAGATTTATGAGGTTGGTAATAAACTTGTAGTTCATATATGAACTGTCATAATTTGTTTAGCTATTTTAAAAGAGATAAATCTCCTTCTACTTCAAATTTAATTGACATTTAAGGTCTTTAAAAATATCGTGCATAAGTAAAGGAAAACTTTAGCACTATTTCAAAAAAATATACATGAAAAATTATATTATCAAATAGTTTGTCTAGAGATACACGCGACTCTAAGATAAAAACGTGCACGAAACGGAAATAGACTACGACTTGAATATATTTCTGTGTGACCGGTGGTCCAGGAATAGCAACAGGAACGAAGGAGCCCCGGCTCTAGACCCGGGCACCAGTCACCGGTACAGGGTTAACTAGTACTAATGTACTCTTTTAAAAAAATATTTTTTATTTTAAATATGTAATTACTCGTAATTATATCTCTTTTTTAATTTATATAACCTCTATAAATGCATTTAGTTGATAATGTTTGCCAAATATCAACGGTTCTATTTACGAATTAGAAGAATTTCGACAATCTTAAAGAATAAATGTATACAATGAATTCACGGCGCTGCAGATAGATCCACATTGATTATTTCCGAATTATTACATACTAGTCAAATATTATTTTTGTTACCATTGCAAATTAAAGAAGCTTTGAGGTGTATTTAGCTATCGGCAATCGCTTTTGTAGAAATTGAATGTGGTTTAATTTATAATCCCGATCAAAATTGGCTGTGGTGAAACGTTATGATTTGAATATCCTAATTTAATTGTGCCTACTACTATTATTTGACAGCGATATAATGTTTTAGAAATATGCTAAACTAATCTTATTGTTCGTAGATTTTAAAAAAACGTACTTTTTCTTAAAATATTTATAAGCATTTCATTAACTTCTAAAACAGTATAACATTTACTATAAAATTAGTGTTGGTGATAAATTGTTTTATTATAGATGTGAACACGGTAAAATAGAACATATGACGATATTTATTGAGGTTAAAAATTCACGGTGAAACTTTAACTTTATAAATTTATTTATTTCCTAGCGCTTTTGTACTAAAACCACATACAGTGTGCGTTAATATATATAACCCCCTTTACCA
This sequence comes from Nebria ingens riversi, assembly GCA_018344505.1. Taxonomy (NCBI): domain Eukaryota; kingdom Metazoa; phylum Arthropoda; class Insecta; order Coleoptera; family Carabidae; genus Nebria; species Nebria ingens. The sequence continues at coordinate 480,034 of JADQWA010000250.1, read as the reverse complement.
ATTTTAGATGCGCTGTTTTTACTTTCTTTTACGAAGTAATAAGTAAGTATTGTAATCACGAAAAAAAACATCGGCCATGTATTGGCCCTAAACTTTCTTTTACGTAGTCAGTAAATTTAGATTTGATAGTATATAAATAAAAATATATATTTCATTCTTGTCCAATAAAAGTGTCAAGTATTTCAGATTTTAAATGTTGGATTTTATAGTAGTATAAAGAAAATATTATTATTCATTACATATTATTAAAAATTATTATGGCCGGACATTTTTTAGTTTTCAAATTAACTTTAAACCAGAGAAAATATTTATATATAATATTTTAAATTATTTACTAACCTTTGTAACGGTTTTTCACTAAACTTATTTGTGACACTGACAATAAATGTTAAATGTCAAAATATTGGAATATTTAAAACAATTGACATGCATAGTAGATGCGATTTATTATATATAATTTTCCATACCTATGTAACTATGGCAATATAAATAGGGTAATAGCAATTTTCTCGTAACTGGTACACTTTTTGAAGAAATGTTTCAAACAAAAGTTGTGCAGAATACTAATATCTTTCAATGTTATTCTAACTATTTTTACTGCAAGTATAGCCGTTTCAGAGATATTGCAGAAATTGCAATAAAAGTCTTAAGTAAACATGCACTTCCGGTTTGAATATGCTTTTCAAAAATAGGAGGTTTTCGCCCCAGGCATATACAAATCTTAAGTTTAAAGTTTCATAATTTTATCTTCAACGGTGTAGGCTGCAGAGCGCATACACACAGACACACACACACACACAGACACACACACACACACAGACGTCATTCCAAAAATAGTCAGACTCGATTTAGGGAAGGTCAAAAGGTGTATTTCCGTTTAAATTTCGAGATTTTTTTTTTCGTGATTACAATACTTACTTATTACTTCGTAAAAGAAAGTAAAAATTCTCGAAATTTTAACGGAAATACATCTTTTGACCTTCCCTGAATCGAGTCTGACTATTTTTGGAATGACGTCTCTGTGTGTGTGTGTGTGTGTGTGTGTGTGTGTGTGTGTGTGTGCCTGTGTGTATGCGCTCTACAGCCTACACCGTTGAAGATAAAATTATGAAACTTTAAACTTAAGATTTGTATATGCCTGGGGCGAAAACCTCCTATTTTTGAAAAGCATATTCAAACCGGAAGTGCATGTTTACTTAAGACTTTTTTTGCAATTTCTGCAATATCTCTGAAACGGCTATACTTGCAGTAAAAATAGTTAGAATAACATTGAAAGATATTAGTATTCTGCACAACTTTTGTTGGAAACATTTCTTCAAAAAGTACCAGTTACAAGATCTTATCTTATTGATATTGCCATAGTTACGTAGGTATGGGAAATTATATATAATAAATCGCATCTACTATGCATGTCAATTGTTTTAAATATTCCAATATTTTGACATTTAACATTTATTGTCAGTGTCACAAATAAGTTTAGTGAAAAACCGTTACAAAGGTTAGTAAATAATTTACAATATTATATATAAATATTTTCTCTGGTTTAAAGTTAATTTGAAAACTAAAAAATGCCCGGCCATAATAATTTTTAATAATATGTAATGAATAATAATATTTTCTTTATACTACTATAAAATCCAACATTTAAAATCTGAAATACATGTTTTCTTTGGAAATCTGACAATAAACTAACTTTACACTTTTATTGGACAATGAATGAATATATTTTCTTGAAATTTAAATTTTTTATATTTTTATTTATATACTATCAAATCTAAATATACTGACTACGTAAAAGAAAGTTTAGGGCTAATACATGGCCGATGTTTATACTAGAAATAACGCACTTACAAATAACGTCATACATTGCTATGCAACCAACTAATACATGTATAAATGAACTTGTTATTGTTTTTGCGCCTACATTCTATGACACGGCCATAGAAAATGGTATAAGCCTATTGTGGTTGTAGTCTATATATTCTCAGTGAATAGTATTTTAACTATAGCAATAGATTTGTTAACTAATAATATATTTTACAGAATTCCCGAGTTCTATATATTTTTTATGACACTAGGTGTGTAGGGTTTGTTTTTCGTAAGATTACATCGTTAGTACCTTGTCGCTCTCACTAACATAGCATAAGCGCTATCCTTTGCTTGAGGAAGATGGTGCAATACTTCATAAATGAGCGCGACAAGGTACAGTATAAGACTAGTATTATATTCTTACGAAAAAAGGACAAAACTAGAAAATGCTACAGTAGTAAGACCAGTTTACTAAATTATTTACTGTCAGTGTGTTACTCAATGATACTACTAGTTTTGTAGTAGCAATAGTAGTATAGATGTATCCCTCATTATTTTACATTATGGGCGCTGGCGGCCTAAGGATAAATAATTAGGAGGTTCTCTTTGCCGAGAGAGAGAGATAGAAATTTGCATGAATGATCTTTAAATGTTTGAAAATAAAACTATAAAAACAGCATACTCATAGTTAACTTGCAAACATAACAGGATAGCAGAAAGCAAAATATTATTTTCAAATATCATAAACAAACTTGATGTATTGTGTTTATATTTTATTATAACATTTTTAGATTTTAATTAAAAGTAGCAAAAGTATTATTTTTGCCAGGAGTTGCAGCTCCGCACTGCTCATGGACGAGCCTCATCTGGTTAGAAATCCCCATTTCAGACTTGAGTTATATGCTCATCATAATGTAAAAATACATTTTTTACTACATAAATTAAATATATATTGCTACATATTAATAACTTCTCATTTTATAATACAACACACAGTAACTGTCCACCTGGGTTATTTGGTGAAAGTGTATGAATATACGAGTAGCCAAAAATAGCCCATAAATCGTTTGGGAGCCCTCTAACACCAAAGCATGATCCAAAAGTATATTTTTCTCCCTCTCCATGAAACCACTCTTACAAAACAGACTTAACATTAGTGTTTATTCTTTAGTTTTTATTATCTTATATATTTGACTACAACTTTTATATATAAATAATAATACACATCAAGAATGACGTAAACAACTGCTTAATAAATACATTTTTGTGCTCTTTATATCTTCTGAAAGTAAATTTCGCTTCTGTGATGTATTCTAAATGTGTGTACACATATTTATGATTTATTTAATAATATATATTTAGTTTGACAGTTTACGGATTCACTCTGTCGGAATTCATAACATTTGAGCACTTTTGCGTGAATTTGCAATATAAGTGAAAGAAAAAGTTAATTAATTTTTACACACAAATATGTCATAACTTTATTTATTAGGACATAAGTTATTTCTTAAAAAAACATCAATGAACCGCACACAAATGATGTAATTGTAATGTAGGTAGATATGTTTTAGTGAAAGCTAACTGAAAACTGTATATAGACAAAACAAAAATGTTACAAACGTTTTCTGAAGTTTCTATTTGCAATTATTAACTAAAACAATTATTATGATTTTATAATATATTAGTCTAGGTATTTTAGATCAAATTATGTAATTATGACTTATATATGAAAAAATATATATTCCCATAAAATTGCATGTGTATATGTCCAATTTGACATGATGAATGACATACTAAAAATCTTCGCCAATCTCAGTGAAGGATACAGCTATATTTATTTGGAATTTCATATTCTTTTCTTCTCTTTTATATAACGAGTTATGTCGCTATATAAATAAACATTACCTAGAGGTATGTTTTTCTGTAAATTTAGAAAAACAAAATTCTATCAATTTGTCAACTAGCAAAAATAAAGATATCTGTTTTTGTAGTCAAAATGCTTTTATGAAAACCTCTGACAACTTATTGAACATGCCTCGTATAAACAAAGAGGTTTTATTGCCATCTATCCAGAAGTGGGCGAAGAGAAAAATGAACCCTGAAGTAAATAATGATTCAAAACATCAAAGAGGAAAATGATATCGATTCATTTTATTGACTCGAATCCAATAAAAAACATTTGGACATATACAAAGCAAAATTTTCGTGGAAATAAGATGTGGCAGATGAAACAATTAATTCAACATATTCGTCTGGGATGGAGATCTTTATTCTATGAATGCGATAATTCATTGATGAAATCACAAGTTCACAAAAATGCGTGTAAATTCACCAGGCGAATTGAGAAATGAATTATTTTTTGTTTCACTCATATTAGCGTATGTTCTAATTTTGCTCGTGAATGCTCTTGAGTTTTAGTTATTTATAGTAATTTTCGTTTGTTGATGGCTACCAACATAACATTCTGCTATGACCTTCGTGCTCACCATATCAGAGCTAAAAGATCGGGGGCGTCCGTGGTCTAGTGGTTAACGCTTCTATCTCATAGTAGGTAAACTATGAAGTTTGCCTAGTTCAAATCCCGCTTAGGTCGACTGGAATGTTTCACCTGTGATTTACTTTAGTAAAACGGTACGTCGGAAGGATTTCTCCGGGTACTCCTGTTCCCCTGTCTAGACAACACACATACATATATGCAACTCGATAATTTCAGGGAGTCAGGGCTCGATCAGGTTAGCTTTAGGTACACTAGTCATGACAAATATCGACCACGCACACTGACACCAGACAACTTGCTGAAGAGGGAACATTCTCTATAGTGGCGCACTCAATAATAATAATAAAGCGGCCAGATGTTCTAAAGCTAAAGTAGATAAGGGTAAACTTATATATTTCTAAAAGTAAATATGTTTTCGTGAAGCAAAACATCTATCACTCATCTATCTGTATAATAAATACTTGGTTGAGATTTATCACCAATTCACAAGTACATACAATATAAAAAATTATACGCTCTCATGTTGGCAATTATTATTTTCCGTATGAATTCATGAATAAATTACCCGCGTATAGATACGAACTACTTCAAAAAAAATTACGAGTTGAATGAGTTTCACTCGTAAAACATTACGTGAATTCATCTCCATGTTAAAAGTCTTTTATGTTTTCGAAAACGATCTTTACATCAAAATTTCATGTAATATCTCATTGGAAAGTATGAGCAATATACTATTTTTATGCAGTCTTGCAAATGATTCTAATTGGCTAATCAATTATCTTTAATTACCGCCATTCATTTGTCCAAAACATATTCGAGTATTTACGTAAATAATTGAAGAAACGTGTATAACGATATATTTGGTAAACGTAAAGGAGCTCTTTCTAATTATTGAGATAAATATTTTATTACACACTACCATTAGCAATATTTGACACAACTCTAAGATAAGGCTCTCTATTTAATTATTAAAAACCGAAAGTATTCAAGATAAAACATACATTCGATAGTGATGTAAAACGTGTCATTTTTTACGTCAGCACTAACGAATACCTGTAAAAAATAACAAAATCACTACACTACTAAAGAACACTACAGTTGTGTGTTTACATCTTATCGAACCAATATTTCTTTCTGTGATTCATTCTGAATGCATAGTAGGGTAAGGTTGCCTAAATCACACCACTTTTCGGATTTTCC
>JADQWA010000250.1:230874-474428 GCA_018344505.1 Nebria ingens riversi | reverse complement strand
TAGATCTGTAACGAGAATCTGTAAGATTTTGAAAGGGTTTAAAATATTTTAATTTAATTGTAAATTAAATATTTGTAGAATCTATAAAATAAATCGAACATAAATTTGTTTTTTAGCTATGAATTATTCTTAAATATGTATTCATTATGGAACTGCAGGTTTTTTAAAATTTTACAGATTCTGCTTACGGAGTTGTAGATTTGATTAGAATTGCAGCATATGTCTTCAAATACTAATAGTCCTAAATAAACATGTTTCCTCATTAGTAATAATTTGTATAAATGCGAGTTTGTTCATATCTGCAAAGAACCATCCTCTTTATAAGTAAGCGAAACACTCATTATTGGTCGCAAAATTATGGTAAAGGATGTTTTACCAATTAAAGTACTAACCCAGTCAATGTTACTGCACATTGCTTTCAAAATATATATTTTTGTTATCATACTAGTAAACAAACTTCATATCTTTTATAATCAGACAATATTTATGTAATATAAAAATATGTTCCTGATAATGTATTTGTGTATGTAAAGTTAATTTGTACAGATTAAAAGGTTCACGTTTTATTACAGTATTTTACAACTGTTTAGTTTAAAACCGGCTTTACTTGTCTCATCTAGGTACTTGAAAGTTCAAAATTCCATCAGTAACTTGATTACATTTTCTATATAGCCACAAGCATCGCCGTTCAAAAATGTTCATTCATTCATGTGTATAATAATGCTTATTGTACTTTTTTTTTATACTTGACTCGAACATTTACATTTGACAGAGTTATATAACGCAGACGACTATAAATTTAGCTTCTTATCATATTTGAAGAATTCAAGGTCGGAGACGTGACCACGAAAGTATCACTTAGTTAGCCTTTTCCAATTTGCTGCAGTTTGAGAAGTAAACATTGTTTTGTATAAATAATTTGAATAAACATCGGCCATGTGTTGGCCCTAAACTTTCTTTTACGTAGTCAGTATATTTTGATTTGATAGTATATAAATTAAAATATAAAATGTTTAAATTTAAAAGAAAATATTTTCATTCATTATGTCCAGTAAAATTGTAAAGTTAGATTATTGTCAGATTTCTAAAAACAACATATTACTTTAGATTTAAAATGTTTGATTCTATAGTAATTTAAAGTAAATATAATTATTCATTACACATTATTAAAAATTATTATGGCCGGACATTTATATTTATATATAATATTTTAAATTATTTACTAACCTTTGTAATGCTTTTTCACTAAACTAATTTGTAACACTAACAATAAATGTTAAATGTCAAAATATTTGAATATTTAAAACAATTGACATGGATAGTAGATGCGATTTATTATATATAATTTCCCATACCTACGTAACTATGGCAATATCAATAAGATAAGATCTTGTAACTGGTACTTTTTGAAAAAATGTTTCAAACAAAAGTTGTGCAGAATACTAATATCTTTCAATGTTAATGTTACTATATTTATTGTAAGTACAGCCGTTTCGGAGATATTGCAGAAATTACAAAAAATGACTCAAGTAAACATGCACTTCCGGTTTGAATATGCTTTTCAAAAATAGGAGGTTTTCCTCCTAGGCATATACAAATCTTAAGTTTAAAGTTTCATAATTTTATCTTCAACAGTGTAGCCTGTAGAGCGCACACAGCCACACACGCACACACACACACACAGACGTCATTCCAATATATTCAGATTCGATTCAGGGAAGGTCAAAAGGTGTATTTCCGTAAAAATTTCGAGAATTTTTTTTTTCCGTGATTACAATACTTACTTCGTAAAAGAAAGTAAAAACTAAACATCAGGAACTTGAACAGTAAGCATTAGGTACTTGAAGACGGCAACAGATATACAGCAACCAAAACGTCATTCTTTAAATATTACCTACTAAATGCTTGATCTTTACTAAGTGTTTAGCATGACAGCTTATTATGGTAAAATACTTTGCTTCACACTATAATTAAATTAGTATGATGCTGTCCTATATTAATTTATAAACTATGTATATTTTCTTTATAAAGGTTGATAATATATTTAATGTGCTACAGGATTCAAAATCTTAAAATTGCAGTTTGGTTTTACTTGTTCTCTTCAATAAAACAAGTAAAGCCAGACTAAAATCCTGAGATTTTGAATCCTTTTCGCATAAAATATTTCAGTCAAGAATGTTTGAATGTTATTTATTTGCGGTTTACCAACATAATTGAATAAATTACGTAACCTGTGAATATCTAGTTCAAGTTAAACGTCAAAACTAAGTGAATTTGCTGTTTCCCAAGTAACATACCTACGTGATCGATCTTTAAGTGCATGTTGAAGCATACTTACCTAGTGGGTACAATTGGCATTGTTTTGAATTACTTTCACATGCTACTCCACTACAGTGTAGATGTAGAGATTTTTTAACATATTCACTTTAGTGCTTGCTGAAGACGAGGTATCAGTTTTTATTAAAAAGTAAAAACAAATTTGAAGACCCAGTTTCACCAATGATAGCGAGATTGAGAGAAGAGTTGTTGCTGGTTGTAAGATTTTAGAGGCTTTAGGAATTTTTGCAAGATGTTCTATTCTTTGAAGTTAAGATTGCATGCAAGTTTACAAAATTCATTTAATTTTGATCTAAAGACTGCTATGTGCAATAAAATAAGCAATAAAGAAGTGCGAGGAGGAAACGTAAAAGGGAAGTGCGCTATTTTTATTGAAATATTTAGGAGGTAGAATTCTTGCTGGCTATATAGAGGGTAGTAAACAATATAAACATATATAGGATATTATATAGTTATATACATTAGTATTTTGGGTTACTTATTGTGAAGCTAATGGAAAGAAATTCTGTACATATGTACATGAAAAAGGTTTGAGGAAGTAAAGCAGTAGAAATTGAAAGTATTACTCCATCTTTCTTTTCTCGTCTATGTAAGTATATTTCCATCGACATCAGCAATTTACATTCTCTCTATATATTTTATATTTATATCTCTAAATGCTATAGGAATTGTAATTGTACCAATACAACCGGTTATTTATAAAATATAAGAAGTCTTTAACGACGGACATTACACATTACACGTTGCATGTAGCAAAAGAACTAAATACTATTGAAGTTAAACGTTTGCATACACAATATCTGAATTCAACTTTAGGATAAGTATAAATGAAATGATTTATTGGTACAAAGTAGTAAATGATGTTTGAATATTAATACAGATTAAGTATGGAGTAAAACTATAACAATTACGTATATTTTATTATATGAATTTCGATTTTAACCGTCTCTCTGCGACGTTTTAAACGTGAGAACACTATAGCTTTTCATAAACTGTTAAACCATAGTTTGTGGTTATTTTCAATGTTCTTTGTACTAATATGTTTTTTGTAATACTTATTTTACGGTGAATTTTAAAATTACGAATGATTCAGTTAAAATTACGTGTTTGGAATTTCAGATAATAGAATTTATTATGAACCTGCTAGGCGCTGTTGTCACGTCCAAACAAGCATTCTACAGAATTCAATGTTTTTCAATGAATTATATTTTGTTTGTCCAAAATAAGTTAGTGAATACTAATGAAACTGCATAATATTATTACATATGTCCTTCAAGGATTATTAAAAATTCAAATTTGAAAAGTTTTTTAAATTTATCTATATCTGCCAGTGCATCGTTTTCTCATAAGAGTCCATGCTAAATTCATTCAAAAACATCTACAGTGTTTTGCACTGGACTTTCTTATACGAAGTAGTTATATATTGTTTAGATAGGAAGGATATTAAAATACTAAATTTTAAACATTCATGAAAATATAATTATTCATTACACTATATTAGAAATTATGATGCCCTGTTTTTTATATATATAATTTTTTAATATTTTACCAACCTTTGACACGCTTTTTCACAAAATCTATTTGTGACAATAGATATTAAACGTCAACATATTTGGGTCTATTATATTTTCCTGTAAAACAGATGACACATAGTTCTAGTATATTCCGAATTTGAACCAAAAAAATCGCAACCGTGGTTTCTTGTTTCCGAAATTGAACCGACTTCACATTTCATGATTTGGTTTAATTTCGGAATGTGGTTCATGAAATCTTGGTTATTATTGCGTGATCAAAACAACCACAAATTGATCGCGGTTTGTTTTGGTTAATTTTATATTTTCTACCAATTTGTCATTGCGCAAAGCGGTTAGTGCGTGGTTTTGGTTTATATTTGTTTTCAATGGATTAGTGCATGGTTGTGGCTTGTGCAGTGCTCCGAATTTGAATTTGACCATATCTGACGGAATTTTGTGTTTTCATAACCGCCAAGTGTTCCGAATTAAAATTGACGTTTTCAGGAACCAAAGCAACCCCAAAATAACCATAACCGCGGTCGCGTTTTTTTTGGTTCAAATTCGAAATATGCTATTGATACGATTTATGAAATATAATTTCCCATACCTACGTAACTATGGTGATATATGTAAAACATCGGCCATGTGTTGGCCCTAAACTTTCTTTTACGTAGTCAGTATATTTTGATTTGATAGTATATAAATTAAAATATAAAATGTTTAAATTTCAAGAAAATATTTTCATTCATTATGTCCAATAAAATTGTAAAGTTAATTTATTGTCAGATTTCTAAAAAAACATTTACCGTATTTTGATTTAAAATGTTCCATTATATAGTAGTACAAAGAAAATAAGGTAATATAATATTTTAAATTATTTACTAACCTTTGTAACGTTTTCTCACTAAACTAATTTGTAACACTAACAATAAATGCTAAATGTCAAAATATTTGAATATTTAAAACAATTGACATGCATAGTAGATGCGATTTATTATATATAATTTCCCATACCTACGTAACTATGGCAATATCAATAAGATAAGATCTTGTAACTGGTACTTTTTGAAGAAATGTTTCAATCAAAAGTTATACAGACTACTAATATCTTTCAATTTTATTCTAACTATTTTTACTGTAAGTGCAGCCGTTTCGGAAACTGCAGAAATTGCAAAGAAAATCTTCAGTACACATGCACTTCCGGTTTGAATATGCTTTTAAAAATTGGAGGTTTTTCTTTCCAGGCATATACAAATCTTAAGTTTAAAGTTTCATAATTTTATCTTTAACGGTGTAGGCTGTAGAGCGCACACAGCCACACACACACACACACACACACAGACGTCATTCCAAAAATAGTCAGACTCGATTGAGGGAAGGTCAAAAGGTGTATTTCCTTTAAAATCTCGAGATCGTTTTTTTCATGATTACAATAGTTATTATTTCGTATAAGAAAGTAAAAATTATATAACTTTTAAGACAGTTTGTGAAATGTTTTAAACTTTTCAGACGCAATAAGTCTATAAACTATTGATAGTTTCACCAATTTTGTCGGATTTTGATGTCTCCTAGGCATTCTTATGTTTTACTATATTTTAATCAAATCACTTTAGTACTGACAAATAAAGAAGAACCGAAATAAAACTGTAACCGGTTGTGTTGGTACAAACATGGAACGCACCTTAACACATGCATACGCACATACATAAAACGGTATGTTCACGAAAGTAATTTAAAATTAAATATACACACATACTACTTGTCTCTGTTCATGTCATTTGACATAGGTGTATAACAACTGTTGTTTCTGTTGTGAGAAAAAAATTCCCTTCTGAATAATGTTGTTAGTAGCTGGCAAATAGCCACATAGCATAACTAGGGCCAAGAATATCGAAAAGAATTGATTCATCTGTTGCTTGCAGTAGAAATAAAATCTAAAAATGAGAACCAAGTAGGTACACGAATACAGCTCGAAGATAACCAATGTCCCTGTAGAATGCCGCTTCGTCCACTAACACCATCTCATTTGACATACTTTCTGATCAAATGTATGTCACGATGAGGTTATTGCACTTGTCCAACTTGGTCGACTCGAGTTTTCCGGATATACTATACAAGTGTGTGTCTATAATGTCTATATAAAATACATGATGTATTTACTGTGTACGGTTTTACTTGTTTATTTAGCGTTGTAATACGAGAAGCATTTTTAGGACTTACTGTATCGGAATTCCGTTAATGCACTTCCTTTACACTAACTTTGCTTTTATTTGGCTATGTGGCACCGTACATTGACATTCACACAGCTTATTTTTTCTTTCTATTTTCTGAGGATAAAAAAGTAATCGAAAACGAATTCGTCACGTTTAGTATTTGGAAATGTGTGGCATGTGCCAAGGTATGAAATGTTTATCGTATGAACTGTAAAGATTGATTTGACAGTGTCCACTGTCCCAGTTATATCTATAGGTATATCTGGTGTCTTATAAATAGGGTAATCAATTCAAATATCAAATGAAATTGACTCGATCAGGCCTCTTAAATCACTTATTCGTATGTTACATGTGCGTAGGATTCGTTTCACATTTTGAATTTGACTTTGTTTCCATTTAATGTATTCGAAATTCCATTTTGTAGAATTTCTAAGATAAATCAATCTTTAACCAATAAATGACAACTACGCGGCAAATATCTGAAGTTTTCTACTCTGAACTTTCTTATACGTAGTATATCTGTTTAAATTCATTTTGCAATTTTAAATCATGTCATAAATAATTTCAATAACTCCCAAATATTCAAACACTCCTTTATAATTCAAATTACCAAATAATTAATTCAGTTATGTTTTGCACTGGAAATTCTTATACGTAGTACGTATATTTTGTATAGGTAGGAAAGATATTGAAATACAAAAGTTTAAACAGCCAAGAAAATATAAATATTCATTAATTATCTTAGAAGTTATTATTGCCGAACGGTTTTTTTTTTAGATTTCAAATCAACTTAAAACCTATCTAAATATTTATATAATATTTTTAATATGTTGGTAATCTTTGAAACGCTTTTTTACTAAATCTATTTGTGACAATAGATGTTAAATGGAACTATGGGCAATATAAATGAGAAAAGTAAGAATTTCAATAGCAATTTTCTTGTAATTGGTACACTTTTTGAAGTAATGTTTCAAACAAAAGTTGTGCAAATTATTAGTATTATTCATTTTGAATCTGATTCTTTTTACTGTAAGTGTTTCGGAGATATTGCAGAAACCGCAAAAAATTACTAGAGTAAGTAAACATGCACTTACAGTTTGATTTTTTTTTCAAAAATAGGAGCTTTTCTTACCACGGAATATACAAATCAAAAGATTAACATTTCATAATTTTACCTTCAATAGTTTAGGTGTTCACACACGCACACACACATACACACACACACAAACATATATATATATATATATATATATATATATATATATATATATATATATATATATATATATATATATATATATATATATAGATATACACACACAGCCAGACGTCGTTCCAAAAATAGTTAGTCTAGATTCAGGGAAGGTCAAAAGGTGTATTTCCGTTAAAATTTCAAAATCGAATTTTTTCATAATTACAATATTTATTACTTCATATAAGAAAGTAAAAAAAAAATGGATTTAGCTCAAACTAAACATTTCTGTTTAAATCTAGATTTAGAAACTTTTCATGATCACCAATACTTACTTTTTAGTTCCTATATAAAAAAGGTAATAATTTTGTATTTCTGTCACATAAAAAAACATAAGAGGATACATAATAATAAATTTAAAAAACATGTATATAATTTTATAAAGACGAATAATGTTTGGAACACAAGTATAAATATTTTCTAATTGAGAAATAAATTTGATTCATTCAGCAATAATATATACATTTATGTATACTCACTACCTACAGTAAAACATATTTCTTTGGTTTAGAAAGGTAAATAGTCTAAAATAATAGTTTATTTCCTTATTAGAAAATAATCTAATTTCATGATTATTATTTGATATTTCACTAAAAAACAGAATGGCCATGAGTCAAGCTTCTATTGTGTAAATAACACATATGTACACCTTCGAACATAAGTCTTGTTCCTTTATAACCACCTAAAGTCTCACAACCAGCATTGCATGATTTTAATGCAAGTTATGCAGCACGTACAAAATCAGTTAAATCACGTAGGTGAATCCATATCATTCGCTTATTATGGTAGAGGTGGTCCACACTACCATAATAAGCGAATGGTATGGATTCACCTACACAATTTAACTGAATTTGTACGTGCTGCATAACTTGCATTAACATCATGCAATGCTGGTTGCGAGACTTTAGGTGGCTATAAAGGGACAAGACTTATGTTCGAAGGTGTACTTACATCATTATTATAAATATTACGTAAAATATTGATAATTATAAATGCGCTTTTGAAATATAAATTATAATGAAATCACCGGCTTGTAGCTTCTGAATGTCTTTCAATAGCTCCGTTTTTCTGTCAACGTAACCGTTAGATTAGTAGCACTTGTTGTCATTTTATTTCGATTACTTAAGTTATTTCTGTTTTACAGTATTTAATTTGATTCTTCATATATTATATACAATTACAAATTCTTTATAATTCTGTTGCATTTATGTTGAGAACAGAAAATAATTTTATAACAGACACCATCATGATGAACTATAACTACAAATATAGTTTGGCAGATGTTAGAACCTGGTAGTCATTGCTGTCCCTAGCTGCAGCTAAATAAAAGCGTTGACTATGAACCGGTGATGTTTTCCTGCACCAGTGTCAATCCAGGTCTTTTTTATTTTTAGTAAAAAATATAGTTATTGTTATTGCATAGCTTTGCATGTAGTACTCACTAAATTTTTTCATTAAACATTTAATTAGGTAATTTCGTTACATACATATATAAGTACACTAGAATAAGTTCGTTTGAGCCAGATAGTTTCTTTGGCAAAATGTTCTCACAACTAAAATTTGCTACTGTGTCAAGCCAATCCGATTTAATAATAAAATCGGAACGTATATATATTTATACATATACTCGTATATACGCACGCTTGGATCAGCGACCGGTTCTCAACGCCTACTTCCGCCTACACTTGGATAACTTGGCTGGCGTCTGTCTTCAAATATGTACTATTTCATATTGCTGGTATTGTTTTTCCAAATTCAACAGAAATGTTTGTTTTCAATGTACACATTACAGAAATATGAATTTCGTATCAGTGATGTCATTGCATTCAAATAAGCAGAAATTATACGCGAACTTTTTGAGTCATCAAAATATTATACCACAGTTTATATATGTTAGGCAAAAGCTACTCAATTTTTCATTCACAATACGATAAATGCAATTTTAAATCATCCAAAATAATATTCACTGTTAATGTCGTGTCAAAAGTAGCTAATGCGCAAAAAAAGTCCTAGAAAATAACTTGCTATTATTGTTGGTTTAACAGATGCAATAATGCATGTATTAATCTTATTTTAAATATTTAATTGCTCAATAGTGAAAATTTCAATTAAAAAATAGTAACTTTTTACGCAATCTTAAGCAACATGTAAAAGTAGATTTATTTTTAGCTACAGTATTATGAACCTAACTAACCTTTTATGCATGGAGAATGATACTTTTGTTATCATGTTTGTGTGAATTCAAGTTCAGTGATTGGATTGAATTGACACTCTGTTGATGCATAATTCTTCTAAACGTCGACTTCCTCTTAAGAGCTCTGTACAAACGGAAATGCATCGATCGGCATACATAAGTATCAGTCGCGGTAAACTGCGCTTCGAAGCTAAACTAAAAATAGTTTAATTAAAGATATTACTACCTTTGTTAATTTAATAGGTACTCTGACACAATTTACACTTGATTTTCTTGACAGACTTCATAATTATGAGTAGCCTTGAATTTAAATGTATGCACTAAAGCATGCGGATTTAGAACTAGGTTTCAGGAGACTCGAATTTATTTAAGTCCCACAACATTTCAGTGGGGAGGCTACACCGCTGCCAGATTCCGAGACGCGAGTAGTCAGGAGGCCCTCGTACTGACGACAGGGGCAAAAATAAAGGTTTTGCAGTTTGAAGCCTTCCCTGAGAACATTTTCATGAAACAAGTGCAATAATATTACATTTTATGCCGTTTCATCACGTGTAACTTTATTTTCTGCAGATATACTGGATTTTTTGAAACTCGAAATGTTTTTTAGTGACAATAGTTAACAAAATAAAGTATAGTTTTCTCTCAATATATTCTTTCAATCGGTAGCTCTTGCTGTCATTTTGTTTCAATTAATTATGTTATGTATGTTTGTTGGTGTTTGATTTGGTTCTTCCTTCTTCTATATATTGAGAGAATGTCAAATGAAGGAAGATGCACGTGGGCGTGATGAATGGTGTGAGAATGCGAGATCGTTGTCGGTGGATAAATATAATTGAGAATGAAAGAAAAGTCATGAGCAAGCGGATTTTAAGAGCGTATGGAGAACTGGATGATTCTGAATGAAGCAAAAAAAGTTTGTTGGGATAGAGTTGAATGAGTGTGTAGATGGGAATGGATGTAACAGGGTTTCTGCCACCCTATATGATAGGAAGTAATTTATGCAACTGTACTCAATTTCCAAATTGTTCAAATATTTGTTGACTGTATCTATAATTTATTAACGTATTAATTACACAAATTTGAATCGTAAATACTGTTTTGACTGAAAATAACAACTAACAATCAGTGTCACAAAAGAGCAATACAATAGCGCTAATAATGATATGTATGCTAAGTAACTTTGCCATAGTGACATCATTATGAAAAAAGGTGTTAGTTACTGAAGAATTATATAAATTCGATTACTTTTCTCTGTAAGTACCCAACGATTTTTAACCAAATTCGGCACAGATATAGTATGAGTGCGCAATCCTTGGCATTTGTAAAACAGTTTCGGGTTATAATTCGTGTTGATTATTCCTTATTAAATTTTCTTCCTTTCTCAAGATTTAATTAGATTTATATCTACGATAGCATTGCGAAGATAACTTGTAAAATGTATATAAGTAATACAAGAAACATCAAACCAAACATAGCAATCTCCTGTGGCATCCAGATCTAGCAACCTAAACAGATCGTTGACCGAAAAGTATCAATAACTTATTTTTGTTTTTTATCGGCACTGATTTGCTGTTAAACTAACAGCAGCAATTCTTGACGTTTTTAATAATAATAAAATTATTAAAATATTGTTTAAAAGTGATATCCTCGTAATATACGAGCAAATACGATAAGTTTGACAGATCGCCATAAATGAAACCAAAATGCTTATTAAAAAACAAAATATCTGCAGTGTATTGTATTGGACTATATATTGTAATCGGTACTAAACTAAATAGTCATTTTCTTTTAATCGGTACACTTTTTGAAGAAAATCTTCAAACAAAAGTTATACATAACATTAATATCTTTTATTTTGTATACTATTATATTTTTTGTAAGTCCAGTCGTTTTGGAGATATAGCAGAATTCTCAAAAAACGACTAGAGTAAACATGCACTTCTTTTCAAAAATAGGTTTTCTTGTGAGCCATATACAAGTTTAAAGTTTCATGATTATAACATTGGCAGTGTTTGCTGTAGGACGTTCACACACACACGCACACACACACACACAAGAGCGCGCGCGGGACACAGACGGAATTCCGAAAATAGTCAGACTCGACTCAGGGAAGGTCAATGATATATTTCAGTTAAAATCTCGAGTTCGATCATTTTCATGATTACAATACTTCCTTGTATATATTAATTCCCAGTTCTAAAACATATAATTGTGTTCAAAATGATAAACCGCTTTGCACAATACATATATTTGAATTCCATAAGTTATTTTGCTGCAACATTTATATACATATATATATATATATATATATATATATATATATATATATATATATATATATATATACATATATATATATATATATATATATATATATATATATATATATATATATATATATATATATACATACATATAAAAGTAAGTCTGAAGCATCCGGAATATATACGATGAAAAGAATAATTTGTACCACAGGAATTTAACATTGATCTTTGCATATATAGTAAACAAACAAGGAAATAAATGAGCCGATGCATATACCTATAGAAAACAACGTGTATAAATCCTCGAAACGAAAACTAAGGAATTTAAGTAACGGTACGCGTATTATGTAACTGTTACATTATATATGCATAATAAAACTCAAGTGTAAATTATGTGCACGAAGTTACACGATCTGTTTATTGGATTAACTAAATTGAAGTAGTTCTATAGCGGGTATTGTTATAAATTAATGAATAATGATGATTGTTGTTATGCGACTAAATTGTCGCACTCCTGAATGCGGCACTGACTTCCAAAATAGCCATTTAAATATGTTTGTTCGGCATTGTGCAAATTTAGAACCGTGCGTGACCCAGAAACGCAGTCTCACTATGTATAATTATATTACACACGATTTGTCTAAAGCATCTAGGAATGTCGATTTGAATTTGGGTTATTAGAATCAAAATACAATTTATATTTACAATTTACATTGAAATCAAAGTAATCGCTAATTTATTCTGCAAAAGATAGTTCTAAGCGATGTTTTAACACCCGTGCAACTTGAAGCTATTGCAGACCGGTTCCCACTTTCCAGTTCTCATGACTCAGAATGACTATTGCCTATCGGGATTTTTAACCCAACCTGTAGCACAGAAACATCGATATATATTATCAGAAGATGCTACCAGCTATGATACTGTCCTCAAGTCATACTTGTGTAATAAGTTGTCTGGAATTTTAGGTTTTTTTTATTCTTCATCTGTACAAAATTGATTTCTTTAAGAAAAACAATAGACTAATGAAAATAACTCTTTACTATTCCTATTTTTAATGTAGATGTTGATAAGCAATATAACGCATCGACTTATTGAAATATTTGTCAATGTGCGATTCACGCGAACACGTAGCTCTGGTGATCAAATTGAGAACTAACGAGTAAATTTAAATAAAAAACAGGTGTGTTCATTTATCGGTTATTTCTATATTATTGTATGAGAAGTGTTTCTATGTTAATATTAAATATCAATAATGGAATGTTGCCCAAATAAATCAGCAATAAATCGTACTTTCTGCTGTGTGCCGGGATGCACAGTGTGTGAGTAATAAAACGTTATGAATAAACTAATTTTATGTCAGATTTGTCCATCCCGCCCTTTGTAGTACCAAAAAAATCTGTTCTTGGCTTGAATCGCGAATATATAATATTTTCTACAACTTATACTCGTATGTAATATTTTGAAAAACTTATATGTGTAAAAATGTTCGCGTTTTGTAATCTTTCCACTGTATTTATTTATGTAGTTATACTGAAGAAAATCACAACTATGTTATATTATTATAAATTTAAATACTAATATATTCATTCTGCTACTTCAATAAAGGTTAACTGTAGTTAAATTATATTAGCTAAATAACCTCATTTGGATACGGATATCATCGCCTTTAATTAACAGTGAATTTATTAGAGTAAAATCGTGAGTAATATTTACAATTGATTTACTGATTGGCTTCGGTCAATCATTGAAAATACGACGATTTGCATCATTTATATGATTTATAAATAAGTTGCAAACTACACATCTATGCACACATCAATTAACAATGGATGTAAAACATATGTAAACATTTATATAATAATAATATCATAACCGTTTTATTCTTCACAGTTTCTTTATTGTTGTAAATGAAAAATACAACTTGTTATGATGATATTAATAATAGGCGAAACCGGTTGTACTTTTCATTTACAACAATAAGAAAATTTAAAATACTTTTAATTCTAAGTTATATTATAAAAATTATATGTATATATATATTGTACAGATTTTATTCAATGTCATTTATGAAATTATGAATTAAACTTGTCCTTGAGGTGATATTTTATATACGTCATTTTTGCATGATGCAATAAATCATAATTATTTAAATAAATGTCATGTTGCTGTGGTATTGTCTGCAGTTTCCTATTTACTTTCTTTTGCGAAATAATAAGTAAGAATTGTAAACATGAAAAAAAAAACATCGGCCAGGTGTTGGCCCTAAACTTTCTTTTACGTAGGCAGTATATTTTGATTTGATATATAAAAAGTTTAAAAGAAAATATTTACATTCATTATGTCCACCAAATTGTAAAGTTAGATTATTGTCAGATTTCTAAAAAAAAAAAAAAAAAAAGGGAATTTTAGATTTAAAATGTTCGATTCTATAGTAATATACAGAAAATATAATTATTCATTCATTATTATGCCGGACATTTTTTAGTTTTCAATTGAACTTTAAACCTTTCAAAATATTATCATATAATATTTTAAATTATTTACTAACCGTTGTAACGTTTTTTATCTAAACTTATTTGTGATACTGACAATAAATGTTAAATGTCAAAATATTTGTATATTTAAAACAATTGACATGCATAGTAGATGCGATTTATTATATATAATTTCCCATACCTACGTAACTATGGCAATATCAATAAGATAAGATCTTGTAGCTGGTACTTTTTGAAGAAATGTTTCAAACAAAAGTTGTGCAGAATACTAATATCTTTCAATGTTATTCTAACTATTTTTACTGCAAGTATAGCCGTTTCGGAGATATTGCAGAAATTGCAAAAAAAGTCTTAAGTAAACATGCACTTCCGGTTCGAATATGCTTTTCAAAAATAGCAGGTTTTCGCCCCAGGCATATACAAATCTTAAGTTTAAAGTTTCATAATTTTATCTTCAACAGTGTAGGCTGTAGAGCGCGCACACACACACACAGACAGACGTCATTCCAAAAGTAGTCAGACTAGATTCAAGGAAGGTCAAAAGGTGTATTTCCGTTAAAAATTTCGAGTTTTTTTTCGTGATTACAATACTTACTTATTACTTCGTAAAACAAAGTAAAAACTCGAAATTTAAACGGAAATACACCTTTTGACCTTCCCTGAATCGAGTCTGACTATTTTCGGAATGACGTCTGTGTGGGTGTGTGTGCCTGTGTGTGTTTGTGGCTGTAAGAGCTCTACAGCCTACACTGTTGAAGATAAAATTATGAAACTTTAAACTTAAGATTTGTATAAGCCTGGGAAAAAAACCTGCTATTTTAGAAAAGCATATTCAAACCGGCAGTGCATGTTTACTTAAGACTTTTTTTGCAATATCTCCGAAACGGCTGCACTTGCAGTAAAAATAATTAGAATAAAATTGAAAGATATTAGTATTCTGCACAACTTTTGTTTGAAACATTACTTCAAAAAGTGTATCAGTTACAAGATCTTATCTTATTGATATTGCCATAGTTACGTAGGTATGGGAAATGATATATAATAAATCGCTTCTGCTATGTATGACAACTGTTTTAAGTATTCAAATATTTTGACATTTAACATTTATTGTCAGTGTCACAAATAAGTTGAGTGAAAAAGCGTTACAAAGATTAGTAAATAATTAAAAGTATTATATGAAAATATTTTGTAAGGTTAAAGTTCATTGGAAAACTAAATTTAAACATTTTATATTTTAATTTATATATTATCAAATCAAAATATACTGACTACGTAAAATAAAGTTTAGGGCCAACACATGGCCGATGTTTTCATTACATTTATAATTTGATGTGAAGTAGTACTTAAAACCTTTTTCAGTTTTTATTTAGTTGAAAAGTTTTCGGCATAGCTTCCGTGCTACGGATATTTTAATAGCCATGTTTTTATTTATTAAAGTAGGCTTCGAAACGCTCTATTTTTTAACTATCCAAATTGGTATGTTATGGAAAATTTAATTATAGAGCAACAAATGACTTACAAATGTAAAAATATTTAACGAGAATTTTTTTAAAATATTCTCTATGTGCAACAAACATATAAGAAAGTGCTATTCACATCAGATATTTTATTTAAAAAGGCTTAAACTAATAAACATGCACATTACGATTTACTAATTTTATACTTTAAGTTTATATAATGGCATTGTTAATCCAGTAATTAATAATGTTTGTGATCGGTTTCCTTAAAGCAGAGTGTTTTTATTTTGTATCAGAAAGAACGTGTTTTCCGTACATAGTATGCTTTTGCAACTCATATTGCATTGATCGAGTTTCAAGGTAAACTTTAGTTGCATGAAGTGCGCTTGGTGCAATATGAGTGTAGGATAACACTATTATTTTACATATGTTGTCGAATATAATAATTGAAAGTTTGCTCTTTGCTGAAAGCTAGAAGAAAGTTACATTAAAGTTTAATGTTTCAATGATTTGTCTACGTTGCATCATATGTTAACATGTGTGAAGATAAATTCATGCGAAATAATCAATGATGACGCAATCATGTGCATATTCGATGTTTATATGCAGTATGTAAGGTGTGAATGAAGTAGGTAGGAATGCGCCCACATAATATTACCCCACATGCGATGTTCAGTGGGTCTTTGACTTTCGTTTTTTATTACAAACGTAGGACAATATTTTATTTTTAAGACCACTTTTTTAGTCTTCAACCAGTACGTGTACATTTTTAGTATTCATCTGCCATACTTTTTGCAAACATCCACGACTTTATCAATCATGGAATTCGCCGTGGTTTTCACCATATATAGTAATCAGTACATTTTGCAAGAAACGCTTTAATAAAACAGTGTCTTGTACTGGACTTACTTATACAGAGTAGGTATATTTTGTTTAGATAGGAAGGATATTAATATATATATATATATATATATATATATATATATATATATATATATATATATATATATATATATATATATATATATATATATATATATATATATATATATATATATATATATATATATATATATATATATATATATATATATATATATATATATATATATATATATATATATATATATATATATATATATATATATATATATATATATATATATATATATATATATATATATATATATTTAATTTCAAGATAATATAATTATGCATTACGTTATATTAGAAATTATTATGGCCGGACGTTTTTTAGTCTTCGAATGAATTAAAATCTAACCAAACATTCATATATAATATTTTACTTATTTTTGAAACAGTTTTACACTTAATCTATTTGTTATAAGTATAATTTTGTATATCTACGTAACCATGGCAACATAAATTAGAAATTTAATAATTTCAATAACTATTTTCTTGTAACAGATACACTTTTTGAATATTTTTTTTAACAAAAGTTGTGCTTCATATTAATATCTTTCATTTTAAATACTAGTATATTTTCTGTAAGTGCAGCCGTGTTGGAGATATTGCAGAATTCCCAATATATTACTAGAGTAAACATGCACTTCCGGTTTGAATATTCTTTCAAAAATAGGAGTTTTTTGTTGCGAGCCATATACAAATCTTAAGTTTAAAGTGTCATAATTAAGTTGTAGAGCATCACACAGATGTAATTTCGAAAATAGTCAAAATCGACTCAGAGAAGGTCAAAAGGTGTATCCCGTTAAAATCTCACATTCGCAAATGTTTATGATTACTAAACTTACTTATACTTCGTTTAAGAAACTAATAATACTAATTAAACGCCAACAACACAGAAAGTTATGAAAATTGTATTGAAAAATACAGATTTGATTTTACTTTAGTATGTCCACGCAAAAATAAATTTGATTATAAATCAATAATTCGATAACTAAGAAAAATTAAATTGACTTTGACAGATATATCTATTACTTATCAGCTGCTTTATTACATGCTTAATTCGTCTTTAAAATATTATGGAAAGCACTATATTAGAGTAAGTGTTGAACTGTTATTAGTCTTCTACGAGTTTCGTGAAATTCAAAAATCAAATAATATAATTTCTGTCAAAAAAGCGTAACTATAGTAAACTATAAAGCACCCTGGGTATCACATGCTTAGGCGTTATTTATTAATATGAGACCTGAACCCTGAAAACGTATAACTGCGTTCGATATATTATACATCATAGTAGGGAAAACTACTTCCATAAGACGTAATTCGTGCATTCACCAGATATGTAGTTATTAACCAGTTATTGCCATTGATTTATTAATTATTAATGGGTATTCGTTAGTATGATAAACAAATACCTTTATTGAAATTGAAATTGGGAGAGTGTAAGTACTATATTTAAACAAATACGGGATTGATATTATTTAGTTAGTATCGTATATACCGTGGGCTGTACGGCTACCTTATAAGGCTAACAACGTGGTCACACACGAGCCTCAACGAAGTCAACATGTAATGTGGCAGTCCTTATATAGTTTATGTTTCTTATTATATATAAACTAAAAAATTGAAAGTTTTAGCTGGTTTCCAAGTCGAGTGGTTATTACCTTTAAGTACATGTAAATTGATATTACAGTTTACTGTATGAATTCATAATATTTAATTTAAAATTAAAATCATTGGTAAATTTGAAAAATGATTGAAATTAAAGTCAGTAGGTACTACAAGTCTGGAAGGCGATGGATAATTTATGGGAATGTAAATATTTATAAATTTTCCGTAAGATATTCCACGCTTATGGTTTATGGTTTAGTTTAGGTGATGCTGCAAAGTGCAATTCATAGTCTCTGCCAAAGAAAATAATGCAGCAATATTGGTTTTATGGTTCTTTCAATGCATATCTTTAACCCAACTATCTTTAGCAAACACTGGGAGGCGTCCGTGGTCTAGTGGCTAACGCTTCTATCTCAGAAGTGAACTATGAAGTTTGCCTAGTTCGACACCCGCCTAGGTCATATGGAATTTTTCACCTGTGATTTACTTCGGTTAAACGGTACATCGGCATGTTTCTCCGGGTACTCCGGTTCCCCTGTCTAGGAAACACACATACATGCTACAAAAACAATTATTTCCACAAATACAGGGAGTCAGGGAAAATATCGGCCACGCACACTGACATCACAAAACACGCTGAAGAGGGACCATCCCTATAAACAATAATTATAGCTAAAACTAATTGAACAAATCAAAATTCAACATAACGCCACTAACTATTCAGCATAACTAAATAAGTGTAGCAAAAAGTGCGAAATGTATATTACTACTATTTTAAGAGATAATAAATGTTTTCATATTTTTTAAAAGATTCACAAATTTCGGTAAAACATATTTTTGCATATGGAGATGGAAAATCCTTTACTTTAATTCTAAGTTAAAATAAGCTTCCCCTTTCGTCTATATACTTATATTTACCGGCTGTTCAGTTCTCAGCTGATCGATCCATGTTTATCCTGTTATCATTATCTTATGAGATATAGTTCGGATTATGAAAAATTATAGGATATTTTATTAATTCAAATCAATTTTTATAAGGATTTATTTAAGGGGTTAGGCTACTGTGAAAATGTCTAAAAATCGTTTTTTTTATTGTTTTTAAATATACTTTGAAACCTTAAGATTGATTTTCTGAAAATCTCATGTCGATATTTAAATTATTTTGGAAGTTATGGTAGTTGGAGTATTGCTGTACAGGTACGCGCGGTTGATTCTCGGCCGTACGATTGTGCAACGGTTCATACGAAAGAACCCTTCAAATGTGTGTCTTCGACGATGTGTGTCTTCGACGTACTATCCAATAGAAGTCCCAAACACCCCTACCCCTGTCTTTACAGCATCTTGCCAGCAAGTTCAGATATACAGCAGCTGAAAATGTTTGAATGTAGTCTTAGCGTCTGGTCAGTTTGCTGTGTACTGTGCTGTAGTATTGGTATTAAATAGGAAATTATTTTCAAAATCGACAAGTAACTGTTGATAAGAAAGGTTCACGAGCCAATATTGGATGACCGTGTAGAAGCAGAAAGAGACCGAAGCCTCTGAATCGTCACGAATTCGAGTGCGAAACGGCTTATACGAGCGCTTCTGCAAAGAAATTCAAAGAACAACCAATCGATGTACCGGTAAATGCGAGCTATGTATATCGCATAATAAATTTCTTTCGGTTTTAAGTGAAATCGTGAAATGTAAAGAGCGCGATAGAAATTTAACATTCGCAGAATCTAGCATTCGTGGATTTGGATTCAAGATGAATATCAATTGCAACAACTGTGATACGCGATACATTGACTCTTGCCCGCTCATCAGAAACGCATATAAAATAAATAGGCGTATAGTTCTTGTCATGAGACTTCTTGGCGTTGGTTATGATGGTTTGAAAACATTTTATGGTATAATGGATCTTCCGAAGGTGTTTTATAAGAAAGTTTATAACAGCGTCGTCGAAGATATATTTTGTACTTCTAAAACTGTCGCCAATTACTTACAGTTACTCCGTGGTTTCGTATTTTGTATGCAATAAAACAAAGTTCGTGCGTGAATGTCAATATTTAAAGAAACTCGTTCAAAGCATAAAATTTCCTTATCAACTATTAAATGTTTAATGTTTTTGTTACAGATTTTACAAAATCTTGGGAAAGTTGATCGCACAGCCGATGATATTTTTGATGAACATTTACAGAACTTCACAAAACAACAAAATGCCGCGAATAGACTGCAAAAGGAATTTAACAATTACATAAGATGTATTAGAAGTAAGTTTATATTTAAGGAGCATACAGAGAGAAATATTGGACTATTATAGGTCTATTTAAATTCAATTTATGTCAAATACAACCAAACATAGCTTGCAATGAAATAAATAAATTATATATGACCCTATTGATCATCATATCGAAAAACAAGAATAACATTTTTAAAATGTTTATGACTTTCTGACTTATTTTTTTTTTGTTATTGATTCCATATTACTTATATATAAGTATTTTTATGAAATATGTTTTGTTCATATAAAAAAAGAGTATCCACATTTCAGGACGAATCTAATATAGTCTGTTTATTATAAAAATACGGCATTAGTCATATAATTTACCTTGTCTCTCTCACTAGTATAACAAGCGTTATCCTTTACTTGAGAGCGATGGTACAATAAGTGGTAGCGACCAGGTATGTATGTACACCTTCGAACATAAGTTTGTCCCTTTATAGCCACCTAAAGTCTCGCAACCAGCATTGCATGATTTTAATGCAAGTTATTCAGTTAAATTGCGTAGGTGAATCCATATAATTCGCTTATTATGGTAGGGTGGACAACCCCTACCATAATAAGCGAAGGATATGGATTCACCTACGTAATTTAACTGATTTTGTACGTGCTGCATAACTTGCATTAAAATCATACAATGCTGGTTGCGAGTCTTTAGGTGGCTATAAAGGGACAAGATTTATGTTCGAAGGTGTGCATCATAACACTAACGCTGTATTCTTATGAAAAACAGACTATATAGGTCGATATTGTCACCTCACAAATATATTGTTTTGGTTTCGTTGTATATGTGTAGATTCAATTTGGATTACGTAGATTTGTATAACGAATATGTCAACGCAAATACATATCAAGGCCTCTTACATGAGTTAGTAAATAGTTATTTTTCTAGGGAATTTAAATATTTAAATTAATATGATAATATTTTTTGTTAGTATCAAATGCCAAATTTTATCTAGCCTTTTAATATATAATTAAATGGTTGTGTGGGAATACGAATATAATGTTTGAAGGAAAGTAATTACTTACTGTATTTGAAGCACGAAAGTCCAACAGTGAAATCTAGAAACGTCACGGTCGAATAAAAATTAACGCTAAAAGTTGAACATTTCGCAGCTTTCCTGCTGTGTTAGTTTTTACATTTTACGTTACCAATCAGAATGCTACGCTTAGCATTCGTGCCCAAAAAATAACAATAGGCAAGATTCTGCTTTTACTTATAAATGTTTACATTTTCATAATTATATTACTACCACTCTTTTTCATATATTTATTAACCGTGCAAATATGAAGATTTTAAAATTTTCGCGTTTAGTAAGAATAACGTTATTATTCCTGAGGGGTTTACAAAACTGCTAATAGAAAATAGAAAAAATTAAGTTTTCAGAAGCTCTGCACTTATTAAGTGTCAAAGTAATTTATCGTTTTTTTAACTGCGCGCTGTGTTCACAAGTCACCTGCTTATTTATTGTTATTGTGTCTTTTTTATTAAGAAATCTCAAAAAAATAGATAAAAACAACGAAACATAATGAAAAATAACATTCATCGCTGATATATATGACGTAACAAGTCGTTGAATTTTACCATACTGACAAAATTGTTTATTGTTTTTATTAGCAAAAAATTGAAATATCTAGTTACAAATTTCAAAAGTGAATTTGTATTTAAAGTAAATTTACTTGTTATATACTAATAATAATAGTACAAAATAATGATGTATAAGCTCTTTTGGCCATAGGAAAAGTATGAATCTTGTCTATAGTCCAGATACGCAGCCAACAACCTTAAGTCATTTTATAAACAAAATCTGCTAAAAACTTATCAACATGAAATTTCCTGCTTGCTTAAAAAACTATTGAAAATAAAATGAAAAGCACTTATCGCAAATGATTTAAAATAAAATAAAACTGTTGTAGAATATCAATTTCATTTCAAAAATTATTATTTTGTCCAGTTTCACGACCTAATATAGAAGATCAAAATTTTTTTAAACTTATAAGTTGGTAATTTTGACACATTTGCAACGTTTACATATACTTTTGTACCGTTGTTTATTTCGTTTGACGTTTTTATTTTGTTGTGGTTGACTTATTCGGATATTCAAAAACAAACCTATAGGTGAATGCACATAAGAAGAACATTTTTGTGGCATGAATCATCACTATACTTCATATGATTATATGTACACCTTCGCACATAAATCTTGTCCCTTTATAGCCACCTAAAGTCTCGCAACCAGCACTGCATGATTTTAATGCAAGTTATGCAGCAAGTACAAAATCAGTTAAATTACGTAGGTCAAATCCATATCGTTCGCTTATTATGCTAGGGGTGGACGACCCCTACCATAATAAGCGAATGATATGAATGCTTTTCTTCCTCTCGTAAACGGTGTTATTTTTCATAAAAGTCCTTATTTGTTATTTCTTACTGGTAATGAGCAGGAATTAGATTCCGACAACTATATTGAACAATAAATTTATTGTAAAAATGGATTTGGTAATTTAATTTTAGAAACTATATTCAAAAATTGAGAACTGCAACTTTTCAGTAATCCTTGATTTTATTGTAAATTCAAGGTAGAAGTTTAATAACATCAGATATGTTTGATACAAATTTTGCAATTTAGAGATATACGTTTCGTGTGTTAGGTATCACCACAATGTTGAACTAGAACTTTGGGTTTATTTAATGACATCGTATGAACTTCTAAAATCTGCTTTGTGGTTTTTATTTCTAAGCCGAAAACAGAATTAGTTTTAAAGGTCCTGGTAATATTGGCATAGTAGATTGATCTGTTCCTAGCGGATTTTTGGTGAAGCTTGCCTACTAATGACTTGTGTCTATGCTTATATTATGTAGCATGAGTCATGCAAAGAACAAAACAAAAACTGATACTTTAATTCTCATTTACTCTCTTGATTTGGTTCAAAACTAATTTAAATTTAGTGGTTATACCCATCAGCTGTTTCTTCTTTTTTTGGCATTCATTGTTTTTATACTTTAATGCAAATTTAGATTTGCCCGTAAACCACAAAACAGAATACATAGTAATTTTTTTCTTGGTTTCCCGTATTCATTTATTTATAGGTATGTAAGTGTTTTTATTTTAAATAACAGCATACAGTTAGAGTATTTATAAATAGTTTCATTAGAAATTTCACTTCGTAATTAAGTTGAACAGTGGTTTGATCTTATTTTCAGTTGTGGAATTGATTGACTTGTGGTATTGCAGATGTTCAGACAGCTTCGAAAACATTAATGGACGCCATCAGTGACATCTATGAGAGCCAATGGAGTGGTCACGATTTACTTTATATGCAGACGCAAAGTATTGAAATGCTTTGGCAGGATTTCAGTCATAAATTAGCCGACCAAGTACTCATACCACTCAACACTTATCAGGGCCAATTTCCTGAAATGAGGGTATGTATTCACAATTGTAAGCTTGCTGTATTTCTCCTTCTAATCTAAATTTTAAATAAACATCTTTTGCTCAAAAGACCATTGTTTACCTTTTGCTATGTTACGTAAATATTTTATTTCTGCGAAATTGATTTGTGGATATTACAACTAGAGAACAGTATTAAAGGAATATTTTATTAGAAATATTAATAAACGTACTTTATAAGTTTAGGAATTCAAATTCAAAATTATGACTAAATTTGTTATTCCCATCAAATGGGGTGGCAGAAACCCCCCTTTTTACATCCATTTCTATCTTGACAATCTGTCGCCATTCAATTCTATCCTTGTGAATCTTAAATTTTAAAAATAATATATGGAGTGTCAAAAGAAAGAACGCATTACTAGTGTAAAATAATTATAAGTGGTAGACAGTTAGAACAGCTGAGTCTTGAATGGAAAGTAAATATATTTGCTAGGAATGACTTTTCTATTTTAGTTCTGTTTGGTAACGACGGAACAGTTGATTGAGGGATTGAAAGAAAAGTATCTGTGTTTGTTAGTTGTAAAGTTTAAGGTGTAGTAAAAATATTTTCTATGAATATTAATATTTCTAGAGATGTGAACTTGTGTGTGTGTGTGTGTGTGTGTGCGCGCGCGAGCAATGACTTGTTGAATGTTGGATATGGAAAACAACGCATAAAAGTAAAATGACTGTAGTAGAAATGAGATTTATGATGTAACGTGGGTGTATATGAGGAGTTCGACCTTGTCTTACGTAGAATTGGTGATGGTAAAATGATATGCTATGATCATGTTGAAAGAATGTCGAATGAAAGTTTGATCAAAAGGTCTTATATGAAAGATGCAAATAGAGTGAGAATACGGGGTTGCTTCTTGAATAAATAGATGAATTTAGACGAATGAGTTGTTTAAAAGACAAGTGATGAGCAAGCGAAATAAATCAAGTGCATGAGATACGGAAAGAAAAGAACCATTCAAAAAGATTGTCTGCAACCAAATTTATGGGAGGATGTGTAATCATATGTATGTCATTAATTTTGGTGTGCCAACTCCAAACTAGTAGATTACTTTGCGTAATTCTGAAACTAAAATTCGTAATTAGTTAGTGCATTTTAATAAAAGAGTAAATTGCTTTTGAAACTTCTATTTGAATAACCAAATAATAATAATAATAAAAGGAAGAATATTCAACTGTACTAACTGGTACTGTATTTTAACCAAATAATTAACAATTACGTAGACGTATTTATTGTGCAAAGGATGATTTTTGTAATTGGAAAAGGATGATTTTTAGAAATACGACTCTATGGTATAACATGATTAATAGTACTACGAGGTGGTCGTATAATTCTCTACTGATATTACCTTTGCCAATGATAACTTTGTATTGTATTTGTTAAACTGAAATTGGTTAAAGTACTATTCAGTGTGTGGCCTAATTTTTGAATGTGGTAGATTTTTACTCTATTTTTACCTCTAATATATATAAGTATTAACATAATATACTACATAAAGAAAACATTGAGAAATAAATCGTCATTAAAAATCATGAAAAGCCCGTCAAGGATGTGACGTACCATCCCAGTAAGTAGAAGAACACGCAAGCATTTATAAGATTCTAAGGTTATAGATAATGCATCTGATACAACCTACGCGCGGTTTATAGCCTTTTTAAACTACTTTAGAAAATTACATTTTCCTTTTTATTTCTGCCTTGTCATAATGTAGATTAAATACAAAAATATAATATATCATGATGACTAACAAATAATTTAAAAAAAAAAGATTAATCCTTATTGCACCGAAATCAAATATATCGAAATACACCGAACGATTAATTGCACAAAATTTATTTACTTGCCAATGTTGAAATATTCTTTGAAATAATTACCCCATATGTCGAAAAAGTTTGTTTGAATAAATACAAAAACATATCCTAAATACGAGTTTTTCTTTTCAATTATAAATCATAGTTTGTCCACATCTTCTTTTTCCTTTGTTATTTAATTTGAAACCACTGTAAAGTTGTTTTTAATTATTTTCTAATTCCTAGTAATAAAACTGATTATGTTTTTCTTCTCTTCTTTTTTTTTAGAAAAAAATTGACAAACGTGGACGTAAATTGGTTGATTACGACAGTCAAAGACACAGTTTTCAAGCACTGCAAGCGAACATGTCCAAGAAACGCGATGATGTCAAAGTAATGAGGGGCCGGGAACAACTCGAAGAAGCGAAACGAACGTATGAAGTATTAAACAGTGAATTACACGACGAATTACCTGCGTTGTATGATTCACGAGTATTGTTTTTGTTTACAAATCTGCAAACTTTATTCTCATCTGAACAAGTCTTCCATTCAGAAACGTCAAAGGTAAAGTTGATAATATCAAAATTTACACACATTTTCGTCTATATTTGATACTTACATTCTTATTTATTTTATATCTGATTATTTTATTTAACTATAACGCTCAATGAGTAATTTTCGATCAACGGTTGAATTTTTTTTTTTAATTGTTGGTTTAATTTTTGACAATTACAAATCATGTTCTATATGAGAGCTTTCTTTATATGAAACATTTATATGTGGCATAATTATTAGAGTTGCAATTAATAATATTTTGGCTGAATGCCGAATATTCGGTAAGTCTTTTGACTGAATACCGAATATTCGGTAGCTGTAGTCTCTATATTATTTTTCAAACTTCTGCTATAAGTGAGAATAGTGAGAACGCTGTGCTGTTATCGCTCATAAGAAAAGCATTACCTATACCTACCACACTGCCAAAAAATGTGAAACATTTTTTGGAAATAATTTTAACAATGTTTTACTTTTTTATTCTGCAAATGTTTTGTTAAATATATGACTGAAGAAAAATTTAAATTGTTCTTTTTTAATTTAAATATAATTTTGTTAGATATTCAAAATATATAAATATATATTTTAAATGAACGCGTTGTTTTAATGTACTTAATTTTGAGATATTTTGATAATAAATAAAAATATAAAAACTATATAGCTAAATGTAATTAGTATTTGAAATTCGCCAAATATCAAAAATAAAGCCATATAACCAAATTTTCGGTACAC
The DNA here is from genome assembly GCA_018344505.1 of Nebria ingens riversi. Classification (NCBI taxonomy): domain Eukaryota; kingdom Metazoa; phylum Arthropoda; class Insecta; order Coleoptera; family Carabidae; genus Nebria; species Nebria ingens. Next base: position 447,383 of record JADQWA010000250.1, on the reverse strand, counting down.
CTTCAAAAATTATTAATTTTTTAAAATCAGCAAATACGTATTTCATAACCAACAAATCGTTATTATCGAAGTAACTTGCAGAGCCTTTAAGTGTACCAATATTTATTACATATTTATCTAGATCTAAAATTATTCACATAAATAATAAAATAGGCAGAGGCTTAAAATAGCTTCATAGAAAAAAACATGAACGAAAACAACATAGAAAAACGAATGCAAAATTATATTTATTAAATTTTAAAATATTGCTCTAATATGGAATAGGGTTCTTGATACGATTTTAACTATGTATAGGTGTTAACATTGTTGTTCGAAAACTTCTCGAATAACGACTTCACAGTATAAATATTTAAATAACTAATTATTATTACTTCTTGCATATAGATATTTGCCGAATTAGAAGCGATAGTTGATAAACTAGCAACAGACAGCCAACGAGGATCATATACTATCAAAAAGAACAACGGTACTACACTAGCAACTCCACCTAAATCTCCGAATGCGAACTCGACTCTTGTTTTAAATAATGGACCATCTACGCCTAATAATTCAGTAGCACGTAAGTTACATTCTGGCGTAATTTGATGGTGCTGCATGATTTTATTTTGTTAATAATTATATTTTATAACCAGTTTTATTTCAGTCTATATCTAATAGAAGCGCATTTTCAAAGAATTAATAGTAATAACAATATGAATAGATATAACTTATGCGTTATATACTCATATCAGGTACTACAATATTAGGAAATAGGAATAGCTTTACGTATTCTTCTACTTAATAGTACGTTATGTACTTGGGGCACTTTTCATGGCTTTTTAAAGTGGTTTTATTTTAAACATACACTCAAATAGTGTGAAATTTGTTTATAGTTAAGACTTCTATTACGAAAATCAACTATAATGCATATTTTTGCACTCTTCAAAATGATTTACGTATACTTATGTATGATTAATTGCTTATAAGAAAAAAACTTTGAAAAAGCGTTTCTGCAGCTTCGCAAACTTAATATTTACCTATACTATCCTGAAAGTTTTGTTGTTGTGTTGTCTGTTAACAATGTGTGTTGTTTTAATTGGTTGTTGCAGCCCCAGCTGAAGAACCTCCCGTAACTCCTACTAAATCTGACGAAACCCTCATAAAATCAAATAGTGACCTATCACCGGCCACAACACCTCCCACCCCATCCACACCCACAGATTCAGAACCCGTTATTGTAAACGGTAATAGTAGTCCGGTAAAACCCGGTTCACCCAAACTCGCAAATAATAATAACCCAACGCCCGTTGCTGCTGTTGCACCTGTTACAGAACCAGTCGTACCAACCAAAAATATGGAAGAATTGTATGATATACCAATTGGTAAGTTTAGATATTTTCTACTTAGCCTGAATTCAGTATTAAATTTGGAACGTCTAGAACTAAAACTTAGAGTATGATCAGTGACGTTTTAAGAACAACCCAATATTTCTATCGCCTTCAATGAAAAAAAATCGTCGTTGTATGCTTTTTATATCACTACATTTCAAAATAGGGAATTTCAATAGCAATTTTTCTTGTATCTGGTATATTTTTTGAAGAAAATTTCAAATAAAAATTGTGCGAAATAATCATTCATTTTAATTGTAACTATTTTTACTGTAAATGCCGTTTCGAAGATATTTCAGAAACTGCAAAAAACGACTAAAGAAAACATCCACTTTCGGTTTGAATAGTCTTTTCAAAAATAAGAGGTTTTTCTTGCCAGGCATATACAAATCTTAAGTTTAAAGAAGTAATAGAATGCTTGGGAAAATAGCAGTCGTTTAATTAATAGTTTATTCTCTCAACGTTTCGGCATCCCTTATGCCTTCATCAGGAGTTTGAATAGTCAATATTTAAGTTTAAAGTTTCATAATTTTGCCTTAAACAGTTTAGGTTGTAGAGCGCTCACACACACACGCGACGTCATTCCAAAAATAATCAGGCTCGATTCAGGGAAGGTCAAAAGGTGTATTTCCGTTAAATCTTGAGATCGAAAAATACATAACATTAAATTTCCCCAACAATTTTAAGGCTGTGTAAAAAGTAGCGGTTGCGCATTAACAAGGCTTGGAAATAGAACTTTTTCTTTTTATAATTTTCTCAACAATATATATATATATATATATATATATATATATATATATATATATATATATATATATATATATATATATATATATATATATAATATATATATATATATATATATATATATATATATATAAATATATATATATATATATATATATATATATATATATATATATATATATATATATATATATATATATATTGTATACGAAATATTGTATGTAATTTCCCAACAATTATAAGGCTATATAAAAAAGTTGCGATTGCGCAATAAAAAAAAACCTCGTTATATTGATTAGTTTTTACATCTGTTACTGATTTTTTCACACAAACCTGTTATTTTTCTGATTATTTTTTAAGCTCTATAACCATTTATTAAATAAAAATTAATATATTATCAATGACATTAGGTGCAACTACTGATAATCTGCCTCCAGGCGTTCTCTATCGAGTAAAAGCCACATATAAATATACAAGAGAGGATGTTGATGAGCTTTCATTTGAAGTTGGAGATACCATCAGAGTAATAGAATATGAAGATCCAGATGAGCAGGTGAATTTTAATTTTTTTTAAAACTACATTTGAATGATAATTCATTTATGAATCATTCCATTTTATTTTGATGTGATAAAATATCTGCAGTGTCCTACACTAGATTTTAATTTAATTTTAGACATCCCTTATTAAGTTACAGCACATACAGAAAAACATCTGTTAAAAATGTTTAATATAGATTAAGAGACACTCAAAACAGATATTTTCTTTAAAATCTCGACTTTGAATATTCTCGTAATTGCTATACCTACTTATTAATTTGTATAAGAAAGTAAGAACGGAGTTAGAATCAGTAATTAAGATTAGATTCAAGGATTTATTAGAAAACCGATTTGATTCATTCGCCCGAATCTAAATCACGATTCTAGTATTGTTCTGTTGTTGATAGCCGTCAAAGATAAAATTCGCATACGCTTTTGATCCTTGATGGACTGTTAGACAGTTGATGGTTTCTTAGTGTTGGACGAACTTTTCTGCAACTGGGCATTCGAATCGGGCATTTAAATATATGATTCCTATCTAACAGTCGGTGCTTAACATTTATTTAACTTCAGAAGCACGTGGCACGAATATCTTTTCCATACCAGAATATGTAATATAGTGACTTTATTTTTTTCATTTCTTATGCTGCAGGAGGAAGGATGGCTGATGGGGATCAAGGAGGGCACTGGAGACAAAGGAATGTTCCCGGCTAATTTTACACGACCTCTCTGAACAAAACCTAGCATATAATAACACGTAACCACACCAATACCAGCTCTGTTTTATTACAAACAAGACAACAAAAAGCGTTTTTTTTTTAATTCAGATCGGTTACCTATCAGTTATTTGCGGTTATCATGTAACTGGGTTTGTTACGGTTACTTCAAATGATTAACCGTCTCCACATATACGGTTAGCGTAGTGGTTAGTTCATTTTTCTCTCTTATTGTTTATCTATTCTCGCCTATTTATAAAAATTTTATTTAAACGTATTACTCATATCGTCAAAATAACCATTACATCTAACCGCATATAACTTAGTTAGGCCTATAAAAAACGCAATATAACAACAATGAAAATATTGTCATTTTTTAAAATCTAAAACCTATTTATATGGTATAAATGACATATTTAAAAGAATTATTATAAAATTAGGAGGAAACGAGAACTGTCGTACCCAAAATTATCAAATCAGTTCTTGATTTATTTATGTTATTCGAGTCAAACTCTCGGCGTTCGAAATTTACATCAAACAAATATAGAACATTTTAGACATAACCATTGTTTTAATAATAAATAATAAAGTGCCTTTAACAAAACCACTTATTAAATAATTTTTGTATGGTATTATACAAGTTGTGTATTATAATTATAACTATTATATGTTTTAAACCCATCCTAAGTTGCCAAATCATTGCGAGGTTTAGTCATTTTATGTTGATGGTGTTTGTGTAGATAGACTGCGTGAATATTTTCATTATTATATTTTTGCGATTCGATTTGTGAGGTAAAGAAAGCAATTCAAATTTTGTCTGTTAACTAGTAAATATTTTAATCTCATTCATTCATTTAAAAGTAGAAAAATCTGATTTTAAAGTATTATTGTTGACATATATCGTATATGTTATTTTAGATATTATATATTAAGTTGAATGACATTTGCATTTTCTTTTTGGATCTGTTATGCTTAACCTTGATTAAGTAATAATTACAATAATTATGTAAACCTAGCAATGATTAGCGCATGTATATTAATTTTAAAAAAGAAGCTTTTTGACTTATTTACACATGCCAATGAGTACACATGCTCATTTCGCTGCGTTAATCATTGTGGAATTAAATAATCAAACTATAATTATTATTTAATGAAGATCAAGTATTATATACATTTTTATTTTTACCCTCCATAAAATTATCATTGATTTTCAAAAATAATATCAAAGTAATTCAACTTGAACATTTAAACCCCACAAATTGAACCAATTTTGCATTTTATTTTTGTGACATTTTATTTTAATAAGAAAAATATATCATTAAATATATGTATAAAGATGCATCTGTTATGAAGAACACATAATTATATTTAAAAGAAACGAATGAAATGTATCGTATGTAATTGTAAATAACAAAAAAAAGTGTCATCGAACAATATTGTTTTTGATGAAATTATGCGCGTTAAATCCTTTGCTTTTTTACATTAATTATTTTGACTTTTTCAATCTTTTATTTATAATTTAAGAGGAATGTTTTAATTTAATCTTATCAATACTCTTTACGGCTGTCAGAATCTGACACCGCAGGTACTCACATTTTTACTTATGCAAGTTTAGATTGTAACCGTGTGTACAGTTTTTATTGTAATTTAAATAAAATAAAATAATGTTACAGAAATATATGTTTTCTTTCAATGTATAGCTTGTAACTGCATATACTAATTATAGCAGTGGAAGGGGTAATGCAAATGCAACCTTCCAAAATAAATTCAAGGCCTGGGAAGACCTGTAAGTATTATACAGTATTCAGTTCACAAGCCTATTTTCTGTGAATTTGAAAGATTTCCTATTATTTTAAATTCCAATTTTTTATTATAAAATATAACGAATTTAGACAATATCTAGAAAACTTATGTAAATACAATCACCTAAATTTAGCATAGTTGTGCAATTTCTTTTGTTTATGATTATATATGTTTAGTTTTTAAAACGCATTCCTTTTAGTAATAAATTTCCATATAAAAAAAGACTAATTTGAAATGTGCATTTCATCCAACTATGAGAAAATGATTTCTTTTTAGACTGTTGATATCCCTCTCACAACCCAAAACTCACATTTTCAGGAGCTTCTGATTTGGTCTCAAAATTTGAACTTAGAAACTTATATTTTAAATGGAAATTATTTGTAAATAACATAAATATGGACCAATGTTTGTAAAAAAAAACTTATTCTATTATTTTTAAATATATCAAAACACTAATTAAACATGAACATATATTTCCAATAATTTTATTTTGATTTGGTCAATATCTGTCACAAACAACCACGAATAAAAATTAAAATGACATAAAATTTCTTATTTCCACATTTTACAAAAACCCACCTTTCTTTGCGAAATCTATTTGGAAGCAGATAATTCATGGAAGTTCCATTCAGTTCTATTAAATATTAACTATAAAGCTCATTTTATCCCTTGAAAGGAAAGTCTATTATATTAAAATATCGATATAAAATGTAGAAAAAATTATGAAAAACAAATTTACGAATGAAATAATATTCTCACATATACGAGGGTGGTCTGAAAAGTTTCCGACCTAACAACGATACAAGACATTTTTTCAGAATTTATTTTTTTATTTTTCAACATAGTCTCCTTGTAACTCTACACACTTCTCCCAGCGATACTCCCATCTCTGTAACCCGTCCAAATAGTACTCGGCGTTTTTCTCTGCAAAATAATTGTTCATGAAGGTGATTGCCTCTTCATTTGACGAAAATCTGTCCTCCGAGCGCAATTTTTAGATGAGGGAACAAAAAGAAGTCGCTTGAGGCTAGATCTGGTGAGTAAGGCGGATGGTCAAGCAGTTCAAACCGTAATTCGTGGATTTTCGCCTTGGCAACCGCTGAGGTGTGACACGCTTTTGGTCTAACGTGAGCAAACGCGGCACCCAACGCGCGGACAGCTTTCTCATGTCTAAATGTTGATTTAATATGTGACAAACACGTTCCTTTGACATGTTCATAACCTCTGCTATCTCTCTCACTTTAATTCGGCGGTCGTCTAGCACCATTTCGTGAACTTTGGCGATGTTTTAGTCGGTAGTTGCAGTTTTTGGACGTCCCGAACGTTCATCGTCTCCCAAGCTCTTACGGCCACTTTTAAATTCAGCTGCCCAAAATTTCACTGTGGTAAATGATGGTGCAGAATCCCCATACACAGAATCCAACTCATCTTTGATTTGCGTAGGCGTATTGCCTTTCAAAAACAAATATTTGAAGACAGCTCGATACTCGATTTTGTCCATTTTCATAAAAACACTCACATCAACTCACTCAAACGACTGTTACCAAAGTAGGATCTTAGTGTTAAATCGGTCCGACAGAGTTTGACAAAGATGGCGGTTTCATGGACGTTTAGTACCTGCCCAATGCACCAGGGAACGAGTTTTTTTTTTTAGACAAGGATAGATATACTTTTACTCCCTAAATAAAAACGATTATTTATTCAGATTAAAATTCAGTTTTATATAGTATTCACATATTTACATACTATTAATATAAAAAATATATTTTATTACACAAAAAGTCAACACATAAACCAAATATTTATATAAATAAAAATGTTAAACTTTAAAAAGTATTACGCATCTGTTTTACGCAGTCCAAAGACGCCAGATACGCAGACGCAGAAATGCCAATGCATATGGCGTACTTATGAGTTAATTAATTTAAAAAAATATACAGTATAAAAACATCTTAAAATTTTATTAGCTTAGTAATATATCAGGTAAATATACTAAATATATAAAACTTTTATTCATTCCAATTTTAATTATTTTATGAATGGCATCTTGTCGACTGGGCAGGTACTAAAAAATTTACAGATTTCTGTCAACTGAAGCTATTATTGGCTATATTACTTCCAACTCCCTACTCTCTGGTTACCAACTGTTGTCTCTGATAACAACTGCGCGTCCAAAATGGCTGAAACTTTGGTGAGTAACTGTCAACAGATGAACAACGAAATTCCCTAGCTTTTATTTACGGTGCTGCTATCTTCATGTTGAGGTCGGAAACTTTTCAGACCATCCTCGTATACATGCATCAATAAAAAGTGTTTAAAACAAATGCTTATTTTACCCTTATCATTTCACTTCCTAAAAATTATTTATGTACATCTATTTAATAACTTTCATACATAATTATAATATCTATACTGTTCTTGTTGCCTTGACATCAGAATTCATTTGAATAACGTATTTATAAGTTCTGAAATAATAATTGAAAATTTGATATGGTTTGATATTAAAACATCAAAACATGCATGTGTAACTCTGAATGTTTCTTTTTAAATAAAAATCGCATTTGATTTAATATCTTGTAATTAGAACCTAGCACCATCTAGATATAATATTTTTGCTACATTTTATAATAATTTTACATTATAATTCCCGGATATATCAATATATGCGGTCAAATATTCCATGGGATCAGCTCTGCCCATAGAGCAGATACTCTATCTAGTAACTGATCTCCGTATAGTTACCGAACCATTACATTTGCTGATTAGAGTAACTTTAACCATGCATTCGAAAACGTCTCATGAGCCGTTTTCAACAACCACATTTAAAATTCTTGCAAACGATGCCTACGTAACGGCATTTTGGAAAACTGATTCAATCGCAATGAGTCAAAGCAATATGAACCATTTTAAAAATAGCTTATCGTCAAAAAAGATCTATATAGAAATCATTTTGAACTATATAGTGAAAATAATGCAGAAACATCACGTGGTGTATTCTATATTTTTAAGTTATTTATATACTACAATCAGTAATCTAAAATATTTAAAACTTTTAGATATTTTATTTATTTTAGCAAACAATATAATATATCGATAGTTATTTTAAACACAGTTGTATGACTTCCAGCTAATCTCTTATCCTCTAGTTAAAGTAAAAGAAAAAATTGCCAACAATGTATTTCTACTACTTATATGAAATGCTGATTTGATTTTGTTTAATTTGATCTAGAGGAAAAACATCGGCCATGTATTGGCCCTAAACTTTCTTTTACGTAGCCAGTATATTTAGATTTGATAGTATATAAATTAAAATATAAAATGTTTTAATTTCAAGAAAATATTTTTTTCATTCATTGTCCAATAAAATTGTAAAGTTAATTTAATGTCAGATTTCCAAAAAAACATATGTATTTTAGATTTTAAATGTTGGATTTTATAGTAATATAAAGAAAATATCATTATTCATTACATATTAATAAAAATTATTATGGCCGGGCATTCTTTAGTTGTAAAATTAACTTTAAACCAGAGAAAATATTTATATATAATATTTTAAATTATTTACTAACCTTTGTAACGGTTTTTCACTACACTTATTTGTGACACTGACAATAAATGTTAAATGTCAAAATATTTGAATAATTAAAGCAGTTGACATGCATAGTAGATACGATTTATTATATATAATTTTCCATACCTATGTAACTATGGCAATATAAATAGGATAATAGCAATTTTCTCGTAACTGGTACACTTTTTGAAAAAATGTTTCAAACAAAAGTTGTTCAAATCATTGATATCTTTAACTTTAATTATAACTATTTTACTGTAACCGCAGCCGTTTCGAAAATATGCAAAAAGTGTCTCAAATAAACATGCACTTCCGGTTTGAATATGCTTTTCAAAAATAAGAGGTTTTTTTCCAGGCATATACAAATCTTAAGTTTAAAGTTTCATAATTTTATCTTCAACAGTGTAGGCTGTAGAGCGCACACACACACACACACACACACACAGACACACACACACACACACATACTATTCCAAAAATAGTCAGACTCGATTCAGGGAAGGTCAAAAGATGTATTTCCGTTAACATTTCGAGATTTTTTTTTTCGTGATTACAATACTTACTTATTACTTCGTAAAAGAAAGTAAAAATAAAATTGAAGTCACAACTGAGAAGCCTGAATAATTTTATGTAATATGCATGTATGATTTTCAACAATATGCTAACATTTTGATATTTATAAGAAAAAGTGAAGATTGTACCAAAAATATCAAATTGTTAAGCGTCGGAATGTCATTACATATTTCTACGAGTAATAAAATGATGAGTACGAATCTGAACCGTAAAAGTGTGTGTCATTGTCTGTAAATATTTGATTATATAATCATAATTATGATTTAATAGGATATTAATAAAAATTCCTAACTTTGGATAATTGATAAATAATATATATATATCGGTATTAGTTTTAAAATGAGCGCTGAAATGTCGAACCATACTGTTTTCCTGCGACAGACGACACAAGCGCCGTTCGGCGAAAAACCGACCCAAACAGATCAGTTGAGATCAGTACACCGCCATATTGAGAATAGGCGGTTGCCGTGTAATCAAAGTGATTATTATTGTGATAGTGCTATTTAATTAAGGAATACAACACAGTTTCACCCCATGGATATTATGCTGGGTACGTAATAGTTGCTAATTTTTGTTTGACTAGCGTCTATGGGACTCGCAATTGCTTGTTAAACAGGTCTGTAGTAACCTAAACACAAGTCCGTGCTCTTTTCCCCCATTATACTATTGAGTCTGTCCATCTCGGTTTTTAATCTTATTAAACATAAAACACGTGCAACATATTGGCATTGGGGGCTTCGCGAATCTCGTTATCATAACTGGATTATGTGTTTTCATTCTTGTGACGGCTATAAGTCGGTAAATTTCTGTTGCCGTCTCGTAGGTAGCTAGAGTAGGTTACCACACCCAGTGGCAGTGAGGGAGGCACGGGGTTCATTCGCTGTATGTGTGTATGTATGTATGATATGTTGTATAAATGTATAAATGCGCGTTTCATTTGTTTGTGTGTGCGATGTGTACGTTTACAAAGCAAGTGGGGTGGTTTATGATTTTGTTTAAATTGTTTAGGAGTGGTGCTTGCATGCTAGCGAGGGTGTCTCATCCCTGTATATCACCAACTACGGTTGGGTCGGTCACGGCACGCGGCAGATAATACAAGCTGTACGACCCGCCGCAGAAACATGACGTGCTGCATGTCCGAAGAAGCCAAAGAGCAAAAAAGAATTAACCAAGAAATTGAACGACAACTACGAAGGGACAAACGCGATGCCCGCCGAGAACTCAAATTGCTGCTCTTGGGTAAGTTTTTGGCATTACTTGTGTGTATCTGTGTCTATATATTGTTATTTATCCAACCAGGTAACAACTTCTGGCTATATTTTATTTCACACTGACAAATAGAGAAGTATTTTGTGATTTTGTCTTGTCATAACGATAAGCAAAACTATCGTGTGAATGCTTTTGTTTGTTGTGCGCTGGTCTTCTATTGTTTTTTTTATACTTCAGTTGTATATTCTCGCTATGTTTACATATCTGATTTGATCAGCGTGTTCACTAACTTATGATGTGAATCGGAATATTTTATTTCCTAACCAGAGAATATTTTAATTTTTTTATTATCATATTTTAAATCTAGGTCTAATTATTCTTATTAGCTTATTAATTAGAATAACAGTTATGCGATCTCAGCTAAACTGTAGTCACCTAATGTCAGACTTTTACCAGAAGTGAGTTAATATTTCTTATTAACGATATGCAATTTAATTGATGGTAATATAAGATAGTGTTGCCCATATCCATGGCAGCACTTACCAACATTACTTTCTGTACTGAATTGGAGATCGCGTCCTGCCGTTAAAGTAAATTAAAATCATTCAAGCCAAAGCAACAAATTCACAATTACTAGTTTTGGGTGTTGCTGGTAACGCATGCCACAGGCTATGTATTTATATTAAAGTGTCATCAGTCAAATTAGTGATTGTTGAAAGTAGTAGAAGTGCTACGATTTGTAGAAATGAGATAGTTTAACACACATACTGACTCGATAGTTTCGAGACTTTACCATACATACAAATACAGGGGGGGTCAGGTTAGCTTAGGTGCACTAGTAACGGCTACGCTGAAGAGGGAATATTCCCTGTAGTACGATAATAGTAATAATTATAAAAATAAGATAGTTGATGTTTATTTTGAATTATGGCGCGTGGTAATATTTCAAGTGAAGCATGTAATATCGGAGATTGATGAACAATTATGAGTAGGAGGATTCAAATGCTATATTACAGCACTGGTTGACCTTGAACGCCAAGTCAGGTTTACAAGGTAACAGTAAAAATTACAAATTTATTTCTAATACCGATTTTAATGTTAATTGAATTAACATTAAGTTAATAATGTAAAAATCTCAATAATAGTAGAAAATATCGAGTATTTTAAAACAATTAGGCAAAATAGTATTAACCATAACGAGCATACACTATCATTTTGGGGGAACGGACAGTATTTTAATTGTTTTCCTTTCTAAAGGGAAATTATCAGCACTAAATGATTTGATCTCAAATGAATACTGATGCGTGTTTGCAAAATGTGCAAATAAATAGAAGTGTGGTGATTTGGCAATTGCACTTTAAATTCATGGTAAAATGTTTCAAGTATTTCCTAAATATAACATTAAAATTAACTTTCGACAAATCTTGGTCCATATTTAAGTTCTGTGATCAGATCATTTAGCGCTGAATGTTTTTAAAAGTTTTTGGGCGGCGAGGGGGAACAGTAACAGAGTAGTAAAGATTATTTTCATATAGTTGCATGGAACAGTTCTGATCAGATCAACTCGGATTTGATCTGTTCGTTGAAAGGGAAAGTCCTTTTACTGGCGGTAAAATGGCGCGAAAATTTAAAATTCTTCATATATAAATATGTATACTCAAGATCATAAAATTAAACCTAATTAAATTAATTATAATAATAATATTTACATATTTTCAAAAAATTCATTACTTTATTCTTATACATTTTTAAATATTGCATACGCAAACCATGAAAGTGAAATTATTTAATAAAATATGTTTTAATTTATTTAATTTTATAAAAAACAAACATATAATTAATAAGAGAATTTAAACAATTTATTTTTATTTGTAATGTAAATATTCGCACTAATAATTATGATTTACACTGGAAAAAACGAAAAAATATAATAATTAGATTATGTTCAAATTTGTTTAAACTTAAATTAATAGAATCTATTGCTGTTAAAATATAATAAATGGGTTCACTTATTTCTCAGAATATCACAGAAATAAACTTTTATAATAGCAATGTAAACGATAGTAAAAATAAAAGTGATCGCTAATTTTACTAAATTAACGCATAGTTTTTCTTAAAGTAGACAATACTGACAACGGTTTTTAGTTAAGTATTACTTCCGGTTGGTCAATCAGCTCGTCTACAATTTTAAAATTTTTAATTATGTTTCATAATTACTTATCCATTTTTGAGTGCATTCATACGCCATGGTAAATGTTTAATATAGGTTCAGAGATAATCAAAACGGATATTTCAGTTAAATCTTAAATTCAAAATTTATCAGATTGCTATAATTTATTCTTCGTATAGCAAATAAAAAAACATCTGCGGGTTTTGCACTGGCCTTTTGTATACGTAGTAGATATGTTTTGTTTGGATAGGAAGGAATTTAAAATTTTAAAAATATAATATAATAATTCATTACGTTATATTAGAAAAAACCTAATAAAAAATTCATTTATAATATTTTTAACATTTTACTAAACTTTGATACACTTATAAATTAAATCTATTTATCATATGTATAAATTCCCATATCTACGTAACCATGGCAACATAAATAAAGAATTTCAATAGCAATGTTCTTGTAATCGGTACACTTTTTGAAGAAATTGTTCAAACAACAGTTGTGCATAATATTAATATCTATCATTTTGAATTCTGCTATATTTGTTGGAAATATTGCAGAACCAACAAAAAATTACTAGAGTGAACTTGCACTTCCGGTTTGAATATTCTTTTCAAAAATTGGAGGGGTTTTTACGAGCCATATACACATCTTAAGTTTAAAGTTTTATTATTATAGCATTGGCAATAGAGAGCGCAATAACGCGCGCGCGAAATTTTGAAAAAAAACAAGCTCGACTCAGGGAAGGACATAAGCTATATTTCCGTTAAAACCCGAGTTTGAAAATTTTCATGAATACTAAACCTACTTATACTACGTTAAAGAACGTAATAATATATAATTGATTATTACTTTAGATTATATTCGAAATCGTCTAACTACACAGTAAATTGTAATTAAATCAAAATTATATTGGCGAGACTTTAGTAACTATCCATTGCACTATATATTCTCAATTTTTATTATATGTGTCAATAATTTATTGATAAATATGTAATTAGAGCAATTTGGTTCGAAAAACACTTCTGTACTATTTAAAATTAACACTTCCAAAGAACATATTATAAGTTTTTCAAACAAAATAGCACCACTTACATATTTACAAAGAAATTATTGGTAGGTCTGATAAAAGTTAGATAATATTCAATACTAACTCCTTTTAATCACCAAAGTCTCGCTAATATATATTTTTAGTTAATACTTTATATAATTAGTATTTATCGAAACTTCACCATAGTCCGCGATTAGTTTTTCTTAGAAAACTTGTTTAGTTTCGGAACTTTGGTTATTTTTTAGTCACCACAGGAACCGCGCTTTACAGTCGCTGAGCAGCGGTTTAAGCGCGAAAATACGAATGCATAACCTCGTTAGTAATGAAAGATTTACATTCTTTGAAAACTTCAGTAAAAATAAATAATATATTGGAATATGGAAGTAGAATGAATATCTAATATGCACACAGTGAATAGTGTTATTTTTGTTTTAAATTTGATTTGTAGCAAATTATCATTTATAAACGTGTAACATTTTCCAAAAATAAAATAATATTATTAAAACTTCAAATATCTTTATATTTATATGATGAAAAGATATAACTTATAAATCCCAAGACACAACAAAATTCAAACCAAGTGGGCCTATTTAAGACTAGAGTGTATTCAAATATAACCAAAACCTATTCGGTTCCTCTGGTTAGCCTGGTGAGGTGTTGCTACATTTAGGTTTTAGTTCCATGATACATACTAAATATGTAGTTCGGTGTAACGACGCTAGATGACTTCGCATATAACTTTAAATAGGAAAACTTACTTTTACTAGTGTTCTTTTCACGGCCACCATTATGAAGTTTGCAATACAATTCAAATAAAATACATATTTATAAATAGATATAATACCAAGTGTTGTTGAAAGCAAGAAATACTAGCATATTATAGGTATCTTAACGAAACAGTTTCGGCGTATAGATGCTCTTTATAAAATTACTTATTAATTTCATGAACAGAACCACTGCAATTCTAAAAAATATATATTTAATTACGCATGCGCATATTCTTCATTTAACACAATTCCTGGTTTATTTTATTTGTTATATTTACTTATACGAAGTATAAGTATTATCAGGCTGTGGAAACATATAGCTTTGGCTGAGATCCCTTTCGTTCCGGCCGAGAGATGGCGCCAACGATTAATTTTCCGCAAATTTTTATCTTTGGTCTATAAGTAAGCTATAGCTTCAATAGAGATTCCGCCCTACACTTCACTTAACCCTATCATTAATGTAAGAATGGTACTTGTGTTTTTTTTGTCTTTTGATGTGCATTGGGTTCAAGAGTTCTTACAATTTATTTACGTTTTTTTGCTCTGTCTTTTGTGTTTTATTTGTGTCGTCTGTCTTTTTGGGGGCATGTCATATGATAATATACCTTTTAAAACAATTAAGTGCAGTTATTCCATTTCAATTTTTATGTTATTACAAATGATATTTAAGTTATATGTAAGAATTTTGTGAAAGGAATAAGTTAAATATATATTTTTAACGAAATAATAATTATAAATAATATAATTAGGGAGTTTATAATAAATATAAGTTATTCCACACAATTTGTTCTATTTCTCCTCTTCACAATTATAATAATATTTTGCTATGAATGTTAAATTATGTATGGTTTAAACAAAATATTTGTTTACAATTCTGCATTATTTATCAATCATAGCACATATTGAATAATTATAATTGGAAATGAAGTATGTAACTAGCTTCACATACGTTAGTTTTCGTTCCAATCACCAGGTTGTGCGTAAAGTGTCCCAGAACTTAACATGACTGTTTCTCATCTATAGTGTTATTATTTATGAGTATTATATATTAACATAAGCAGCGTTCTTTTGGTCGCTACTGAAAGTATATAAAGCGTGTAATTGCTATGAAACTCATTTTTAAGAGGTATTTGTGGTGTATCTAAGAGAGACAGGAAGAGATATACGTGGGTGTATGAGCAGTGCGATATTATAAAAAATGTCGTACGTGGAGAATAAGTGGGAGCCAATTGAGATGGTATGGTCATGTTGAAAAAATGTCGAATGAAAGATTGACGAGGAAGATTTATGTGGACGAGATGAATGGTGTGAGAATGCGGGGTCGTCCTCGGAATAAGTGGATAAATATGATTGAGAATTAGTTGCAGGAAAGAAAATTTGTGAGCAAGCGGAATAGAAGAGCGCGTATGAATAATTTAATTAATTTGAATGAAGCAAAAGGTGTTTGTAAGGATAGAGTCGAATGGCGAAAGATTGTCTAGATGTGAATGGATATAAAGGGTTTTCTGCCACCTCATTTGATGGGAAGAGGCGTGAAGTTATGTATGTATGTATTTATGTAAATATAATTTCCCATACTTACGTAACTATGGCAACATAAATAAGAAATTTAAGAATTTCAATAACAGTTTTCTTGTAATTGGTACACTTTTAAAAGAAAATTTTCAAACAAAAGTTGTGCAAAATATGTATATCTTTCACTTTAATTGTAACTGTTTTTATTCTTAGTGTAGCCGTTTCGGAGATATTGCAGAAACCGCAAAAATAATGACCAGAGTAAACATGCATCACTTCCGGTTTGAATATTCTTTTCAAAAATAGGTTTCCTTGCCAGCCATATACAAATCTTCAATTTAAAGTTTCATAATTTATCTTCAACAGAGCTCTCTCTCTCTCTCGCACACACACAAAACACACGTACATCATTTCAAAATAGTCCGATTCGATTCAGGGAAGGTCAAAAGGTGTATTTTCCGTTAAAATTTCGAGATCGAATATTTTCATGGTTAGAATACTAATACTTATTTATTACTTCGTATAAGAAAGCAATAGTCAGAAATCAGAATAGATTCAGGGAAGGGCACAAGGTGTATTTCCGTTAAAATCTCGAGATCATCGAACAGGATGTGTTTAGGATAGATTATTTGAACGATTCGTTCGAAAATTAACTTGACAGTTGTAACAAGAATAATATTAAAAATTAAATAAGTCAATAACAAAGATAATAAGTATAACAATGTCCAACCACAGATCAGTTAACGAAGCACTCACCAGTTCACACGCTTGAAATAATAATAAATATTTTCACTAAATTATATCAAATCGTTTTACTGTACTATACTAAATTTCTCTATTTTATACTGAACTAAAATGTTAAATTTTACATGATCCATGTACGATTTAGATTAAAATTTTCTTAACCAATTATTTTGTTAGACATGTATTTTTCCGAGTATTTTTCTTTAGTGCTAAAATAATTAGGACTCAATTTACGCACATATGTAAAGTTTAACACGTATAAGCCCTATGTTGTGTAATTCAAACTGACAATCTGTATACATAATACATGTGTAACATTGTAGGTGCAATTTACTTTAAAATACATGAACAATTAATTTTGAATTTCTTGCTGCAAGCAATGGAAAAAGATTGGCAATGTAAAATGTATCAAAGTCATTTTTGACGATACACCGGTTTGAAAACTAACGAATGTGACGTCATTGATTAATATAATGTGACGAGTAACGTCATGTTGCATACTTTATAGTCAAAACAGTTTTCAAACCAATGTATCGCCAAAAAAATATTAGCTTAGCATGGCCGCAAGTAGCTCTGTAAGTCATCACTTGTAACAGTTCTAATAATAATCTGGGCCTGGTATCTTTCTCTGGTCATTTGATCAAACATTATTTTATTTTACCGAATTGCATATAAATATTGAAGTAATAAGATGATATAAGCTTGCGTGATGTTTAATATCTATGTTGTTAACATTGTCACAATATAATACACTGAGGAAATCTGAAATATGTAAAGTGATTGTTAAATCTTTACATAACTCTTTTTTATTAGCTCGCTGTACGTAGCACTGAAAAGCTTAAGTGTTTGTCTAGATATTTGGTCTGTAACATTATCGGATTCAATCAATTCTTTCATAACAATCATTTCACATCGCCCTGATTTCTAAAATGTAAATATGTCATATACTTAGTAACATTTTGGTCGCTCGCTAGTCGTTAGACCAAATTTGGTCACCTCTTCTCCTGTGAAGGTACCAAACCGATTTCAATCAAATTTGACACACGTATTGTGTAGGTGCCCGATTGAATCCGCTCGCATTTTAAAACCAAGCAGTGCCGTACTTCAGGAGATATTGCACCCATACCCCTCCTCGTAGAAAAGCTAGTTACATGTAGACAGAGCAACTTATATATCGAACTGGACAATCTGGGCTTCAGCCTGTGATTGATTACCGTCATTAATTTGCAAAACTTTTAAATGTCCCGTTTAAACGCTGAAGCTATGATAATTATCTAATATACTTAAGTATCTGTCAATCTTTACTTAATTATCGGACACGTATAACGACACATTCCTTAAACTTGAGTTTTCACAGTTTATATATTTCTAATCTATTTATTATACAAAACTGATTTCGCCGTAACCAAAACGGAAACAAATACATGCATCGCAACAGGGTCGGATCTAGGTAGATAGCAAAGAATGCACCTGTGACAGGGCTGCCGAGATACCGTATCGTATACGAAAGTAAGTTTTACAAAGGCAAGGTATAATACTCGGACCTATTTGATGGTCCCAGTCCGCCCCTGCAGGTCATCAGCAAGAATGTTATTTTTGGAAGGGACCTTTGCAGAATATTGAATTATCAATAAATCAGTTTATTTTATTATTCTTTTAAATTAGTAGTAAAGCATCATTTCATAGTCAGATGTATCTTTAAAATAAAATGAAACGAGCACCAATGTGATTCATATGTTATTTGCAAAAACAGGATATCGTAGGCGGGTACAGGAAATAAGAATAGGTAGGTCATACATTTTTAAAGATATTAACTTAAACTTCTGTGGCTAAACAAAATAAAAGAATTTACCAAAATGGTTATTTCTTGGTTAGCATATTTTATTATTTTTATAAAATAATCAGCTATTTGTTTTTAAATTGTAAATTCATATTTAATATACACCGTTTTCTCATATTATTTTCTGTATGTTTGGTATAATCTGTAAACCAGTGCCCTACTTTACGGGAAACGTTCAAAATATTATTTTACACAAAATATTTAATATTTAGGTACACAGTCTAAATTCATTAAAATATGAACCTGTCTATTTTTAGAACGCCGTATGTACTGCATGAAAACCGTACGTGCGCAATTTACTAAACCCAGTTGTAATCTTATAGCATTCTCAGAATCAATTTTTTTATAGAAATTTGTTTCGAATTTATTTATGCTACGGCTACATGCTGTGATTATTATATTTAATAATAGAAGATAATTACCAGTATGATACCTAGCTTTGTCTTCACTAATTAATAATTATAGGCCCATTAAATAATCCTATAATGATTAGCAGATCAAATGTCAATGACTCACTGACGCCTATCAACAAGTAAAGATAATTTTTTACACTATCTCCACACACTAATTATTAATAGGATTTTAATAATTATCGTAATTATTACGTGAAGACAGAACTGTACACAATCACTGTATGGTGATATCTATACGCTGTTAAGCAACTTCTACTTCATCGTGGATTTAATTCAGTCTTAAATCAATATTTTTCTTTAATATTTTTTTTTGGAAAAAGTATTGCTAATGTAAAATCGCGAGATATATGATACGGACTTCCAGTATTCATGAATACAGTTGCCTAAAAGAAATGCTTCTTTGTTTTGCGCCAACAACAAGTCCTGTTTATACCAAACGATAGGGAATATTTTTACCCTGATTGTTGGTTAGGTCACTTGAATATAGATGTCAGGTCGGTGCAGCTAGAATGGTTTCTTATCGAGGAAAACAGATTTGTCACCTACATGTTTTAATGTAGTTTTAGTACTTCGATTTGTTGTTTTTTTTGCCTTGCGAATATATATATATATATATATATATATATATATATATATATATGTATATGTATATATATATATATATATATATATATATATATATATATATATATATATATATATATTAGGGCTGTCAACAAAAACCGGATATCCGGATATTAACAAATTTGATATCCGTATTTGTAAATAACCGTTTTTCCGGTTATAACCAGTTTCTCGGATATAATTGGTTTTAATCGGTTTCCGGATATTCGGTTTTCGGACGTATCCGAATAAAGCCGGATATTCGGTTTCTGTATTTATCCGGTTATCAAATTTATTATTTATATTCCTGCTCTAATTAATGTAGTATACTGATTACTTTGTATTTTATATGATAGTTTTGTTAAATGTAAGTCAATTCTAAGCATTTTTTATGCTTTGCATTTTTATCTAAACGTTGCTCCTTTAAGAATAAAAATTTCATAAAAGTCAGAATTTGTTTTAGCACTTTATTCAAAAACGATGCATTACGAAGAAAAAAGTATAAAACAAATAATGGTCCAAATCATTCAAACAAAACATACAAACCATAAAAAACGAGATTTTCTTATTAGGTTGTACATTTTACCTCCATTTTATTTATATATATATATATATATATATATATATATATATATATATATATATATATATATATAAGCGATAATGACCTTGGCTTATAATTATTAAAAAAAAAAATAAAAAAAATATATATATAAATAAATATATATATAAAAATATTTTTATTGTGACGTATTTGTTATTATTATCATGAATCCCTAGGTTACTTTAAGGCAGTGGCGCCATTCTCTGAAAACTTTATTAATTAATATATTAAAAACAGCGTTTTAAGAACTTATATATTCGTTCATAGTTTTAGAATGATGTAAATGTTTAACTATTCATGAGGAAGAAGTTAAGCCTTAGGGATCGCAAAACTTCGCAACTGTTTATATTCAATTCAGTACAATTCATAACTATGCGTCAGTTAGCTGGAGCAAGCCAGCCATTCATATGTTGATTATTGTTGGTTATTTCTAGGTACGGGAGAATCCGGCAAATCAACCTTCATCAAACAAATGCGGATCATTCACGGCTCCGGTTATTCGGACGAGGACAAAAGAGGGTTCATCAAACTCGTATACCAGAATATTTTTATGGCTATGCAGAGCATGATACGAGCCATGGACCTGCTCAAGATCCAGTATGCGGAGTCTTCCAATATAGTAAGTCAAACAAACAATTATTTAGAAGTTATTTATTTGGTTTAATACAAGAAAAAAAGGCATATACTCAATTATGTCTTCTGTTTACTCCTATACAAAACCATACATAAATTACAATATTCAGATAATATTGATCTTGAAGTATATTCAAAATAATAAACTTAATATGGAATGAAATTCATTTTTAATTGTTATATGCAGTTGGTGGAACTTTATCTGAAATATATGTATTGTCTATTTATAGTAGGCGTTACTGAAATGTGCTACAGAGCACCTAGAGAATTTTAATTTCTATTTATTTTATGGCTCATATTTATTTAAACGGGAAAAAAAATTATTCAAAAAACATTACGAAAATTAAAACTTAACCAAACATGCATTGTTTCTTATTAAGATTTAAATTCATATGTTAATATATATATATTATTTGTGGCAGCAAGATATAACCTTTTCATTTATTTTAATAATTTTGTTAAAATCTTCAAACTTTTTAAATATGACGAAATAATTAAAAAGAACACTTGGTTGTTTAACAAATATATTTTAAAATTATATATATATATATATATATATATATATATATATATTATTATTATTATTAATAAGGTTAAATATAATATAATAATAGGTGAAGTTTTAGATACTAAGGATTTACATATTATATTAATGTTCCTGGTTGTAAAAATTCATCATAGTATTATGTATAAACCTAATATATGCAAAATTGTCAGCAGGCTCTGGAAATATATATCGGAATTATACATATATATATATATATATATATATATATATATATATATATATATATATATATATATATATATATATATATATATATAATAATTATTCTTTATCTTTAATTTAAGATATAAGTTTCATTAATTTTACAATATATAAGCTAGCAAAGCTGGCGCCAATTTTGTCTTTAATGTATACTACACTCTGTATTTTATTTCGGAGAAGTACTTGTTAGTATTTAAAGAAGAGAACTGAAAACTGCATGCTCGACTCAGCTGACTCAGCATGTTATTTTTGAATCGCTCCGAATTAAAAACATCGGCCATGTATTGGCCCTAAATTTTCTTTTACGTAGTCAGTATATTTTGATTTGATAGTATATAAATTAAAATATAAAATGTTAAAATGTAACAGAAAATATTTTCATTCATTATGTCCAGTAAAACTGTAAAGTTAGATTATTGTCAGATTTCTAATAAAACATATGTATTTTAGATTTA
Source organism: Nebria ingens riversi (assembly GCA_018344505.1). Classification (NCBI taxonomy): domain Eukaryota; kingdom Metazoa; phylum Arthropoda; class Insecta; order Coleoptera; family Carabidae; genus Nebria; species Nebria ingens. The sequence goes on along the minus strand of JADQWA010000250.1, from coordinate 425,299 downwards.
AAATGTTCGATTCTATAGTAATATAAAGAAAATATAATTATTCATTACACATTATTAAAAATTATTATGGCCGGACATTTATATTTATATATAATATTTTAAATTATTTACTAACCTTTGTAACGCTTTTTCACTAAACTTATTTGTAACACTGACAATAAATGTTTAATGTCAACATATTTGAATATTTAAAACAATTGACATGCATAGTAGATGCGATTTATTATATATAATTTCCCATACCTACGTAACTATGGCAATATCAATAAGATAAGATCTTGTAACTGTTTCAAACAAAAGTTGTGCAGAATACTAATATCTTTGAATGTTAATGTAACTATATTTATTGTAAATACAGCCGTTTCGGAGATATTGCAGAAATTACAAAAAATTACTCAAGTAAACATGCACTTCCGGTTTGAATATGCTTTTCAAAAATAGGAAGTTTTCCTCCCAGGCATATACAAATCTTAAGTTTAAAGTTTCCTAATTTTATCTTTAACGGTGTAGGCTGTAGAGCGCAGACAGACACACACACACACACACACACACAGACGTCATTCCAAAAATAGTCAGGCTCGATTCAGGGAAGGTCAAAAGGTTTATTTCCGTAAAAATTTCGAAAATTATTTTTTTCGTGATTTCAATACTTACTTATTACTTCGTAAAAGAAAGTAAAAAAGCATAGCAGCAAGAATATGATGGAAAAATTATATTCTATTAGGTTATAATTTGGTAGTCCAAAAATCCTTGATTGTTGAGAATAAACCTAGTACGAGAACATAATGATTTAGAATAAATTATAGCTTATTTTGATCAATTTTAATCTAATTAAACGCACTTAATGTGAAAATATAAATTTTACTCCATCTATTGGATTGCAATCACATTAATTCAACCTATAAGTACAAAATATATACCTAATAACACAATTGAAAGATTGACGTACAATATGAAATTAAAATGTAATTTACAGGTGTCAATATTTATAATTTCAGTTTATTACTAAATCCAACGAAAATATAATACATTATCATAATACGAATTTCGATTTCTTATTGAAGTACTTTCATAACATTTGTAAAATGATGAAAGTTTTTAACTGAACGAATTATATAAAATGATGTGATATTTGTTTTCAGTCAAAAGCAGAGTTGATCCGAGCTGTTGATTATGAAACAGTGACCACATTCGACAGTCCGTATGTAGCCGCAATTAAAGACCTTTGGGGGGAAGCTGGTATACAAGAATGTTACGACCGTCGTCGTGAATACCAACTGACAGATTCAGCCAAATAGTAAGTTAGATTTTTTTTGTTTCAAATTCATATTGAAACATTATTTTACCTTTACTAATCTGTAATTTGAGATTTCGAAACTCGGTCTGACACTACGGCAACAAAAAATAAACTATAATGTATTTCTACGATAAGAAATAACAATAGAATGGTTTTGCTTCATTTAAAGCCGAATTTTAGATTCTCAATATAATTAAAGAAATATATTTGTACAACTCTTTGCATTTGATTAGTTTTAAGTTTGTAATGGGGGTAGTATTTTGTGTATATACCAATGTTTTGTGAAAATCATATTACAGGCTAATGGGAGTAGGAGATTATTCTAGCTTTTTTTTCCATCTATATGTACATCAATTCTACGCAAAAATTAAATTGCAAGTTATATTTCTCAAGATAATACTTGGATAAATAATATTTACTAAATTTAGACATATTGAAAATTCATCCTTATTTTGAAATAATATCTTTTAAAATATAAACATGTTGACATGCTTCAAAGTAAGTAAAGTCAGATTGTCAGTTTTAAATTATATTTTACGTTTAAAAGTGGCATGTACGAGTAAACCAGAACGAGTTTATTTATGTATATGCGGCTTTGTGGTGGCATCTTGTGTGTATTTAGTAATAATATCGTAACTTCGAAAAATAAAATAAAAAACGCTTGAAAACGAGCGAATAAAGTAAAAAAGTTATATTGAAAAGAAACAGAATTTTTATTGAATATTTTAATAGATAGAAAACTCTAAACTATTTAGAACTATATACTATATTAAAAAATAAAACCTACCAAATGTTGACGAACTTTTCGACCTCTTTTACAAAAGTAAACAGTAAATAAGCATTATACAATAGAAAATCTATGATATACAGTAGCACACCGATTATCCGTGGCAATTGGGGCAAGCCAAAGCTCGGATAAGCGGAAAACATTGTTAATCCAAACTAAGCATTATTCTATTACGTATTGTATTATAATTACATATTTTTCATATGAACAATTTCAGTTCTCCTTTTGTAGAACTATTTTGTTATATTTTTATTATATCCACGAATTTGTAAAACAAACAAGCTTAATTTATATCATAAAGTTCGTAGTCGAGTATACAATACATCGATTTGCAGAGAGTTTTTTTTTTTTTTTGTAAAAATAAATTATTTCTGAGGGTTTATGAGTTTAATCCAAATTTCGGATAATAAAAGCACGGATAATCGATGTAATTTTCTACTCGTAAAATCAATATTCCTAAAATATTTACATAAAAAGTAATATCTATTGTATTATTTACTAATGCAATTAATTATATACATATCCGGTTTTTTTACACACATTCTTCATCAGTGTTATTTTAAATATCAAAAATATTTTATGTGATTTGTCCTTAAATGAGTGCATTATTAATTTTTTTAAATCTTCATTTACAAGTTTGGTTGACAATGGGCATATTCTTTCCACCTACCAATCATAGATCTAATCGATTTTGAATCTTGTATTTTTAATATTTTCTCATATTTCGTTCGAAATTCCCACTCTACAATGTATGATTAATTTATGGTATTCCTTCACCTCTCCGAATCGATAATTTTAGCCGATATTTACGATCAAAATAAACAATAAAATTGTTGCAATTTTTTTAATTCATGATCGGTGGTGAAAAGAATACGCCTAATTAATGTAGATAGCAGCGAAAGAATTTTGATAGCTAATAGTTAGACAATTACATCGTAGACTCCATTCCAGCTATATATTTATATTAAAACACTATTAAATGTATGTACGTGTCATAAGACGAAAAATATAACATTTTCCTATTTTAGATCACTTTCTCCTACACTTGAAATAAGAGTAAACGATCAGTTTTAAGTTCTAGTAATTTATTTGTTTGACGTCATCGCAGGATACGTTCCAGAAACAAAACTAATTTATTTCATTATCCCAGTAGCACAGTTTATACTTTTAGCAGTATTTGCAGAACCGGCTTTTCTATTAGTGTATTGTATGTAACATTTTCCAATTTTTAGTTATTTAATGGAGATTGACCGGGTAGCCGCTACTGATTACCTGCCAACCGAACAGGATATATTACGAGTTCGAGTACCCACCACCGGTATCATTGAGTATCCATTTGATCTCGAAGAGATCCGGTTTAGGTACGTCCTGGATTACACTTGTCGCACGGTGTTTCGCACGGCAATATTTTATTAACAAATGTCTCTTTTGCATGTGTTCTCATTTCTTTTTATCTATAGGGTTGCTGTCTACTTCCTGATTTTTTATTCTCATGTTTTAATTTATTCACAATACAATCTATGAACGTAACTAGCAATTGAAATATCTAAATTGAATCTATTTTCAGAGTAACTGAGTCAAATGGTTTATATTTTATTGTCATTTGTTCATAAATCTATGTATATTTGTACGTTTCAGGAGACGAGTTAAAATGTGAAAAGAAATAATATCTGTAGTATCTTGCACTAGACTTTCTTATACGTAGTAGGTTTATTTTGTTTAGGTAAAAAGAATATTAAAATATAAATTTTAAAAAAATCAAGAAAATATTCATTACGTTATATTAGAAATTATTATGGCTGGGCGTTTTTTTAGTCTTCTTTAGTCTAAAAACCAAACAAAATAAACATTTATATTCATTTTAATCTTTTAAAGACTTTTACACTACAAGTATATGTCATAAGTATGCCTACGTAACCATGGTAACATAAATAAGACAAAAATTTAAATAGCAATTTTCTTGTAATTGGTACACTTATTTGAGAAAATGTTCAAACAAAAGTTGTGTGTGATATTAATATCTTTCATTTTGAATACCGCTATATTTTCTGTAAGTGCAGCCATTTTGGAGATATTGCTGAAATCCCAAAAAATTACTAAAGTAAACATGCATTTCCGGTTTGAATATTTTTTTCAAACATAGGTTTTCTTGCTAGCAATATACAAAACTTAAGTTTCATGATTATAGCATTTGCAGTTTTAGCTATAGAGCGTTCTCTCTCTCTCTTTCACACACACACACACAGACGGAATTCTGAAAATAGTCGGATTTCACTTAGGGAACGTCAAAAGATGTATTTCTGTTAAAATCTCGAGTTCGAAACATTTTCATGATTACAATACTTATATACATTCGTATAAGAAAGTAAAAAAACAGCCAAATACATAAAATAAATATTTTTTGCTTACGTGCATACAGCAGTTCTTTCATATCAATTAATAGCAAGTACTAACAACGACGCCGTTCACGGTTGAAATATATAAGAAATACTATTTGGCAATATAAAACAAACTGGAACTTTTTAATATTTGTCGCTTGTTATCCTCATTTTAGATTACCGAATAATTTTTGCAGAACATACAAGATATAAATACCACATTCCTATTAAATTATCTTAAGCAGTAATAAGAATTATCTTGTGAATCCATGTTTATAACGACACACGTAACCGCTTTATATCTCAGAAATAAAATATGTAAAAGACGGGCATACAATATAGTGTAAAATGTTGATGACAAAAATGTAAACTAATATTTGGCTTACACTAAATATATTTTAATTTTATTTGTAAATCAGTATACATAAAAGTTAGATTCATTGATTGTATTGTGTAGCACTGATTGACCCTATTGTTTTTGAATGCTGTTTGGTGGTGCATGTTCTGTTAGTTGTGGTCTTCTTACAGTTATCTTAGCGATTTAGAACGCATTGAGCAACCAGACTATTTGCCTACAGAACAGGATATTCTGAGAGCTCGTGCCCCTACTACCGGAATCATTGAATATCCATTTGATCTGGATTCGATCATATTTAGGTAATCATTCAATTCGCCAACAGTACAGCGCTTGAAAATTAATCTCAATATACCTACTTTATTGAAGTAAATATCTTTTATCGTGACCGAAAGAAAATATTAATTAATACTTTCCAATTTTAAATAGATTGTAGAAGTGGTGCACGTTTAAAGTTTATATTATTAATTTAATTTTTAATAATTAACATAAGGTATGTAAATATAAGCACGTTATAAGATTCAATTTTTTTTTTAAATAATTAAATTTCATTCTTATTATCTTATACATTACGGGATTGCATTTTTTCAGTGGATAGTTGGCTTTTTAAAAATATTGAAATTATGAATGAAAATTGTTTTATCTTGTTCTACTCTCTAAAATTTCCAAAGTATAACATTTATGTAGTTACAAAAAATTCTTTCACATTTTTCTATGATTTTTTATCTATAAGATGCACACTTTTATTTGAGATTTTTATACTGCATGCTATTTTTATTTGGTACAATGGGTTGCTTATGTTTAATGTATAATTCGCTTATTTATATTAATCCAACTTAATGTTGCTTATTTAAACACTTCTTAATACATAAATTACATTTATAGAATGGTGGACGTCGGTGGACAGCGATCCGAAAGAAGAAAATGGATCCATTGTTTCGAGAATGTCACATCAATCATTTTTCTAGTAGCATTGAGTGAATATGATCAAATTCTTTTTGAATCAGAAAATGAGGTAATTAATAGTTGCTCTAATTTTTTTTAAAGATCCATTGAATAAAATTGTATTTTAATAAATGGTACGTGCTCGTTGTTGCATTGGACGTGACCAACTCAAGTGTTGAATGAACTTCTCTCTCTACTTATATCGTTTTCTCTCAATACTGTTTCACAACTAAAAGATCGATTACATTTGCATATATTAAGTAATCTTGAAGATTCGCCTACCAATGTTAGAGATCGTTATATGAAGAACGTTGCAGATAATTGTTGACAATTTAATATACTAATATGTAGCAGATATAAAAATTAAATAATTAGGAATAATTGTATAATATGATTATCTAATTCTACTATTTTTAGCGTATGCAATGAGCATGCATACTCATTAGCATATATAAACAAGTCAAAATTATGTATTTATACTAATCTACACGCTCTAATCATTGCTAGATTTGCATAATTATCGTAATAACTACCTAGTGAAGACTAAGCAGAAATTGTTAAGAACAATCGATTTTAATTGGTAGGTTAACCACGATCTCGTTTTTCGTATTAAACAAACTACAAGTGTTTTAAATATTTAATAATTTCCTGCAATATAATTTTCTGTATTGTTTGCCGATTAGCCGCCTTAAGCAAATTATTATTTATTATGCGATTGTGTAGAGTTAAAAAATGAATCCTGCTGTCTTTTTATTTGATTACCTAAATATATAGATAACATATATTTTTTACTTTCCTGAAAAAAATTGTGTGATGGTATAATTACTTGTAATTCAGATTTTCATGTTAGGAAACTAAATTTATTTTAAGAAGAAGAAATTAGTTACAATATGGCTGATTTAGTGATGCATGTAGTTGCCAAAATTAGAAGAAAAAATTACATTTTGAAACATCATATATAATCTTTTATATATATTAATGACAGTAATTAGCCTGTACTAGCATTTTATGCCACAAAAAACTAATTAAAATATTATTATTTTAATTTATATAATTATATTAGTATTTGTTCGATGCTATAACATGAAATATATATTTAGATTATGGTCGTTGAGCGATCAAACATAAAATACGTGTCATTTGCCATATTAAATATTGTCATTAGAACCACGAATTTTAAATATAATTACAGAATACTAGTTTTATATAAGTGATTAAAGAAGTTGCTAAAAATTTATATTTTCGCTAGGTTGTTAAGACGCAACCTACGTATTAGTAATTTTTATTGAATTATGTCATGTCTAGACGATAATTTGCAGGTACATTTTAATGGAGCTATGGTCTATAGTCCATCTTTAGTAACTATATAAGTCATTCAAATGTAGGTTGGACTATGGATAAATATCTTGTCCACACGGCAATGATGTAGTAAATAATATACAGAGCCATCTATCAGCAACATTTTAGGAATTTTGTTGTTGTCTTATTTTACTCGATTAATGTGTTGTATGCTAGTTTTTTGTGTAACTATAAGTATTATAAACTTTAATATTTTACTAAAATATGTTACATACATATGTAACACATGGTTTCTGGCCTATACAGTACTGCTAATAACATATAAATAAATTTGGTGTTTTTGCATCATGTTGGTAACGTTTCGCAATTAGGTTGTCCTAGCAATGACGATGCTCACGCTCTAGGTCAAACCTCCTTTTGAATGACTTCTATAGTTACTAAAGATAAATTATGCAACGTATAGGCAGAGCATTAGATTGGGTGTCCATCTAGAAAGGTAACATGCTCAAAGTAAGAAAGAGAATATAATTGCTCCTCTAAACACCCGATATGCGCATTATACATTATAAATGAAAATTAAGTTGTTGGTAATTGAAATAAAAATACATACATAACAGTTTCAAATTAAGCTATCCGTTTTTACGACTTTTTAACGTGGAACATCTTAAAGAATGTTAACAGATGTCTTTTCTCTAGTAATCGCATTGACGTCGCAGAAACTTTAATTATTATAACCAGGTTATTCTTGGCATCTTTTAATTATGATTATAATAAAAAGTTACATAAACAGCGTATTTTTAATCAAATATGGTGTACTTGACAAGTATATCTAGTTAGATTTTTATTTAATAACTATTCTTGGTGAGAATATCTATAATATCTAATATATCTTAATATATTATATGCATAATAAATACAAAACAAATTCAAATGCTATTAATAAATAAGATAACAAAAATGATATTACATAAAGTTCAATTTTCAAGAGCATGGTACAATTTATTTTGGCTCATTAAATAGCGTATTTTTTCTAAATGCAAATCATAAATTTACTTAACAAAATTATTAAGACATGTATTTTTCTCATTTTTCTAGAAATGATTATAAAACGTTATTTTTTACATCAAACATATTATAATTGGCTAAAATTAACAGATGCAATTATAATTCATATATGTATATTTACAAGAATTCCAGTTAAAGTCACGTAAGAGCAGCAAGGCTACAAATTTTAGCTCGGCCCATCTTTTTAAATTGTACCGTAATTTCCCTACTTTTTATTGGGGGGATATAAGAAACTGTAATTATATTATTTAATATTATATAAAATAACTGAATATACTACGTATAAGTAGAGATAGATATATGAGATAAAATATTATTAACAAACGAATATAATACAAATTATAAAAAAATATATAAAACCAAACAGTGACAAAGAGTTGAAACAGATTTTCGACACATGTTTGAATCTAATATATACAATATGGTAGTGAGACGTGGTTACACGATCAATAACTTGTTATCAAACGCAAAATGGGTTTTAGATATGATAAGACTTCACTAAGTAATAATTATGATGATTATTAATATAATTGTGTAAACCTAGCAATAATTAGTGCGCGTATATTATTGTAAGTCAATTTGTATTGTTTATTCGCACCAGTGAGTATCATGCGCATATCATTGTAGGATTACATAATCCGACTATAATTATAACTTAGCACAAAACAGATAAATATAGATACAAATTTATTAATGCATTCATCTTACAAAAGCTTAAAACTAAAATAGGGAAAAGTTATCTCATGTACTATGTTTTATGAGTCTATCCTTTGGAATAGATAACCATTACGAACACAACTTGCGCTGATCTGATGAATTGGAGCAACACTGATCAAGAAACGTCTCTAATGTTCATGAAACAATATAGATTTAAGTTTCGCTTAGCGTTAGTGCCTAGATAAAATTAATTCAATGGACCTATTATATATTTTTAAATTTATATGTACACAAATATTTATTAATGTTTCTTCTTTGTTTTTAGAATCGGATGGAAGAATCAAAAGCATTATTTAAAACTATCATCACTTACCCTTGGTTCCAGCATTCCTCTGTAATTCTCTTTTTAAACAAAAAAGATCTGTTGGAAGAAAAAATTATGTATTCACATCTCGTAGACTATTTTCCAGAATATGATGGTAAGTGCTAATATTTTATTATATATTTTTAATGTTAAATATCAGGGTGTGTGAATTTAGAGTTGAGAGCATTACGAATACCAGCTATATTTGTTTCGGAAGAATGCGAATTGAAATAGAATAAAACTATGTATGCGTCTCACAAATAAGATGATTCACCTTAACGCATTAAATATTATATCAACAATTTTTAGTTTTATGATGGCTGTTACTCATTCCGGATATATTTTCATATCCGAATGGGACAGTTTATGATAGTAGAAAAAAAACATATTTCGTATATGGCTGAAGAGATTTTCAATTAATGAAAAAAACAAAAAAACTACTTAATTTTAAGATAAAACCACATTCGAGCAGAAAAGCTACTTCTTATTTTCCACAAATAGTACGTTCCGAAGTGTAACCAATTACGATTACGATCATAACTGTTTATAATAGGGGTAATATAAATATTTACACACTAAATATTTTATCAGAACTAAAATTAGTCGAAATACTAATATGTAAGCAATATTAAATAAATATGGTTACTTCTTCTATTGGCAAACGAAATTATCGTTGAGGCCGCTAGTATCGGTAACAAAATGGCTGCTCCTAGTATACTTTGACCTTTTGCCAACTTTGACAATTACATGTGTTGTGATTAAATCTCACTAAATTACCACTATTATTCTTTATTAATAACAGTTTCTTTTTATTTGGGAATTAATGGAATCGTATACATTTTTATTTTCCTTTGAATTATATAGGCAATTGACAACAACATTTTTCTGAGTATTTTTTTTTTAACTTCGATGAAAATTCATTTTGACAACTCGTAAATAAATAAATAATGCCTGCTCTAAGTATACTTCAAATAGTATCTAATTTCGCCGCTAGGTAGCGATTATTAATTTCGTTTGCCAATAGTCGAAAATTCATCTAATAAAATGTTTGCTACATTTCACGCTCTCACACTCTAAACAGCGATTTTATAAGTTATTATTTTTGATATTTTAAATACAATTTGAAGGACCCAAACAAGATCAAATAGCCGCGCGTGAATACATCTTAAAAGTTTATCTTAGAGAAAATCCTGACTCAGATCGTATGTGTTATTCACATTTTACAGCGGCTACAGGTTTGTTTTTGATCAGATTTCCCCGCAATCCTCTGAAAAGTAATTTCTTTGCTAAATATAAATTATAAGCTAGGCAGCTTCTATAAGTTAAGAAAATAACACCTATTACAAACGTTTCTTTATTGATATGCAAAAGTACGACTGGTTTTATAAGTTATTTAATATATGAAATAAGTGGTACAAATATTAAGCAACTGCAGATTATAAAAACATTTCAAATTTTTATGTTTATAGTTTAAAAATAATAACGCGTCAAAATAAAATTTGAGGAACAAAGCATTTAAATTATTATGCAAATTTAATTTCTTATAGGGCTTATTGTGTTAATGATTTCATATAGTTTATATTACATGTTTCTACATATCGAACGAATAGGGAGTTTATTCTAAACATTAACAAATGTGCGGTACACATTTACTTAGCTATTATAAAAATTACAAATTATAATGTTGCTAGTCGGTCATATAAATACGGTCGATTGAACTGCATAAACTGTGTTCCTGCCCGTATTACACACCACAGTAGCAAAAAAGCTGTAGAATGACGAATTCTAAAAAGTGGCATTTATTTAAAATAATATCTTTTTTTTTTCTATGTTGCGATTTTAGGTTATCGCTCTTTTACCTAACGTATGTTATAGGGTGTCGCTTAATGGATTGTTGCTGTTGAGACATGACTATATAATAAAATTAATGCTGTTTTGGAATTCGTTCATTAAAAGAGTTACGCACTTGCTTATATCACTATTTGTTCTATACGCAGACCAATAATAAATAGACCAGTAACAGACAGCTTTGTTGTGGCCTCGTCACTGCAAAAAGAGACACCGAAGGATAGATATACTTTTTGATCACGTCACTAACATAAACTCGTGATTCTCAACAAATGATAATTTGTTTTCATGTTCACGCCGCACGTTGTCAGCAATGGGCTGTATAGGATGGCCCATCTGTTGGTTTCTTTTTGAAGTGCGTGTTATTTCGACAGTTTGCAACACTGACGCGCTTGACATTGATAAATATGTAGTGTTAAACCTCCGCCATATGAAATGGATCGTTTTACGCTTAAACAATTTCAAAAAGAAACCAACAGATACTATACTATATTTTATTTGTAAGGCTACTGTTGCGCAAAAGACAGTTGTGAGCAAGCGAAATAGAAGAGCATGTATGAAGAATTTGAATGAAGCAAAATAAATTTGTAAGGATAGAGTTGAATGGTAAAAGATTGTCAAGGTGTGAATGAATGTAAAGGGTTTTCTGCCACCTCATATGATGGGTATAGGCATTATGTTATGTATGTATACTATTGTTTCATACCACTAAAGTATATCTATCGTGCACTGTCTCTTTTCGCCGCATTGAAATTATAACACGCAATACTGTAGTGTGTTTCAAGTATATTTTTGATGCAACCGTGGTTATATCTTATTTGCATAGATAAATATTCTATTGTTACGTTCGGAAATTCTTCTCGTAGTGAGGGGAGATCAGAGTGGAGCTGCGTTTGGTAAATGCAGTTAGGATAGCTGCGAATGAAGAATGGAGTATGATATGTGACGCCACTCACTATATTATATTATATCTTGTAGAGTGACGTCATGGAGCATACTCTAACCTTACCCTGAGCGCTCCACTCTGGAGTAGAGTAATGTGATTACGTTCTAAAGAGAGCGACTCAGGTAGAAAAACAACGCTCAATCGTAATCCGATAGTTCCACATGAGCTATAAATTAGTTCGGAATCAATTAATTTGGCGAGATTGCTATAAAAATATAGTTTACATCCCATAATTTAGTTGACAAAGGCTGGTGTAATATTATCGGTTACCCCCAATTGTAAATAGTCCTGTATTGCAAGTCACGATATACTATACAGTTGGGTTATTTACAATTGGCGGCGGTCGGTTTTATTACCCTGCTCGCCACGATAGTTGACCGGTACCGAAAGGGAAATCGAGACACAGATAGTAAAAAGTCTATTAAACCCATAAGCGTCGTAAATTAAATGGCTGTACAGATATTTAAAAAAAAACATTCACATAGTACGCGCCTATGTAAAGTATATAAAAGTCGGGGTAAATTCGGATAAATACAATCGCACGAATGATTCATAGTTATGAACCAGCATTTTTATACATACAACTTATTTGCGCGAATGTAATAAATAATTTTAATAGAGCGATGTCAACAATTTACTCGAGTTTATACTAATAATAAGCACAATGTTAATATACGCTTTGTTGATATATTCATTGGTAGTTGCATTCCTTAGACCGGCCAACTAGTGGGACGGTCTATATCAGTCAACAGAACTAAATTTTATGACAATCTCGCCACCATTCATGCGATAAAAGGAACAAAATCATTTAGAATATGAGTAAACGGAATCTTGTTGCGCTCCTCCTACACTACTTCTTAAGTTGGAATAAAAGTAGCATACTCCATAATTCAAGATTTGACAAATGTGAAAAATACAACGGATGCCGCTGGGCCCAGCGGCATCCGTTGTATTTTTCACATTTGTCAAATCTTGAATTATTAAAATATTGATAAGTATTACTTATCTAAATGCATTTACTATTCGTTGTTAGCATACTCCAGTTGCGTTCGGTAAATGCAGAGTGGTGCACTTCGAGCGAAGAATAGAGTAAGACATGTGACGATGATCAATATATCATCATGTTATCGCGGAGTGTGACGTCACGAGCCGTACTCTTTTCTTATTTAGCAGTACGCTTGGCAATAACCGAACGTAGCTTCCATACGCTCGATTCTGTACTTACAGAGCGCAACTTTCTCTTTGCTCCACTACGAGAATTTGACACAGTACACAAAAGAGTGCTTTGAATTTTCGAACGCGTTATATATTTATCCAAACAACAATGCTAGGCTATTTCGTTTAAATATTACTAATATTGTAATGTATTCTAAGCCAGAAAGTAGTTTCCAGGTAGTGTAGAACCCACATTTATGTCTTGTAGGTCCACAGCGGGACGCAATAGCAGCTAGAGAGTTCATCTTGAGGATGTTCGTCGATCTGAATCCGGATAGCGAAAAAATAATTTATTCCCATTTTACTTGTGCTACAGGTAACGCTAAATGATTATTTTCTATCTGTATAGGTTTTTCTACTACGAATCAAAATGTATGCATGTGGGCTTCATATTATTTCTGCTTTAACAGGTTGCTTCGCTTATATTGGATTTTTCACCAAACTAAGCTTCTCTAATTTTTTTCTCTACCATATATAATTTAACATGTTTCTTATTTGTGTTTCTGTTTTGCATGCTGCATATTTTCAACGGAATATCTTATTTTAAACTAAAATTGCTATAAATATAAAGACACTGAAAATATAAAACTTGTGTTCTGTGCTGTTAAAGATACAATAATGCAAACAGCGCTGAAAGAGTTTAATTTGGCATGATTTTTCTTAATTTTGTTTAATTCATTCTCCTCTTTAATTATTTGTTGCATGATTCTGCATTGTAATGGTTATTAATTAATAAATTTATTGTCATCATGAATGTTGTTATGTTGATTTCTTTTTATTGTTTTCATATAAAGGTAATGTATATATTGAGACATTGGAGTACAAATGTTATATGCTCATAAAACAATTTTTAATTAATTCACACAATAGGTCTGTTCGTTTGTCTGCCACTAACTTCCTTAGAGATACTTTAAATGTATAAAAAAATTATTTTTAACTGATTAGAAATACTTTTTTTTTTATCAATAAAGCAGAAAGACAAAAGAACATACTTTTTCAGTGACAAAAATATATATTGTATTATTGAATGATGCTACTTGAACATTTGAGAAATCTAATCCTTTTTTCATTATTAAATATTATCTTGTTTGTAGCAGTACATAACTTTAAGTATGTTTTGGAAATTGATATATTTGTACTCCAAAGGGTTGAAATTATTTTAATAATTATACGTTTTATGTTTCTTTTAAGTTCTTCATAAAAGATAGTCTCAACCTTTTGTAGTACCAGTCTTAAATTGTACATAGTTTGACAGTAGTAAATTTTAATATTTTTAATATTTATAACACAAAGTATTTATTTAATCTTCTCGAGGTACTACAAAACTGTTAAGAGCAAAGCGTCTTTTCCGGTTTAAAATTTGTTTTCAAAAATAATTTTTTTTTCGATTTATATCCACATATTTAATTTAAAAGAATTTAATTTCTGGTTTTAAGTTACACACGTTCAAACGTGAGTACGAAAATATGTAAATAGTTTTGTATTCGGTAGAGACTTCTAAATTTTAGGAAAAACTGAAGGCTAAATGAGAAGTTGATAACCAATTTTTGCTAATTAAATATGTCATATATTAATCAAACAAAAAATGTAGCATTGTTTTTCTGCTAAAGATTATCGACTTCTCATTTAATGTTGATAATTATTTTTATTTAGTTGTTAATTTATAGCTTTTTTATTATTCATGTTTGACCTAGTTTATATAGAGATAAATTCAAGTTTAATTTTGAGGTCTTGAGAATTCATTTGTAATATGAACTAGGCGTAATCAAATTTTCATTTTGAATTTATAATTTAATAAACAACATATTTGAATGTATTCTAAATATAAATTATATGTTTTTAGATACCGAAAACATTCGATTTGTATTCGCAGCTGTCAAAGACACAATTTTGCAGTCCAATCTTAGGGAATATAACTTGGTTTAAGTTGGCAACAGGCGCGTGAGTTCGTTCCGGATGACAATCTCATATTAAGTTGGTGTTAATGCCATCATACACATCTCTAAAACAACTGCAACAACAATTAACTAAAAACAAATATTAATAAACAAACATCATTTCTTCTAATCCGACTCACTAAAATAAATGTAACTGCCGCCCAGGTTGAGCTGGGACTCAAACCATAATTGGAGATCCACCAGTGGATGGTATCGCGCCATCGGTGTACCGAAAAACTCATCAGATGGCGCTAAAGATTAAATTAAAAATACGAACGTTAATTTTAAAGAAACGAAGGACGTTATTGTGAAAACGTTCTTTTTCTAAATATTACTGGGGAGTTTTTGAGTTTTTACAGTGAAGCATTTCTAATAGTGCCATTTTTAGTGTGGTGTATCATTTTTTTTCTCAGTCCTTCGTTTAGAAATAGCCAAAGTGTTAAAACAAGCAACACAATTCATTATAAAGAAACATTGTTATGTATTATATAATATATAAAAAAATAAATCTAGTTTAGTGTCTAATGATACCAGACAGAACTCTATAAACCACCCCAACCCCCCTTCGACCCCCCCCCCCCCCCATTTACATTTGCAGATAAAATTTAGTAAAAAAAAGCATCTTGTTCATGTGATTTTTAGGTCATTTGCATTTTGGCGGGTTGTATAATTCCGTAAGCTGTGTACGGAGCGATGCGTTCGCCCTCTAGGCTATAATGAGCGGCACCCATTTGCAATACTAGTAAATTTGTGTTATCCTACTTTAAACTCATCTCTAGTTACTAAAAAAATTACCATTTATGTGCTATTATACGGGTAGTTTCGGTACTAAAAACTATTTATAATAACAATAACGATTCTAATTTGATAAATAAGTTTTGAACTCATCCAATTACAAAAAAAAAAAATGCTTTTGTGACGTACGGGTAGTAATATAGGTCCAAAATATAAAATGTTTACCCGATAATAGAGAGTGAACAATATCTCTCTTCAAAACGATTCACTAATGAGTGATCGAGTTTTGACTAAAATTCAATCAGCCGAACTTTTGTAATGATTTTCGCACCAATTGGCTATAAGTAAAGAAGAACATAGCTATAAACCAAATACGACAGACCACCTTTAAAGCTTATAATGAATGTTTAAAAATCAATATATTCATACAGTCACAAGAAAATAACATTAAATGACCATATGAGTGCAATTTTCTTAGAGATTTTGAAATACGTATAGCTTAAAGTAAACCTTTAACGGTGGCCTGTTCTTCTGTAAGAGCTGAATTCTCGAAACTACATGTGTTTTCCTTGTTATTGAATGCCTATTAGTCTGATCATTTTGCCGTGGAAAGCATTTCGATTGGCAAATGGTAACAAAGAACACACCTATCATTTCTATAAAACATGTTAAATGACAACAAAATACTGTTGTAAAAATTATCGATTATATATTTCTGGTAATATTACCGGTAACGTTATTCTTTTCAGATATTTTTAAAAATTTATATATATATATATATATATATATATATATATTTATATATTCGTTTGTTTAGTCAAATATTTTAATTTATAATCATGTGAAATACAAATAAAGTTAGCTTTATTGTCGCAAATTATAGTTACAGTACCGATCGTCAGCGTAATGGTTTATAACGTTGCTATTGTAATATTACTGGAGCAACGTCACTACAAAGCAAATTATACTTAATTTGTAGAATATTGTTTTTAAAATGTTGAAGGTCCACTAAATTTAAAATTGTGTATGCATGAATATTTAAAAAAAATTATATTGTGACGAACAATGAAAAAATTAAGTTTAATTACGCCGGTTTCGTAATTTCTTTTTGAAAAGTTCCTTTAATTAAAATGACTTTTATATAAAAGAAAATAGCCTTAGTCATACATGTATGTGATAAAATATGCTATTTGTCACCATAAGAAATAATGGAATTATGCGATAAAGATGGCTTTAAACATATTACGAAATCGGCCTTTAGCTTTTAATTAATCAAATTGTCAACAATTATTTCGAGAATTTAGCTATATAAAATTATATAAGATTATATAAGATTGATAGTTGAATCAGTTGACACCAAATTTATGGTAATACCTTTTCAAGAATACACCAACAAAATGTAAAAGTGCTATTTTAAACTCTTTATAAGCGTTTATTTAGTCATTATATAAAAAACATTTTGTTGTAAAAGTACTAGAATAAAATGAATTCGTATTTTCATGAATGAAGCTTAAATTGAACAAAACAAACTATAATAATTAATGTTTATCTATATTTTCGTAGTGTAAAAATGATTTGCTAAAATAAGTTCAGTTTTTGCTTAGAAGGAACATAAATCATCAGGAAAACATTGAAAATAAGTATTTTAAAATGAAACAATTTTCGATCTTTTAAAGTGTGGATAACACAATTTTGAAATATGTTGTTGTGCAAATGGCAATCGCTATAATTAAAGAAAAAAAAAATACAGTTATCGAACGCGTGCTCTAATTTTACTTTCAGTTTTGTGTATTGTACTAATTGCTGAATTTGTAAACATTGAATTTAAATAATTACAGTTAACAGTTGCTTGGTTTTCTGTATGTAACGTATGTTGCGCACGTGCGTTTGTATGTATGTATGTGTGTATGTTTGTGCGCGCGCTTCTGTACGTAAATGAATGCGACCGTATGACTGCGACACCGAATGGATCAGTTGTGGCCATAGTACATTTGTAAATCATTTCTTGTCAAAAGTATACACTTTTTCTGAAGGCATGAGACTGATTTATTTCAATCCTCTACCTATCCTGTCTGTAAAATAAATACGTTCGTTTCTTTTTGTATATTTTTATGTTTTGTTTTACTTTTTATTATGTACACAGAATTTTTATCTTATATTTTTAAATAAATGTTATGTTTTGACGGTAATTATGATGTTTATTTTATTAGTAGTAGTAATATTGTAGCATATA
Organism: Nebria ingens riversi; assembly: GCA_018344505.1. Taxonomy (NCBI): domain Eukaryota; kingdom Metazoa; phylum Arthropoda; class Insecta; order Coleoptera; family Carabidae; genus Nebria; species Nebria ingens. Next base: position 407,238 of record JADQWA010000250.1, on the reverse strand, counting down.
TTCCAAAATTTATTATAATTTTAATTGTTAATGGATATATTTTAGATGAGTACTTATATTGCAATTTGTGAAATAACAAATTTGGATTAAGCAAAATGATAAGAGTATCTATACTACTTTTCAAACTTTTTGGCAGTATTGAGGCTTATTCCCATGCCAAATTTATCCTATAAGCAACAATGTGAAGGACGAAAACTGAGATAATTTTTCTATCTTCGATAAGCTCATATGATAGTATATATATATATATTACGGAACTGACTTGAAGATTTACCTCAGATAAACACAAAACTAAAATTGTCAGCGTTACCAAAACAAATGGCATATTATTATTAACCTTTAAGTATTCGCGTGGCGCCTGAGAGGCGCCAAATGCTTATTAAATGAATGTACGTAAAGTAAACGCGAGTAGTTAAAGGTAAATAACAATGGCCCGTAGCACGGACAAGCTACTAAGAGTGTATTAGCGAAAAATATTTGGTCTACTAAAAATGCGTAGCACGGACAAACGACTAAGGGCTACTAAGCATAGTTACACATAGTTACGGCGCCGATTTAATACACTCCTCAAAACAAGCTAGGACCGTGTTTAGCGGTGTATTAACATTCAAAAATGGTTCTCTAAACTTGCAATTAATTAGATATTAAATGCTCTTATCACTTAAAATAAATACTGTTAAATGAAAATGCATATTAAATAATAAATGTATTTATTTGTTTTTTTAATAGTTCTATTTCTGATATATTTTTGTCTTTCTTTTAATTCCGTAATTTTTAACTTTTATTTCATTTTCTTAGTTTTTAATTTAGCCGTATCATTTTTTATTGCTTTGGTTTCTTCATCCACCTTCTTTTGCCTCATGACCGATACATGCGTTTCAGCAGTGTCTCGCATTTCCTGGTCACCCTTGCTCATGTGTATTTTAAGAATCTCTTCTTCATAAGAGTTTACTCTTTTTTTGCGTCTTTTAAAGACTGTTTACATACCTCAATAAACTGTTAATTTTAAAAATAGTTGTTATAACCTCTGAAATTGGTAATAAATCTGACAAGTGACAGTCATATGCGACATTGCCAATTGCATTTTCGCTTGTTTGGATTATTAGCTAATATAGTGCTAATCGATTGTCCGTGCTATGGAAGTGACTAAAGAGTGTATTAGGCGTTATTATGGTATTAGCTAGTAGCACCTAATACAGAACTTTAGTAGCTTGTCCGTGCTACGGGCCAATATTATTATTATATGCTTAACCAATGACCAAGTCATTAAAATCATCTTCGTTAGAAGAGTCATGATAAGGAATATTCCCAAATTATGTTGGCAATAAGATACATTTTCAATATTCAAATATTTCTACATTAAATGATTGCGAACTACTGGCCAACATGGTATACCGACTCACAATATGCAAGTATATACTGTAATATTTTTGTGGTACGATATGTGCTATAATGTACTTGTATACCAACTTTAGTTATAAGTGAGAATAGTGACAACGCTGTGCAGCTTTCGCCCATAAGAACAGCATTGCCAATACATACCATACTGCCAAAAAGTGTGAAAAATAGTAGAAATATAAATTTTAATTCTTATTGAGAGAGTACTTAGAGCTTATGATTTTGTTTAGAATTTGTTACAGTCGATAGTTTGCCAATCATAGCTGTAAATCTTAATTATGAATAAATTAATTCGCTATTAATGACATAATAATTATATAAATAACATCCCGTCTTCACTGAAAGTTATAATTATAAATATGATTATGTAATCCTATAATGCTTAGCACGTGCAATGAGTATAAGTGTGGAATCAAGTCAAAAAGATTAGTCTCCATAATTTTAGTTCAGTCAAGACTGAGGAAAATACACATTTCTCATCATTTATTTTAATTAAAATTATTACAACGATTGGAATTTATCTTTCAAAAAAAGTAAATAGTATGTATAGTATTTTTAAATAAAATTTCTATATCATACAACGATTAAATTTATTGGCACCCTGCCAAATAATGGCGCAATAAATTATACCCACCATAAATATGAGAGTACTGGTCTAATAACGTAGATTAATTTTAAAGAAAAAAATCTATATTTCTTTGGCCAAAACTTAAGTTTTATGTATTTACTCGTATCCTAACTTACCATTATTATTTTTCAAATCCATATTTCTTTTCAGGATCCAACAAAATTCGTAAAATTTTTTTTTTTCGCATGATATAATAAAAAAATTATATTTGCAACATAATGGGGCGGACTAGCCATATAACCGTCAGGTACAATCGTGGAGACAATACTGAGGACAGATCTTTCAGCAGTCTAATGGAATTCCAATATAAAATAATTATACTATTTGATAATCTCTCAGCCTCTGTAACCTTTTGACAAAGTTATTTACGGCTTGATTTGGTATGAAAAAATATTTTTTAGGCCAGTCTAAATATATAACAAATCTAATGATATAACTCAGAAATTTATTTCACTGAAATATTCACATTACATTAAATGTTTGATATACTTTTCTAGACAATTCATATTTATTTTCATTCAAAAACCCAAACAAATTCTTAACATACACTTTTTCTTCCTTATTCATAAACATAACAACAATATCAATTCTGGGGACTATCGCTAGTTGTGTTAAAATCATTCCAACGAAATTGACATCTTTGGTGTTGGTAAATCGAGCTTCCAAGCATTTAAGCATTGTACATAACATTTCTCCATCAAGTTTATTTCCTAAAACTATAAAACAGTAAATAGCAATACTAATTCTCAAAAATATATATATATGTAATTAACCTTTAACTAAATCAAGTGGATTTATTAATCGTAACAGTTTCTCATGAGAAATGAATGATCGGTCGAATTTGAACGATTGCCAACACTTTTCGAACTCACACGGAGTAATATTTTCAATATCAACTGGAAACATTGCTTCGTCATTGTTTTTACAATCCTCTACTTGTATTTTAGTTATGTCTGTGTTTATTTCAGCGACAGATTTATGTGAAATTACTTCTAAACCACTTTTATGAATATCTTTATCCATATGCTTTAATTTATTTTCCATTTCTGATCCTTCACTTTTCACTATGCATATCTTGGGATTTTGTATATTTGTTTGATTATCCCCACTTGCGTTATCCCAAGAGTTTGTTTTATATTTCGTTGCCAGTTCTATTTTACTTGAATCGATACCATTTTTACTCGCTTTACGTTCGCAATTTTGTTTGATTTTCGTGGTTCTTGCTGTTTCTTTTGGAATTTCTTTGTAGAATGGACCAGCGCTTTTGGAAGTAGACGGAATTGGAATCAACACTTTTGAATTTTCTGGCGTTTTTGTTAACAAATCAGTTGATGTTGTATCTTGAATCGCCATTCTTAAAATAAGTTAAAATTTAATTAATTACTTTTATTTTTACTGTTAACTGTAAAATATAATAACAAAATAATATATATATCATGTATAACGAATATCGCTAGTTTATGTTTGTGTAATCCTCTGAATTGTTTAAATTCATTGAAATTGTATCATGTTAGCTGTGAGCTTGGGATGCGCAGAAGAAAGAGCGGCAATGCATTATGACAAAAAAAAGATCAGATAAACACATGTGTTAATTTTCTTCTTTTTCCAAATAATTCCGATAAAAATAATGAGAAAAAAACTTTTTCAAGATTTAGTTGTACTTTTTCTATTGAAATCGATTAGTAGTATACATATAATAAATGTTGCTATACACAATAATATATTTCCAATTAAATTATAAATAAATCATTTTGCGATGTGAATAAACCCATTTTGTGCACTTTAAGGTCAATCTCAAAGCTAATATAATAGTTGTCATTTTTTGGTGGAGTTTCTAATTTGATTAAATTTTTTATTTTTTTTTAATACAGCCGGAATATTTTGACTTTGGATGCATGATTTAGTAATTCATAGGCTGTATTACTTAGCCTATATGAGGAAAAATTACAGATAGATGAAAAAGTAAAAATATTACTTGCATCTAATATTACTTTTTGATAGATAGTTAAAATGTCATGGCTACTGGTACGAATGTATGTAGTTGTTTCTTAAAAATGTTAAGGAATTAGTGTTCTAGCAGTTAAAATCATTAAACTGAAAAGGTTAAAATGAAACAACTGCAGTGGCCCACACTGAACGTTCTTATGCATAGAAAGTATATCAATTTAGATACGAAGAATAGTTATATAATTATTATTTTTTAATTCAAAGAAATATAATTATTCATACATTAGTAATTATTATAGCCATAAATTTGTCAAATCCCAAATTATTTTAGTCTATTTTGTTTACTTTCTCAAATATTAACAGGCATAGTTGATATGATTTATTAAATATATTTTTTCCATACCTACGTAACTATGGCAACATAAATAAGGAAATTAAAAATGCAATAGTATTTTTTTTTTGTAATCGGTACATTTGTTGATGAAACAGGAAAAGCTGTGCTAAATATTAATATCTTTCTATTGTTATTCTAAGTGCAGCTGTTTCGGAGATATTGCAGTAACAACAAAAAAGGATTAGAGTAAATATGCACTTCCGGTTTCAATATTCTTTTCAAAAACTAGAGGTTTTCGTGCGAGTCTTATACGAATCGTAAGTTTAATAATTATAGTTTCTAAAGTTTTGGCTGTAGAGCGTTCACACACATACATACACACAGACCTCATTTAAAAAATAATAAGACTCGATTCATAGAAGATATGTTAAATTCTCGAGATTGAACATTTTCATGATTGCAATAATAACTTATTACTTGGCATATGCATGTAGATCTTACCGTACACTTTTCACATCGGTTTTACATCCAGAAATTAGAGTTACATTTTTTATCATACTTTGAGCTTCTAAATTATTTGGATTAATTTGAATCAATTTCTCCAATACCGTCTTTGCCTAAAAATGTATTAAAAAGATAATGCAAGTATATATTAATATGTTACAACAGTTGATTAAGTTGCAAATAATACCTGTTTATATTGTTTAAGTAATTTCAATGCTTGCGCTTTCCTAAAGAGTGCTTTTTCATTTGCCGGTTCTAATTTCAACACTTCCTTACAGTCAGATACAGCATCTTTGTAATGTTCTAACTTTATATCTAAAAAAAGCATCATTCTTTATTTTCTAGTATGCATTGGGACATTTTATATAAAGTCATACAAATATTGTGTATTTTTATTGTATGTATAAAAATTTATTAATCGATCTCGGTTTATAAAATATATAAAAAAGTTTTATTAGGCATCACATAATATAATTTCCGTTGTAATTGACTGTCTGACTCAAAACAACGATAACGCATTAAATATTGCATAAAGTGACCACATGCTTTCAAATAGTAAACTATTTTATCGGTTTTAATCATTTTTAGTTCAAATATAACAACGAAAATGGTGTAAATTGTAATTTTTAGGGTGTTTCTTATTAGTAGCGATATAAAGTAAAATGTTGCTGAGCAAAAATATTCGGGATGAAGATAAAAACAAGTTTTTATCCAGCAATCATCAAGTTAAAACAAAGTTTCAACGAAGAATCGATCAACAATTTGCCTCTGACAGAAATTTAATTAATTAAAATAATAATTACTTGTAATCGCGCGATTGTTATATGTAGCAGCCAACGGCTTAAAATTAATACTATTCGTATAATACTGAAGTGCGTCTTTATAATCCGCAGTTCTAAAACATTCATTTCCATTAGTTTTTGCTTGAATGGCGGCATGAGATAATTCCGCTTCAGTCATCAATTCTGCATCTAAAACCACAGTATTCAGTTCCTCTTTCTTCTCTTGAATTTTTAAAGTCTCCTTCTTCAATTTTTCTTCAGCTAAATCCATTTTTAACATCTCTGCATCTATGTCTAATTTGTTCCATGAATCGTAGTCCATTGATTTGATACGCGATGGTATGGTTTTGCATGTTTTAGCAGATTTAACTGCAGATCGAATTGGTACTTTTTCAGATAGTGTTTTTAATTCTTTGTTAAATGAAAGATCTGCATCGTTTCTTTTAATATCATCAACCCAATTCTAAAAGAAATTTAAATGTTTCCAGTATGTATTATTTATTAAATATATAGTATATATATATATATATATATATATATATATATATATATATATATATATATATATATATATATATATATATACATATATATATATATATATATATATATATATATATATATATATATATATATATATATATATATATATATATATATATATATATATATATATATATATATATATATTAATATATATATATATATATATATATATATATATATATATATATATATATATACATGGGTAAAGTGAGTATTAGGAGGGCCACTGACAGTTGCTAACCTGTTGCCAACGAAATACACTGAAAGTATACCCTACGATGTGACTTGCCCCTTAAGCCACGGCAAGGATTAGGTTTTTGGCCCTGGGGGCGGGGGGGGGGGGGGAGGACAGATCAAGAAAACCCTTTCGATGAACTATCTGGAACTATCCTTCAGGGGTTATGCTTTTTTTTTTTGACATACGTCAGTGGCCCTCTTAAGACTCACTTTTATATATATATATATATATATATATATATATATATATATATATATATATATATATATATATATATATCCGTCCAGTAAAATTTTAAATTTCTCATTTCTCGTCGTTAGTATTATAAAATTACCTGTATATCAGATGATAAACTATTCCATTCTTCATTACTAACATCATTTTTTGTCAAAATCGGAACAGCAACCCTTAAATATTTACTGCGAGGATGGACTTCGCGTAATCGATCTTCGGTGCACTTTTGCAGTTGCGGGAAAAATCCTTCTTGACCAGATTTTAATATTTGGAATATCTTTTCAAGCTCTTTAGCATCATTGCACGTTTCGACGTATTTATAATCTAAATGATCTATGGGTATTTCAAATTTCGATAGAAGAGATTCTTTTTCTTTTTTAATCGGCGTTTGACAAATTGTTTCTGGTTCATTTTGTTGCACCATTTTAATGCAAAAATGCCAACAGATATTTCAACGACTGAATAACGGAAATAAACAACGTATGTTGTTATAGAAACGTATTAATATTGATTTTTTCAGTTTATAATAAGCTGTAAAGGTTATGATACAAAAATGTTTTTTTTTTTTAATTTCAAATACACATATGCTTTTAACTCCTAATTTATATTTATTATAATTAACATTTTTAATAGTGATTTGGTAAAATTACAAATATAGGTATATGTTACATTTTATTAGTACATATTGTGAATTATTATAAAGTAATTTTTTTTTTAAACAATTTCCCAACAAATTTTGTTAAAACTAATGAATATGCAGTAAATATGACGAGCTTCCGGTAAGCGGTAACTATGGCAAGCTAATGAGAGAAATGAAAGAAGGTATATGCATTGCTGTACTACCGTCAAAGAGTACATGTGTATTTCGAAACCGTATTATCAAATGATGGCGTTATGCTAAACAACTATCAAGCTACGTTCATATCTTTCGACAACAGTTTGTACGAAGTTTTGAATGTAAGCATACTGTTTCTGTAAAATACCAATGAATACTTATGTATAAAATATCTATTTTCATGGGTTACAGGTATATTTAGATTAATTATAGCAATGGGCTTTGTAACAACGTGAAACATTTCAAAAAAATTAAATAGAAGAAGAATGGTGCTTTGTCCAGGAAATGGTTCCTCCTATTCCTGGCGGACTGAAGTTAGTTAGGTAAATGAAATTGGCGATAGATTGTTGTCCTATATAGATGAATTAGGTTCGGTTAAAATGAGTCTAGGGGGCCTCACTGACGTTTAGTAAAAAAAAACAATCACATTAAATATTATTTTATTCCAAAACATGTGTTTCTAAACCACTGAAATATATAATAATTGGAAGGGGCACTGCCAGGTCAACCCATGAGTCAGAGACAACCATGAGTGTAAAACGGGTCGAGATAGCATGATATAGGAGGGTATATGTTTTTCTTTCCTACATTTCTGCGCATGCGCATTAGTGACAAAGCCACCTTATGTACAGTCTCGTTAGAAAGTGTTAGAAGTGCAGAGAGTATGAAATATATGTGCTTAGCTTAGGCTTAGATGGTTATTGAGAAAAATAAAATGGCGAAGCATTGCTGCGTGGAATTCCTACGTTAACAAATCACCTATTTAATGAGCTAAACAGTCAATGATATATACTATTTATAACTACTGTTTTACTTGCCAAGCGGACTGTACCGACAGAGAGAGCTATACCTCCCCTGTGAGTCTCTCTCGGCTCGTAGCGAGCATGTCAGTTCCAGTTTGTATATTTCAGTGTTCCACACAAAGAGTCTCTGGTTCCACAGTGTTCTAAACCAGTTCTAAACACACACTTCGGTAAATATTATTACCAGAAGTATAAAAAAGGCGCCAAATTTGTATTTCGAATTTTAAGATGTTTTTCAAATTGCAATAAATCAGTATATATGGATCGGCCCTGTTTATTTTTTATAGTAAATGAAACTTAAACTACTAAACTTTAAGCTGATACTAAGCAATATGTTACTAAATTTTTTATAGTGGGTTTAATTTGCATTTAAAAAAAATGCATTTTGCCATAAGATTAACACGGGACATTTTTCTGAAAACGACGCGTGAGCACCGCAATCGTATTTCGTGCCCGGTATGACGTCACCACTATTTCTCCCCATAATTGTTGACGAATTACACTCAAACTGAGTAACACAGTTGAACTCAGTGCTACTCTTGGTTGTTCTTCTGTGATTTGTTGACAGATGACAAGTTTTTAATGTTTGTGGTTAGCGATTTTGAAAATTTGTTTGCAATAAAGTATTTTCAACATTTAACTTTCTAATTACTTGGCTGTAAATTTGTCTATTGTTTGACTGCTTAGGTACATAATGAAAAATGGTAGCCTGTGCCGTAGATGATTGTAAAAATAGATCACATAAAAAATCCCCTAGTCAAAGAAAAGCAGAAGAGGGTCTTCGCCGTCGAATTACCTTTCATAGGTAATTAGTTAATTTTTAAGTTATTTAGTTTATGATTGAATGTTCATACTCAGTTGTGGGGGGTTTAGGTGAGGGATGCAAATGAAAAACGTTCAAATTTTAAATTTAATTTTTAAACGAAATAAAAATTGAACGTTGTAGATAAAGTATGTTTTTCATTTCATCCCTTACTTATTTAGTTTAGAGTAGAATAGTAGGTGTATTATTTATTATTATAATTATAGCCAATTTTTGAAAAAAAAAATGTACGCCGGGCAAATTGGATCTTGAAATGTTTTCTTATATGTTCACTAAAATTAAGTAATTGTAATTTAATTGCCTAACTTAGGGTATTAAAGTGATTACTCTAGCGCCCGCTTAGCGAGTCTTGGCTTCACCATCAAGGTCAAATGGGGCCGTAATAGTGCATTTTATTTGAATGGCGTAAAGTTCGTCTTACACTACACAATATTTTGAACTGTTTTAGTTTTGAAGAGGCGTGGATACTAAGAAATATAAAAATTGGTTTTATTTATTATTTGGCTTATATTGTTAATTATTAAAATACATTATTGCTTTTACCACAACGAAAAGCATTGTTTAAAAATCGATAATCATGCAATACAGTATTTAATAGGTTTCCTAAAGATCCAGAACGATGTAAAGCTTGGGTTGAAGCTATAAATAAGAAAGATTGGAATCCTTCGGCAGGAAGTGTCGTATGTTCCGAACATTTCGACAAAGAGTGTTTCAATAGTTCTGCGTTTTATGCAGCATTATTTGATACTGCAATACCTACGATTTTAAAAAATAAGGGCAGCACTAATTCTGTAAGTTCAACATTTGTTGTATTTGTAGTTTTTAGAGGAACATCGAGATCATATAATTTGGATTATTGTTATACGTAATAACAACCTTAATTGACCATGACATATTGTATAAATTATGTTTTTGATATTATTAAAACGCCCTGTATTAATTACATCATTTTAGATTTCGGAATCCGTGGTGCAGATAAAAAGAAATTCAACTTCATCGACAGTTGTTGGTGCAAATCCTTTAAAGAATACATATTCTAAATCGCCTGGCATTATTAATAAACCTCCACTCATACGTTTAGTATCTGTATCAACACAAACAATATACATTCCACAAAAACCTCGAAGTGAAGAAATCGCTAAATCTTACGATTGCAAATTATCAAATTACAAAAAGAAAATAAAAACATTGCAACAAGGGCAGAGGCGAAGTCAAAAAAAGATTGAAGAATTAAAGACGAAATTACATGAGTATAATAAGAAGAAGAAACCGCCTACCATCCATGATAGAGTTACGTTAAATCAGTCTTTGAAATTGCTGAAATCCAGCAGTAATCTTGAGTTTTTAATTAAAAACTTCAAGACATGTAGATAAAATTTAATTTTATTCATTTCAATTATAAGTCTAGATTGTATATTGTAAAATAAACCCTTAATAACATATTTAAAATAATTTAAAAAAATGCAACATTTTACTCGAGTTTTATTATTGTAAATTAAATTGACAAATAAAACTTGCATATGTATAATAGATAGAATAACTATGAAATTTGAGTGTGAAAATGATTGAAATGTGCTCAAGATGTGTAGTTTTGACTATAACTGAAGTAGGCAATTATGGCTTTTTAGCTTCCCGTAAGTAGTATCGAAGAGCTTAAGGTGTTTGTCTGTAACATTCTCGGATTGAAAAATGTCCTTAACAAAAAGTTCGTCATTTATCACCCTGATTCCGAAAATGTAAATATGACAAATACTTGGTAACATGTTGGTCGCTCGCTAGTCGTAAGATCAATCATCTTCTCCTCTGAAGGTACTGAAACGATTTCAACCAAATTTGGCACACATATTGTGTAGGGGCCCAATTCCACACGATCGTAAATTAAATCCAATCAGAGGCGTACTTCAGGAGATATTGGGTCCGCAAAAAAAAATTTACTCCTTAAAAAGCACTTAGAAAAATAATAATTATACCAAAAAAATCTACGTAAAATTCCAATTTTTTAAATGTATTTAAACATTTTTACTTTCTTTTACAAAGTAATAAGTAAGTATTGTAATCACGAACAAAAAACTCCAACTTTTAACGGAAATATACCTTTTGACCTTCCCTGAACCGAGTCTGACTATTTTTGGAATGACGTCTTTGTGTGTGTGTGTGTATGCGCCTACACTGTTGAAGATAACATTATGAAACTTTAAGATTTGTATGTGCCTGGCAAGAAAACCTCCTATTTTTGAAAAGCATATTCAAACCGGAAGTGCGTGTTTACTTGAAACACTTTTTGCATATCTTCGAAACGGCTGCACTTACAGTAAAATGGTTATAATTAAAGTTAAAGATATTAATGATTTGAACAACTTTTGTTTGAAACATTTCTTCAAAAAGTGTACCAGTTACGAGAAAATTGCTATTATCCTATTTATATTGCCATAGTTACATAGGTATGGAAAATTATATATAATAAATCGTATCTACTATGCATGAACTGTTTTAAATATTCAAATATTTTAACATTTATTGTCAGTGTCACAAATAAGTTTAGTGAAAAACCGTTATAAAAGGTTAGTAAATAATTTAAAATATTATATATAAATATTTTCTCTAGTTTAAAGTTAATTTGAAAACTAACAAATGCCTGGCTATAATATGTAATGAATAATTATATTTTCTTTATACTACTATAAAATCCAACATTTAAAATCTAAAATACATATGTTTTCTTTGGAAATCTGACAATAAACTAACTTTACAATTTTATTGGACAATGAATGAAAATATTTTCTTGAAATTTAAATATTTTTATTTACATACTATCAAATCTAAATATACTGACTACGTAAAAGAAAGTTTAGGGCCAACACATGGCCGATGTTTTTTTTCTTATTTCGGTGAAGCACCATAATGCATTATAGAACATATACGACTAATCGCAACCAATAGAGACTAGGAATTATATTTTAGTTGGGTTTGCTACAAGTCAATTTTGGCTGCGTTATTAGGTAAAATAATTTTTAAAATTCTACTTTTAAGCAATCTTTTCAACTGAGATCAAGTAAAGCTTTATAACTCTGTAATTGAGATAGATTACAGATAAAAATCCAATTGTATTCATTATTTTATTTCGGTAACAAGATGCAAAAATATATTTGTAGCTCGCCGTACGTAGTACAGAAGAGCATAAGTGTTTGTAGTATTATCGGACTCAAAAAATTCTTTCACAAAAATCAATTTTACATCGCCCTGATTCTGAAAATATATATATGTCATATACTTGGTAACATGTTGGTCGCTCGCTATGTCGTAAGACCAAATCTTGTTGTCACTTCACCTCTAAAGGTACCGAACCAATTTTAACTAAATTTGGCATATATATTATGTAGGTTGCCGGTTTAGTCCGTTCGTATTTTAAATCAAATAGGTACTTCAGGGCCATAAAAAATAAATAGGCGCTAATATGCATGGATGAAATTTTTTGTCTATATCAAAAGAATTTCGTAAAATTTTTTTTTTTTTGTATCTCAAGGTTATAATCGAAATAAATCAAGAACTGATTGCTAATAATGTAATATTGTAAATTATTTATTTGCCGGAATGTTGCTTTCGTAAAAAGCGGGATTTTTTGTATATTACTACTAGCGCTTTATAGTATTTAGGGATAACTATTCGCTATCATGCACTTTAAATATTTTTTTCTACTATCTGCCCCTTCCTGATCAGCTGGTGGTGCGCAAACGCAGTTTCATCTTTCATCGAACATATAAATGTCAATTAAGAATGAAGTTTAGGAATACATATATATCATCGTTATTGTATTAATTCTGTATATTTAGCAATACAACATGAGCTTAGCACCATTTCGTAAATTATTGCATTGGGGACCACTTACAGCTATAGGTAATATATTTTATCAAGATATAAATTTGATATAGTTTATAATATAATCTATTACAGGTATAATAAAAATCATAACTGCGATGACAATACATTGTACTAGTATGTGGTGGCCGCCACAAATTACTTGCGGCGGATTTCTAAATACACTTTTATTTATAACACTGTCGGGCCTGACACTATACAACTTTTTGTCATCGTTATTCCACGGACCAGGATATTTACCTACAAATTGGAAACCAGTACGTAAAGAAACTGGTAAAAATGCGATGACTTGGCACGCATACAGTATTTGTGTATTATGTTTATTTCTTAAGCGTTATATTCCGATTTTTCAGATCAATGAGAAAGATACAAAACATTTACAATTTTGTAATGTATGCGAAGGATACAAAGCACCAAGGTCTCATCACTGCAAAAAATGTAAGTATTCATTTGAAATTGTATCACTCATTACCATATTTTGTCCGTAATTTACTATAGAAACCGAAATTTTTTCTACTGTCGTTATCACACTAAATAAAATATATTCACGTGTCATATCAAATGTAAATAAATTTCACTTGTTATCAAGTACAATTAAAAAGTACCCGTGTAACAAATGACACGCGTCTTGTAGATTCACACAGTGGATAGGTTCGAATCTTTATCAAATTTTTGTTTTTAATTTTATTTATTTATATATTATTATAAACAGATGTAAATGTTCTAATTGGTGAAAGTGAGTCTTTAGGGGGTCTATTTGATCTCTTGCTTTTCTTACATGCTAACAAAAACAAACAGTAAAAATCACGAATATATAAAGTGATGCTGTGTTAATTTAAAATATAAGCATTTGCAGTGTTTTGCAATGAACTTTCTTATACGTAGTAGGTTATTTTTGGGTAAAAGTGAGTCTTAGGAAGTCTCGTTGCATTTAGCAAAAAAAAGCACATGACTGCTGAAGGATAGTTCCAGATATTTCATCGAAAGTGTTTTCTAGATCTACCCAGAACAACCTAAACTTTGCCCTGGCTTAAGGGGCAAATCCCTTCGTAGGGTATGCTTTCGCTGTATTTCGTTAACAAATGTCAGTGACACCACCTAAGACTCACTTAAATCTTATTGGGTTTCATTCAAGAAAATATAATTATTACATGCATAACTTCCTGGCTATTCCCATCAATGGGGTGGCAGAAAATCATTTACATCCATTCACATCTTAACAATCTTTCGCCATTCAATTGCGTACGCTATATTGGAAATTATTATGACCGGACGTTTTTACTTTCTTATACGAATGTATATAAGGAAGTATTGGAATCATGAAAAAAAAAATCGAGATTTTAACGGAAATACATCTTTTGACCTTCTCTAAGTCGAGTCTGACTATTTTCAGAATTCCTGCCTGTGTGTGTGTGTGAACGTTCTTCATCCAAAACGGATAATGCAATAATCATCAACTTTAAACTTAAAACTTGTATATGCCTTGGAAGAAAACCTGCTATTTTTGAAAAGAATATTCAAACCGGAAGTGCATGTTTACTCTTGTAATTTTTTTGAAATTATGCAATATCTCCAAACCGGCTGCACTTACAGAAAATGTACTAGTATCCAAAATGAATGATATTAATATTATGCACAACTTTTGCTCAAAACATTTCTTCAAAAAGTTTACCGATTTCAAGAAAATCACTATTTAAATTTTTGAATGTCTTATTTATGTTGCCATGGTTATGTAGATATAGTAAGTTATACTTATGGTTAGTAAAATATTAAAACATTATATATATTCATATTTTGTTAGGTTTTTAATTCATTTGAGGACTAAAACATCTGCAGTGTCTTGCACTTTACCTTCTTATACGTAGTAGGTATATATGAATAACCCTTCTATCTAAACAATATATGCCTAATACGTATGAGAAAGTCCAGAGCAATACACTGCAGATGTTTTAGTTTTCTAATGAACTTAAAACCTAACAAAATATGTATATATAATATTTTTAGTATTATTCTATATATATTGCATTTCCGCTATTTTCTAAAATTAATCCAACAATTTGAGTGAACTATTCATAGATCTAGAGATTGTGTAGAAGTTTTTTTTTCAAGGTCACAAGAACCCCTAAAGACTCATTTTACCTTTTATGTACATACTTTAAAAAATTCTTACGTTTCGAAAATTTATTATCTAATTGACGCCAAATCTGGGGATGTTTGGAAACCGGCATATACGTTATCATAAATGTCCATAACTAATATTTAAAACATATATCCTCAACCTCAAACAAATTAATATATCCATGCATCGAAAATTCAATTATATTTCGAGCAAAAATATCGAATTTTGTTCATTCAAAAATCGTATGCATTTAAATTGTTGTTTATTAGATTCTATCACACTAATAAGGCTCTAATCAAACAATAATAGCGTGTACTTGTGAGTCAGTAAATAATTAAATCAATTATTAAAAAATATTAAATTACTTAAAGTAGATTTATAATTTTTATTGCTGTTATACTACTCATCTCTGGAGTTTGGTTAGGAAAATATTAATAATTGGTAACTTTGCTTTTCTGGTATGATTACACATATAAAGTTGCAGGTAATATATATTACCTACTTAAATGTATATCATTTTCTTTGGTGTTTGTTAATCTAATAGTATTTCAATAATATCGCCCATCCATACTAATTACAAATAAAGATTGAATTACTTTTATATTTCATTTGAGCATCCGTACAATTATTATATGTTAAAAATCAAACGAACAATTTAATTATTTTATTAATCTCTTTTATGAAAATATATAAAATTATTATTTTTATATTTTCATGTATTTTATATGTTATCCATTTTTTACGCAATTATTGTAAATGTTTTATAGAATTATTAAATAATGGAATAAGTATATCAGCCATGAAAGAAAATTTAACTATCACAGATAACATTAAATACATATAAAAGAAATTTAGAAATATTAGATTTATTTTCATTAATTTATCTTAA
This sequence comes from Nebria ingens riversi, assembly GCA_018344505.1. Lineage (NCBI taxonomy): Eukaryota > Metazoa > Arthropoda > Insecta > Coleoptera > Carabidae > Nebria > Nebria ingens. The sequence goes on along the minus strand of JADQWA010000250.1, from coordinate 391,282 downwards.
AAAAAATTTGAAATCAAACAAATGATATTGTTTTATATAAACATATTTTTGTTACGTAAAGAATCACATTATGATTTTAAAATGCACTTACTAAATAGTTTTTACTCAAAAATGATTTAAATCTAAATTTCTTACTTGAAAATAATTTCTCCCTTACTAGACAATTATTAAATCACAATATAATCAAATAATAATTGTGTTAAAATAATTGAAAAGATCGACAAACTGCATAATCGGTTTTGATATTTTTAACCTATTAGAGTATTATTGATGCCAATAGTAATCGCGTTCCATGCTCGAAATTCTCATTATAAAAACATCTAGAGTAGCACTCATATAATTTAAATAGTGTTGGATTACTTACTTTTTTTAGAATGTTTACTGTTTCGAAATTAAATTAAATAACATTCATAATTTGATTTAAAATATTCTATTATATTCTTTCAAATAATGAAAATGTCTTTAATTATATAATGGGCAATATAACGAATTGAGAATCTGATTTTTGGAAAGTTTGTGTATGTTTTGATTATTTTCGGTTATTTTTACAGGTGAAAAATGTGTTTTAAAAATGGATCATCATTGTCCGTGGATTAATAACTGTGTTGGTTGGGGTAATCATGCACATTTTACTGCGTTCTTAGCATTTGCAGTGCTTGGTTGTAGTCAAGCGTCGATAATACTCGCGTGTTCGTTATACCGCGGTTTAAATCGAGTATGGTATTTATATTATGGCACAGGTGTAGAACCAATTGTCTATTTAAATATCTATACACTCGTTATTGGTGTTTTTGCTCTGGGTCTAGCTGTTGGAGTTGTTATCGCTGTTGGTATGCTGCTATTTTTCCAGGTATAACAATTGTACTTATACTACACAAATATATATTTAAAAGTCTCCAAAGCAAAATAGTTCAGGAAATTCTTTAGTTTGTATTCAATAAAAGAAAATCGCCATAATTATAAGTTTTAATAAGGCTATATGATTGGTGTCAAAACGAAATTAAGCACTCGACTTAAAATATTGAGATTATTAGAATTCAAGTTAATATCTCGGTTTTGGCCTTCTATCTCACACAAACATGCTTAATAAAATTTACTTCATTGTACTTGATTCGTTAATTATTTTTCTTTATCACTTTATTGTTTACTTGCACCAATATACACATTGTCTCATTCAACAATATATGTGATAAAAATTTAATACTCATTTTAATTTTAAATTGTTTATAATAATAATGCATGCTTAATTTTATATCTTATTGTTCATGTTTTCTAACACAACCGTAAATTTGATATGGAAATAACTATTATTAATATACTGAATAATATACCACAGCTCTATTGTTTTAAAAATAGTCTAAGTATAAATCACAGAACGTGCATAAAAAATCGAGTTTATGCTTCATATTTAATTTACTATTTAGTTCTTATTTGTTGTCAATGCAGTTTTAAAAATATATTTATTTATTAGTTAGATATAAAGGAGTAATGCTTCTATTATTAGTAACATTAATATTCTGTGTCCAGTTTACTATATGTATTAAGAATAATGCATAAATTTTACTAGGCCGTCTATTATTTAGACTTACATATATTCTAAATATAAAGCAAGTACTTTACGTGAATAGACTTAAATTTTAAAGAAGATATCATAAGAGAAGATATCAAAGTTTACTGTGATACAACACTTTGCCTAAAATACAATTGGTATTAGGATAAGAATAGTTATAAATTGAATAATATGGAAATTAATTAACGTTGCAAACTCATACCAATAACGTTTTTTCAAAAAATTTGTTTCATGATACATGGAATTATTTTGTAAATACGAGGGTGGTCTGAAAAGTTTCCGACCTAACAAAGATACAAGACATTTTTTCAGAATTTTATTTTTTATTTTTCAACATAGTCTCCTTGTAACTCTACACACTTCTCCCAGCGATGCTCCCATCTCTGTAACCCGTCCAAATAGTACTCGGCGTTTTTCTCTGCAAAATAATTGTTCACGAAGTGATTGTCTCTTCATTTGACGAAAATCTCTGTCCTCCGAGCGCAATTTTTAGATGAGGGAACAAAAAGAAGTCTCTTGGGGCTAGATATATATATATATATATATATATATATATATATATATATATATATATATATATATATGTATATATATATATATATATATATATGTATATATATATATATATATATATATATATATATATATATATATTATATATATATATATATATATATATATATAATATATATATATATATATATATATATATATATATATAATATATATATATATATATATATATATATATATATATATATATATATATATATATATATATATATATATATATATATATATATATATATATATATATATATATATATATATAATATATATATATATATATATATACACATAATACTCTAATAGTGCATCATTAATTCTAAACATCAATATGTAAAATTTCGCTTATGGTTTCCTATTGATGGCATAAAAAACGAGTAGTTTACGAGGGGCACAAAATTTATATTTCGGAAGATTATCATTTTCAAATTAACGATAAAGTGATGATGCTTGAAACACTTCAGAACAATACTTTACCATGTCTGAAGACGGGAATATATTTCCCGAAACATAAACATTTTATCCCACGTGGACTATTTTGCTCTTTTGACTTTCCTGATCATAATTTATTGGCATATTAATATTTATAATATCTTCCTAGAAAATTCATGAAACGCTGCACATGCGATGTCACTTTAACTGCAACGTACCCCTTGTCCAAAACTAAATTAAATCTATCCCAAAGATGGGCTTATATTAAATAATTTTCGAAACAGTGTTATCATTGTAAATAAGAATATAATTACAACGTATAAGAAAATAATAATGTATAATTTCGTACTCGTCATTTCTATCAGTATAAGAATTTGCTATATATCCACGTTTTCATCATTTAAGGGCTATTTTGCTTCTGAGTCTTTAATTAATATTTTACACAAAATAAACGAATTGAATTGTTTTACATAAAAAATCATTTTTATGTAAATTCCTGGAATTGTGTCACCATATAGTGATTAATGCGTGCTATGAGAATGTTTACCTCACAGACCCGAAAAACAAATCAAAATTACTTATTTGCACTAATCTACACGCACGTATCATTACTAGGGTTACATAACTTTACTAATAATGATCGTTAGATTTAAATACATTTTGAATACATTAAATGTCTATTATTTAATTATCAGCTTTTCATCTATGACATGTATGTCAGTTAGTTTGTAAAAAAAACTGACCCCAATAAACATTTAGTCACATATAACATCTAAGCAATATATCAAAGACGTTACATGCTCACATTACGTCTCCGCAATGTAACAGAGACAAGTTACCAAATGTTTACTAGAACATATACGTATTGATGTTAATCTGTTTTTTTTTATATATATATAAAATCGGGGTTGCTGATTGGTTTTCTATGATTGAACAATTCTATTCCACACCCAGTATATGTAGTTAGTATATTAATAAACACAATTTACAATTAGGTCCGTGCAATTGTGCGGAACAGAACTGGAATTGAAGATTGGATATTAGAAAAGGCTATACATCGACGTTTAAACTGTACAGAATTATTTATTTATCCTTATGACTTGGGTATCCGAAATAATGCGAGACAAGTGTTGACACTTTCTTGTGCGCCTGTTGGAGATGGAATATCGTGGCCCGTCAGACCAGACTGCGACCAATTCACGTTGACCGTAAGTAATTTATTATACTGTGTGGGCAATTTTAATTATATAATACTATTTAACAGTTATTTCACATACTTAAACTTATACAAAATTATACATGTTATATTGATATTCACAAGTTACAAATTTAATTGTGACTGTAACAATGTTAGTGATATTGCATTTATGGATTAGTTCATATATGTAAATTTAAATATCAATACTGAATATAATGAATATCGATAAAACATCGTTCAATAAAATTCAGTGACCCATATACTCCTGTTGTTTAATAATAAATAATAATTCATAATTAAATTTTTATGTTAAAGCGTGAACAAATCGAACAAAAAGGTGAAAAACGACAACGTACTCGACGGTATCAAATTGTAAAACCTGCATCAGGTTCTTGGTGTCCAATTTTCCAAGGACTTAGTGTCTGCTTACATCCGCCGTGCACGGACGAGTCCCGAATTAAACTTAGTGTAGGAGATAAAATCAACGTTACTCGATGGAGAAAGTAAGTTTTTAGCCAGCTTAACAAACAAATTATAGAGATAAATGGTCCATTTTTTATTTCTTATACGAAATAATAATTAAGTATTGTAATCAGGAAAAAGATCAATCTCGTGATTTTAACGGAAAAACATCTTTCGACCTTCCCTGAATCGAGTCAGACTATTTTTGGAATGGCGTCTCTGTGTGCCTGTATGCGTGTGTCTGTTCTACAGCCTGAATTTTTAAAATGACTCCTCCCCCTCTATGTGTATGTGTGTATGTATGTATGTATGTGTGTGTGTGTGTGTGTGTGTGTGTTCTACAGCCAAAATTGTTAAAGATAAAATTATGAAACTAAATTTAAGATTTATATATGGCTGGCAAAGAATCCTCCAATATCTCTGAAACGGATACAGTTGTTTGAAAAGTTTCTTCAAAAAGTTTACCAGTTACAAGAAAATTGGTACTGAAATTCTTAACTTTCTTATTTATGTTGCCATATATAGGTAGGTATGAAAAATGATATTTCATAAATCATAACATGTATGCCTGTCACTATTTTAACAGGAAAACAAAATAGACTAATATAATTTGGGTGTGACATTTGGCATTGGACATCGATTGTCACAAATAGATTAAGTGAAAACGTGTGTAAAATATTAGTGATATATTCAAAATATTATTTATTAAATATTCTGTTAGTTATTTAATTTATTCGAAAACTAAAAAAGATCCGTCCATAATAATTGCGTATATGTTATAATGAATAATTGTATTTTCTTGTATTTTTCAAAATTCGTATTTTAGTGTCCTTATTCCTTTCTAAATAGAATAAACCTACTACGTATAAGAAAGTCAAGTGCGGGCCACTGCAGATATTTTAACTAATAATGTTATAACATTAAAAACAAAATACTACGAATTGTACCGTGTTCCACCATCTGGAAACCGCGTAAAATCAGAGTGAAACAACTGGACGGAGCAGAATACAGGAGATATTTCCAAGTCTTTCAGTACAAGCACTAAATTTTTACCATATTGGTGATGTAAGACAGAATTTTTAATCTATCCACACCAAACCGATAATCGCAAGGTTTAGGGAACTTAGGTGAGCAATGGACTACAAAAGTGTGGCGTCAAAAGTCCATGAAAATATGAACATGGTTGTTGAAAAACCGATTTCTTATTGGATTTAACACGGGGCTAACTTTGAGCGTTTCTCAATCCCATATGAGATCTTGCTAGCAAGAGTATTTTTTATTCACATTGAAGTTTTAACTCTTGATTAATATACTAAACCTAAAGCGATCACCCATGATTGTTTTTGTAAATTAAATATTGACTAAACCATGGCAATTTGTCATAATTGTTTCGATTTGGTTTATATAGATGCTGCAAAAAAAAACGCTTTCTTTCAATTAAACATTCAGCCAAATCGAGGTCACGCTGACACAAAGATGAGCTTTAGATTGGTTACTTATATGGAAAAATCCTTGTTTTTGTGCATTTTTATAGGTGAACCACTCTTTACAATTTACTAGAAATTGGTATATTAAAACTTTATATCTTTACAAATATAAGATTTTTAACAATAAAATGTTGATCAATCCGTGATTCAAGCTAACGTCCTGATAATTAAAATCGAAAACTGAAGCTTTGAAGACTGTGTAAACAAAAAAACAGCCTTTTTAATTTACAAGTTATTTCTACATTAGTATACGAGAAGTGTATTATATATAATTTTCTGTACCAATAATATGTTTTCCCAAATAAATCAACGAAAAAAAATCGTTCTTTCTGCTGTGTGCCTGGACGCACTTCGAGTTGAATTAATAATAAAAATTCATATCTTTGCATATACCAAACAAACATATAAATTGACAGCTATAACCTATGATAAGGGAAGGTCATATCTGTCAATCCTTCTTTTGGTAGTATCAAAAAATCCATGTGTGTCGTGGTTCTTAGCTTGAATTACGAATAGTCTAATATAATAACCTTTCACAAACAAAATTATAATTTTGAGACGTATTTCTAATATGTATATAGCTTGTTTAAGAACCAAAATTTAATTTTGCGTTTAAATATATTTTTGATAGTGGTATATTCTTTGTAAGGAAACCAATAGCGGAACTGCAATCATTATATTTATTTAATCAACTAAATGTTCGACATCACAAAAGCATCAGGAGTATACTTTGCACAATTATACTGCTGATGATCACATTTCTTGAGTTTATAAAATAAATATTATGACTGCTGCTATTCCGCTATTATTTTCGTTATATAATTTGACAGAAGTTTAAAAACAAATCTAGCCCTCGTGACTTTTCAAAGTCAAGTAATATAAACTAAATATAATCAATTTTATATTTTACATTAAGAGGATGAGGTCTTTGTGTGACATATAGTAACCTTTGCTTAGAATGCGACAATTTTTAGTGTGGTTACGCGGATCCACGAATGAAGTACCCCAAGCAAAATATGCTTGTATTATCTACAATTCAAAAATGATAACTGTTTTAAAAAATGTAAAATAAGAAACTTACTGTGATATATTAAAAAAAACTATCTACAGTGTCTTGCACTGGCCTATCTTATACCAGAGATAAGTATATATACTTATTAGAAATTTCTTGTCATAATAATTACTAATATATAATGGATAGTATTATTTCCTTGAATTTAAAAAATATTTAAACTGATATACCTACTACGTATAAGGACGTAGTAGGTATATCAGTTTAAATAGGAAAGAGAATAAAATACATTTTTTTTTTAATTCAAGGAAATACTATCCATTATATATTAGTAATTATTATGACCAGAAATTTGTTAGTTTCAAATAAATAAAATACCTTACAGAATATATGCTTCGATAGGTACTACAATATTGTGAATATATTACTAGCATTACTTCTCTATCAATCGATTTAATACAATTGATGCCGAAACACAAAATAATTTTGTTTTCTGAGCCATATTTAAATCTCAAGTTTAAAGTTTCATGATAATAGTTTCAACAGTTTAAACAAATACACAGAGATCTAAAAATAGTAGCTTGATTCAGGGAAGGTCAAAAGGTGTATTTCCGTTAAAATAAGATCGATTTTTTATGATTACAATTTATTCGTATATAAAAAGACAGATAATCCATGTATATATATATATATATATATATATATACAATATATATACATATATATATATATATATATATATATATATATATATATATATATATATATATATAAATAAATAATATTTTAAAATTTTACCAATTCTAACTACTGGTGAAGGGATACCGAAAGTGTGAATAAAAACAAATAAAAATCGACAATTTTTTAAAGAAATTTTGTACCATTACAAATCATCTATTTAGTTACGATGTATATATTAATATTTATTTGATTCAAATATGACCACAAATCATACTTTAAGTTTGATTAAATAGAGTTAAATTGATGTATTATTTATTTTTAGATACTGGTTATTTGGTGATAAAATTCAATCTACCGAAAATAATCAAAAGGATAATAAAGCAAGAGGTTGGTTTCCACGAAAATGCGCCGAAGAAGTGACTGAGGTTAGTGACGAGCCTAGTCAAACCAAAATTGTAAATAAGAAAACAAATTAAATTACTTTTGTTTTAATATGATTAAGACTGAAATTAATTCACTTAACACCATAGCTGTATTATGAACACATTGATTAATATGCTTATAACGTTCAAAATACAAATATTAATAGTTATGTTATTTTATTCCATGAAGTTTTATAATTTACACAATTTTGCATAGTTGAAATTATTGTGAACATGGTTGCAATTAAGTATATATTATATTATTAATTTATCTTTTAATAATGAAATTTGATGTTTTGAATTTCTAAATTCGATGATGGCTTTGTGTGCACATATTTTGACGTAATTCGTATAAGCGACAAAATTAAATATTTGTTCGAGTTATTCACCTGTGTTATTTTAACTTTTGTATTACTAAAACGACACTACATTTTATTCCAAATAATATTGTATTTTCAGTTTGTACCTTTATCAAAGAAATATTTATACTTTTCTAATTATATTAAGTTTTATTCAATGTAAATATATGTATAAATGTAATTAAAACGTTTATTTAAATTGAAATTTTGACACAACAAAATTACATTGAAAAATAAATGGTTATAAAAATTAAATGTTCTTTTATTAAACACTATAATATTTTTGTCAACCCAAAAAAACTAAAGATCTAATTTTAGGAAGGGTTTCTACGTTTTTTTTTTGCATTTTTGGGCAAACCAGAAAAGTGCTTTATCAGAAAGTTAATTTTTTGCTCGTAATTTAGCTTTTTGTAGTTTTTACGTATTTTTGGGCTATGGGAACTGGTAATCGATCGTGTATCGAGCCAGTGATAAGTATATACTTATCTCTGACCGAGCTTACCACCTTGATATTTACGGAATCAGCAGGAGGCATTGTTTTATTTGATCTATATCCAGTTGCACAGCTTGCACTTAACATTAATAGAATTTATTCTTTTGTATACTCTCTGATCAGGGGTATACTAGAGAAATTGCTCATTCTTAGTGATTGCTGGTCAATTTAGGGTTCGATATAAAGCAGTAAATAAAAATAATATAAGTCACGCTTGGCGTTAAGTGTAAGCAGTGCAACTGCCCATTAATGGGTTAGTAATATTAGCCGAAGGATTTTGGAGACTGAAGAGGGGGTAACAACATAAATAAACTACACATACGTTATAATTGTATAAGTTTATTTTTTTAATGATGGCATAATAATTTGAAAATGTTTAATAATTTAATATGTGATCGATTAATGTAGCATGAGGTGATGAGATATAGATGAATAATTAACAATTTTATCATATAGTATATAAATTTGATACGACTTATTGTTTTAATATTCTTCTCCTTCGTCGGCTTCGCCATCGATAGAATCAACACCAACTTCTTCGTAATCTTTTTCCAAAGCAGCTAAATCTTCACGAGCTTCAGAGAATTCACCTTCTTCCATTCCTTCTCCTACATACCAATGAACAAAGGCACGTTTGGCGTACATAAGATCGAATTTGTGGTCAAGTCTAAAATTAATATGATACATAAAAATAATGACACTTTGAGTAAAAACGGAAGCATTGCTAAAATATAGTCATGAATGCATTTTATTTTGGAATCTCATGAAAATGTCCATGACCGGGAATATTCTGAAAACTGATTTACAATAACTCAAGCAATTTGTTTCTTACCTTGCCCATGCTTCTGCAATTGCTGTAGTATTACTTAACATGCAAACAGCTCGTTGAACTTTCGCCAAGTCACCACCAGGTACCACTGTCGGTGGCTGATAGTTTATACCAACTTTGAAACCAGTTGGACACCAATCCACAAATTGGATGGTGCGTTTGGTTTTGATGGTTGCAATTGCTGCATTTACATCTTTTGGTACTACATCTCCCCTGAAAATCATAAATGAATAGATTTAATTATTAGTAAGATCTTGCTATGTATTTTATTTTTTTATTACTAAAATATTAGTTAGAATTTTGAGTAATCTTAACATGACTAAAATTATTTACTATGCTAGTGGAATAACATTTTATAATATATATATATATATATATATATATATATATATATATATATATATATATATATATATATATATATATATATATATATATATATATATATATATATATATATATATATATATATATATGTGAGAGATAAAACATATATGTGTCATTACCTGTATAACATACAGCACGCCATATATTTTCCGTGACGTGGATCACATTTAACCATTTGGTTAGCTGGTTCGAAGCAAGCATTCGTAATTTCAGCAACAGTTAATTGTTCATGATATGCCTTCTCAGCCGATATAACAGGAGCATACGTAGCCAGAGGAAAATGAATACGAGGGTATGGCACCAAATTCGTTTGGAATTCTGTTAAATCGACATTCAAAGCACCATCAAATCGCAGAGATGCAGTGATAGAAGACACAATCTGAAAAATTAATTGTATTAAATCTGGAATTTGCGAAAGACACTTAAAAATGTACAAACAAATTTTACTTATTTATTAAAAGATTATTTCGAAAAGTATTTAATTTAACAATTATTATTGAAATGAAAATAAAATATATATTCGTAGATTAATGACTTTGCTAATTATTAAGTATAAAAAATCAATTTTTGTTTTTAAAATACAGTCTGTGCATAGATATTCGAACACTATTGTTACTGATAGATGTATTCTTATTGTTGTTAAAAGTACTGTTAATATATTGTTGCTATTTATATATTATTAGATAAAAAGTATATGTTCGAAATATTCAAAGTAATTTTGAACTCATTAAAAAAATGAAAATAATCATGATTTCGATATTTTTTATATATTACAAAAAATGAAGTAGTTTTGTTCAAATTCATATCATTGAATTGAATGAGCTGCACAGTATTGTATATAATACTGAAAATTCTTTCTGCTTCTTTTAACATATATATTTTATTATATCTTTTAGAGAAAATTATTCAGCGACATAAAATAAAAACATTTGTATGTATGTATACCTTCATAACATTTCGACATAAGATAATATAACTGTTTACAGCTGCTGTTTACTTAAATTTGTTATTTTACATAAATATTTTACTTTTGCGAAATTAATAGCGTATATTAAAAATCGGCTAAATTACGACCACAGAACAGAAAGGAGATGCTAAAACGAATTTTAAATGAAGTAACATTGCAATTAAAATAAACGATACAAGATATTTTTTTTCGATATATCGCTGTTAAAAATTAACAAAAAATAAAACAATATAAAGAACATTTAGAGTAAGGTTCGTGTGTGAAAAAACGTTTTCCACGTCCAATTTGACGTAGTGAAACAGCTATCATAAATTATCCTTAAGGGATAATTTCTAAAATGAATATACAGGAAAATATGCAATTTTCATCATTTATATCTTGTTTGAATTACCTGGCCAATAAGTCTGTTTAGGTTGGTGTAGGTTGGACGGTCAATATCTAAATTTCGCCGGCAGATATCATAAATAGCTTCATTGTCCACCATAAATGCACAATCGGAATGTTCTAATGTTGTATGGGTTGTGAGGATTGAATTGTAAGGTTCAACGACTGCAGTAGATACCTAGTAGTAATAAGAGATTTAAAATTTATTGATTCATTGATTAATTTTGCTACATAGAGTATATTCACCTGTGGGGCTGGATAAATTGAGAATTCAAGTTTGGATTTTTTTCCATAATCGACACTCAATCTTTCCATTAATAGAGAGGTAAATCCAGAACCAGTGCCGCCTCCGAACGAATGGAATACAAGGAATCCCTGTCGAACACATGTCATTATTTAATAACTTATCAAGCAATTAAATAAAAAGTAATGCATGTTTAATACATTAAAATACGTCAATCTTATTAGGTACGATAAAATGGAATGCGTTAACTTTTTATTTTAAAAATCAGAAAATAGGACGAATATTCTCAAAAATAACGAGTTACTATGTTTATAGACTAAAGAAAACGAAAACTATTTAATCCATGGCAATGGTGATCTTGCGTGTAAGCAAGGATATAATTTTACCTTTTTTAGTACCAAAGCTAATAAATGTAATTTCACGCGTGAAATTTAGTATTAAAAAAAACCTCTAATGAAGCAATGACAAATAGTGGATTATATTATTATGTTACGCTTGAACATAAATATCTTTTGAGTACCCTATGAGAACTATAAAAAGTTACCTGTAAGCCTGTACATTGATCCGCTAGTTTTCTGAGCCGGTCAAGCACAACGTCAACTATTTCTTTACCAATGGTGTAGTGGCCTCGTGCGTAGTTATTAGCGGCGTCTTCCTTACCAGTGATTAGTTGTTCAGGATGGAACAGTTGTCGGTACGTTCCGGAACGTACTTCGTCTATAAAGACAATTAAATACTACAAATATAAGTCTATACCTACTATAATTATTATTTAATTTATACCACAGAGAAAAAGAATATGCTGAGTAAAAAACTATTTTGTATGTATGTATATATAACTTTTTTTTTCTTAAATAAGAAAATTTAAATTCACTGATGAAATATTGTTAGACTTATAAAATTGTATAAAATTACTCAGATAGTGAACATAGGAAAAAGTAGTAAAATTCTTCACTACTCCTGAGGAATATAGTATAAAACATTTAGTTTACCAACAACTGTTGGTTCCAAATCTACGAAGACAGCTCTGGGCACATGTTTTCCAGCGCCAGTTTCACTAAAAAATGTGTTGAATGAATCATCCCCGCCGCCGATTGTTTTATCGGATGGCATTTGTCCATCAGGCTGAATGCCATGTTCCAAACAGTATAGTTCCCAGCATGCATTGCCAATTTGGACACCAGCTTGACCGATATGGACAGAAATGCATTCCCTCTAAAAATAAAAGAAAATCATTCAGCAAAACCAAATATTGTTATTGTTTTAGAATTTAAACAAATGTTACTAAAACTAATTTTAATATTTCAGGATATTTTATTTTTAAACCAATTTGTAGATTATCTAAGTTTTTAATAATTATTAATATAAGCATACTACATAAATAATGATTGCAATCTGCTATAATTATAGCCATCAATATTATCATTTGGTTCATTTAATCTGTAAGTCTCAAGGAATCGAAGGATCTACAAATCTTTTATATTTGCATTTTCAACCGTTTCGGAGCTAGAGCGCTCACGGACAGACGCATAGATAGGCTTCATTGAGAAATTAATCTATATAGGTTGCCTATATACATATGCTAAGCCGGATAGTTTCGTTAAAAGCTTGAAAATTGTTCGTAAACGAAAACCTAATTACGTATTGCAAGGTACAACATAAATGTATGTGTGTGTGTAACAGGAAAATATTTCTCTATTTTATGATAGGTAAATTATTATGTTGATACTCTTTTTACTTTATTTTATGATGTAATAAGTAAGTATTGTAATCAAAAAAAAAAAACTCGAAATTTTAACGGAAATACACCTTTTGACCTTCCCTGAATCGAGTCTGACTATTTTTGGAATGACGTTTGTGTGTGTGTGTGTGTGTGTGTGTGTGTGTGTCTGTGTGTGTGTGTGCGCTCTACAGCCTACACTGTTGAAGATAAATTTATGAAACTTTAAACTTAAGATTTGTATATGCCAGGGAAGAAAACATCTTATTTTTGAAAAGCATATTCAAACCGGAAGTGCATGTTTACTTGAGACACTTTCTGCATATCTTCGAAACGGCTGCACTTACAGTAAAATAGTTATAATTAAAGTTAAAGATATTAATGATTTGAACAACTTTTGTTTGAAACATTTCTTCAAAAAGTGTACCAGTTACGAGATAATTGCTATTATACTATTTATATTGCCATAGTTACATAGGTATGGAAAATTATATATAATAAATCGTATCTACGAGTACTATGCATGTCAACTGTTTTAAATATTCAAATATTTTGACATTAAACATTTATTGTCAGTGTCACAAATATGTTTAGTGAAAAAGCGTTACAAAGATTAGTAAATAATTTAAAATATTATATATAAATATTTTCTCTGGCTTAAAGTTAATTTGAAAACTAAAAACTAACTTTACAATTTTATTGGACAATGAAAGAAAATATTTTCTTGAAATTTAAACATTTTATATTTTTTATTTATACGTAAAAGAAAGTTTAGGGCCAACACATGGCCGATGTTTAATTATATGAGAGTAAAAGTACATCCCCATTATACAATTGAAAAATGATCCATCATTATTGTTTGACAAAATAATGTTAATTTGCATATCGCCCCAGCCAATACATCATTAATAAATCAATTTATAACAAACGTCGCTTTTGATTATTCGTACCAGGTACTTTTATGTAGCAGACCAGGAGAAACATAAACTTCTTTTACTACAATTCTTTTTATACTTGCTATAGAAATAGCAGAAAGATGCTATACACAAACCAAAATTGATTAGTTTTACTCGTATAGCCATAGGTGACTGGCACCAAACTCACGGTATTTACTCGTTCTAGCACGAACGAAGATAAAGGAGGATTCGGTTATGGTCTTATGGTGAATATCACAATAGTCCTTTCTCCTTTGACGAAAATTTATTACTTGCTTCTTATATAAACTACACCCTAATATATACTACATTACATATTTTTTTAAATGTATACGTGTGAATCTAACAGTTGTGAAAATATGAGTCGTATTGCGTAGTTACGTATATGTAAAAATGGAGGGTTAGAGGTCAATTAGTGTTCTTGAAAAAGGGTTGTTTATTCGAATGTCGTAATTAAACCATACAAAATATATGTTCTAAAAGTAAATATATATTTACTATTTTTAAACAATAATAGCATTAGGGCAAAGAAATATAATTCATTGGGAATTACATCGTGCAGAACGAAATATACAAAAACGTTTTAAGAAACTGAAAATTACGACGTATTTGTATTTTTCGTAAAGTCAAATCTTTAAAATTCATACATATGTATATATTACCGAACTACCGTTTAACATCGACCCTGAAAATACTATATATGCTGGTTAATTCCAGTTTCTTGTATAGCATTTGGTAACATATGCACAATCATGCATCAAATTTACGATTATGAACAATGAAGCAATTACAAAATTGTAAAGACGTAACAGTTTGAACTCTACACTTTACCATTTTAGGATTGCGCTTCTATCGCAACAATTAAGTGCGAAAGAGGTCATTATACTAAAGACATTAAAGTGCATTCGATATCACAATCATATTTCGAGAGAGAAAATTTAATACAATTTTGAAAATAACTTTAAAGTATCTAACTTTATTTCAAGATGTTTTCAATTGGTTTAAATAATTTTCTATTCTTTATTACTTTTAATTATTAAGAATGAGGTTATCAATTGTGACATCGTAAAATAATAAAGCAAAAGAAGTCTGTAAGGATAGAGTTGAATGGCGAAAGATTGAGAAGATGCGAATGGATGTAAAGTGTTCTGTCACCCCATTTGATGGGAATAGGCATGAAGTTATGTATGTATGTATACGAGCGAAGCGAGAGAAAATAGTAGGATCTTTTAAAAAATAGGAAGTGGAAAATTATCATATTTTCTAACGTGTTGTATAGACGAGTTTCAGAAAATGTATGCAACCAAATTTGTCGTTTCTTCCACTGAAGATATTCAATCGATTTTAACCAAATCCAAATATGCTATAAATATATCAGTGCCCAATTAAATCCACTCACATTTTAAATTCGATAGGTTTTTTATATGTATAAAATATGTATACATACAACATCAGGAGATATTGATTTCCAAGAAGAACCTCTAGATTAATATGTATTTTTCATTATATAAAAAAAATCTCCATTTTATTAAAGTTTACACTGGAACTTCCGTATCGACAAATAATGAACAGCTTAAAACATAATTTTATCAATATTTATTTACATTTGTCTTTGCATTAAACTGTATATATAGGAAGTGCCATATGTTAGCTTCTTTTTGAAGTGCATGTTATTTCGACAGTTTGTAACACAGACGCGCTTGACATTGATAGATATGTAGTGTCAAACCTCCTTACAGCGGAGGTTTGGCACTACATATCTATCAATGTCAAGCGCGTCAGTATTGCAAACTGTCGAAATAACACGCACTTTAAAAAGAAGCCAACAGATGGCCCATTCTATATTACAAATCTCTTTTATGTATTAACAACATAAGCCTAGTTTCTTCATTTGAAATCCACCAATAATAAAAAGTTGCTTTTTATCAGAAGTTTGAATTTTGAATATGTCTTTTTTTTTATCTCTTTCTACATTAGTTGGAACAGCCAACATTCTTAGATGCTTTACTTGGTATAAACTATAAATACCCTTCATTTATTCTTACATACAGTGATCCACAAGCATATACAGTGCCGAAGTATATTTATTAATAGACGTACTACTTATATAGGTTTTATTTTCATACGTTATATTGGTGCTATTTTGAGTCTTATTTATATTTAGAAATTCTATAACACTATAGTATAAGCTAATAGATACATACAAAATTGTGTATTCTTTAGAAGGATATACTGCTTATAGCGTCTATAGCGTTAGATAGACTTTATATATCCTAAATTTATATGTACATTTGGAGATTATTCTATAAGGTGAGCCATCTATTTTCTATAATATAAAACTAGTAATCTATTATTTTGTTCATAATATAAGATAAGCCATCTGTTGGTTTCTTTTTGAAGTGCGTGATATTTCGATAGTTTGCAACACTGACGCGCTTGATATTGATAGATATGTAGTGTCAAACCTCTGCTGTAAGAAATGGATCGTTTTACGCTTGCATAATGTCAAGCGCGTTAGTGTTGCAAACTGTTGAAATAACACGCACTTTCAAAAAGAAACCAACAGATGGGCCACCTATATTATGAACAAAATAATAGATTACTGTACTGAAGTACTGATAATTTCAGTTAAACACCAAAACACGATAAGATTAACAATTAAAAAATAAAGTTATATATTTTATTATGCTTCAAAACATACTAGAAGTACCCTTTTTGCTTTTTAAACGATTTTAATGTTCTGAGTGTCAAAATGTTTTGAATTAGTTAAAAATGCTCTCGTTTTCCCTCAATTGATTTTGTTTTTGATTATTTCAAAATAATAGATATGTGAATAAAACAAGTAGAAAATCGTAGTCTACACGAAATTACAGAACATAAATAAATTGACATTTAGTAGTTCTAACATGACAAATTACTTTTACTTAGAACCCCTGTTTGCATGCGTAGAAATACATCGAATATCTAACACAAACAATGTCACTCGCCAATCGAAACTTACATTGCGTGTTTTATCATCTATTTCCTTAAACTCTTCCCCCATAGTAACATTCAAAACAAACACAATCATTTATTTTGCCCTATTTAAAGTTTAAGACAATTAACGTCATTATGCAATATCGCAAGCCGCAACTATACCTATATGAATCGCGTTTAGATTGCATTAAAACTGATCGTTCTTGATTAAATTCCTCTTAATTGTGTTCTATAACAAAAGATTTCAATTTTCATATAATGGCAAGTTATTAGCAGCAATAAAAACGTTAGAGGCATATCTTTCATCTTAGCTGCGTGAATCATCACGCACATGTGGCTTAATTTTAAAAGTATTAATTTTTGTTTCTACCTATTGCTAAACCAACGCCGAGTATTTGCAAAATACACCGAAACGGCCAAAGCAAACCCAAATATTCTGCGCATCCCTAATTGTATAATTTTTCATGCAGGAATTGTTTTTCAATTTGATATATAACTTTGAAATAGATGAGAATTATATGAGGGCCACCATAAATATATAAAATTAAATAAAAGTTAGTTTAAGTCTTGGCACATGCGAAATATGGTGGAGTTTCTCTAAAGTGAAATAACAGCGGAAAGCTATCATGCGTGTTGTTGTTTTGCTATTTTTAATTTCTTTATAAACACGATTCTACTTCAAGCTTGAACAGATAGTAAATGGTGTAATATTTCTAATTTTGTTGATGTAAATATGAAATATTCGAAGTATATATAAATTTATTAACACAAACTTAGTTATTTATTTCCGAAAATAAATTTAATTAAAATAACAAGCCTAAAGTTTGGCATGGCGAATGTCTGTATAAATACATAATATATGTAATATAATTAAAATTTAAAATTATCAAAGTTCAGTTGTTTTTGATTTATTTTAATAATTATTATTTTTACGTTTTTCGGTTGTAACTAGAAAAGAATTTAAAATGTGTAAAATGTAATTTTACGTTTTTTTTTGTATAATCCGAATTTTTCAAAAATACATATTAGAGCCTGCCTTTTTTTTGAGGCCTGATTTCTCCGGAAGTACAGTACCTATAAGATGCGAACTGATTCAATCAGACGTCTATTTAATATGAGTGTCAAGTTTGGTTGAAATCGGTTAGGTACCTTTAGAGAAGAAGAGGCGACAACATGTGGTCTTACGAGCGAGCGAGCAAAACACCAAGTATATAACATATTTATGGCGAAAAATTGTCAAGATGCGAATGGATATAAGGGTTTTCTGCCACCTCATATGATAGGAATAGACATGAAGTTAGGTATGTATGTTGTATGTTTTCGGAATCAGAGCGATGTGAAATGAATTTGTGAAAAAAATTTTTGAATCCGGAAATGTTATAGATTAACTATGCAGACAAACACTTAAGCTCTTCGTTACTACGTACGGCGATCTAAAAAATAATCATTTTAAATTAGAGCTACACAAAAACTCTTCGCGTATCACGGAGTAGAACGTATGCATTAGATTCATGACCGTAGATTTCACATAGAGACAATAAGAAGAGTTGAATTTATATTAGTAATACTGGTGTATATTTGAACAAAAAAAATAACAATTATTGAAGCAGCTATTCTTTGTTGGCATTTTTAAAAAACACTTAATCTGTAATAATATAAATTGAAAAATAATTAAGTATTAAACAATGAGACAAACCTTAAAGTCAATTGGACAATTATTAAAATTGCGGCAATAATATTAAGAGGATGGGTGCGTCAGTGTTTTATAACGTAATGGATCATTAAGTAACGATTATTGGCAATTTGTGATTAACAACAGAATTCAAAAGAGACGAGAATTGTCTTGTGTAGGTGTATCCTTCTCATTAAATAGATATTGTTTCAAATTCAAAGATTTGTAAGGTCGCGGAATTACCGGATGGTGTAACGAAATAATGAAATTATCAAAAACCTAGCATTTGTTATGCTTTGCTTTAGGAATACGGATAATATGAGAATTATACTTAATCATACTAATGGATATATTTATTTATTGTTTAAAACTATTGGCATAAATACCAACTTTATTTGCACTAATAAAAATTAACGCTAATTGTAGATTAAATAAATTTATTTATTATTTATAGTGAAAATAAACAATAATTGACGCTATATTTAATATAACCAATGATATTAAGAAAATATAAACATATTTTAACGAATTTATCTTTCGAATTACACTTTGTGAACAAAATACAACAAACGTAATCATAGATTAAAATTAATTCGTGCTAATGCAATTATATATTAATTATTGGATCAATGGAAAAACAACAGAGCGATTGCGTAGTATATGTATATTATTTATATATGTTTTTCATAATTCTTTTTATAGCTTTAGTTATAATCTAAACGATTATGACAATAGCAACTTTTTGGAACCCTGTAATTCCAGAAATATAAGGCAATCGACTTTAAATTATGAAGAATATAAACTGTAAACTCAGGTATATGTATTAAATTCCTAAATTTAGTTTAAAGCGGTTGGATAATGTCGGAAAAGAGGCTGTTATATTTGAGCATACGACTGAGCGACATATAGTATATTCGAGAATATGCTTTATATATTTTCTTAATTAAATGCCAGATCATTTAGGCTCTTTTTTACTTTACGTACGGCAATCTTAAAATAGATACACTAATTTTAAGTAAGTATCGGTTTTCAAGAACATTCCAACATACATGGTTGCAATAGTTAAGAAAAAACATCAAAAATCCAAATAGCAGAATATTCTATGTATGTATACTATATATGAAAAGGAATGTGCCTCCAGTTTAAAATAATATTCATTGCATACACATAATTAGCATGTATAGCTCATTTAATCATTATATATATATATATATATATATATATATATATATATATATGTATATATATATATATATATATAATATATATATATGTATATATATATATTATATATATATATATATATATATATATATTATATATATATATATATATATATATATATATATACCTTTGTCTCTAATTAAAGATATAAATCCCCAACCAAGCAGTATATTACATAGAGAATATCAAATAAGTTATATGAAATAAATCACCATGCATCTATATTTTCTGAACATACACAATAAATGTGCAATGCAATGGAAATAAATGAATTTGGAATTTTGAAAATTATAATATCGTCAGTAATAATGTAGTAAGGTTGTCTCCAAATTAGCAATTACTATTTTTGAAATTTTAAAATTTGATGTAATGTTGCTCATTCAAAAAATAATTAATTAAAAAAGAAAATAACTTGAAAACTATATGTCTAGTTTCTGGAAAACATTTTACTCTAAAGAAAACGCTCAAATAATTAATTAAAACCACAATGAAACAATTATTTTATTGGATCAAAAAATATGTATTTTTTACAGATATTCTAAAGCTCATCTCTAGAAAATCAACTTTATCAAAATCCTATTCAGTACAGTAAGAGAATTATTTGGAATACGTATTCAAATATACCATAGCCAGCATACACATTAGCAGTTAATATATTTTTTGCTGTAAGATATATTATATGTTATGAATCTATTATTTTTCTAGGAATAAACATATTATTCACTAACATACATTTTTTTCAGAGTGTGTCATATTTAATTATCATTAAATTCAAATATGGTAAATAACAATTACATGAAATACACATTTTGTTTTAAATTTAATTAAATCTACGAATAAATGTGTTTTGAACATATTTATAGAAGGTATCATTGAATTTGATTAAAAATATAAAATGATTAAAATTTGAATTAATCATTTTTTAACCATGTAATATATTAAAAAAATATATTCTATAAAAATAAAATAGAACTTACCATTTTTACGTGAATTTGAGTAGAAGACAGAAAGAAGTACTTGAATGAAAAGTAATTTCACTCGATGTTAGTAATGGAACAACAGTGATACTTATGGAAGTCTGGAAGGTGGATGAGCGATTTATATATGGTGCACGAACCCATTTAACCTGCGAACCATGCCGAATACGCACGAATATTGACATCATTTTTCACTAAAAAACGGTAAGTTTGTATTATTAATTTAAATTAAAAACATTTTATAGCGAAAGTTCTACTAAAATCGTTTAGGCAATTAACTATGAATTAGTTTATGGCTATTTAATACTGAAAATTGAAATGAAATAATATAATATGCACTAGTAATTAATAACATAAATCATTATAATTATTAATCATATTTCAACAAATATATATAAGTTGTCAAAATAACTTCCTAATGAAACATATACATATAGGAATAATGAATATTATAATCTGTACAATATAATTAATAATGGTAATATGATTTGAATAGCAGTAACTTTATTAAATTTTCAGTAGTAATTCCAATACCACTAATCTAGAAGTTATATTTCTCGGAAAGTTTCGTTTGTACACGAAAGCGGCGAGTGCTTTCGTGAATATAAGCGGAAACTTTATGGAGCGAATTGATTATTTTTAAAAAAGCACTAGACCGCAATTTGAGCGCTTTTGTCTAATACCAATTATTCGAAGTAACACGCTGAAGTATAAAATTGCAATATTTTTCTACCGCTTAAATTTATTACATAAATAATTCAGATATTTGCTACAATAATAAAAATTGGTAGATACAATAACACGTATTGGTGCATACAATAAAAAGGAGATTCATATCAAAGAAAAGTGATTCGTATGAAAAAGTTTGATTTCAATTTGTAACGTATAAAAGAGAGGTTTCATTAAAAAAATCGTGATAATTTAAGCTAGTTTTTATAAAGAATTTGTTTTTTTAAAGCAGATAATAAAAATATTTATTTTAAATTCATAAATGTCTATATCCTGTTTTTGTTTTATTTCGTTACGGTTATGGACGCTAATACGCAAGTAAATCTTAACACAATCAGGACCGAACTAACGGTAAGGTAAAAGGGCAATTGCCTGGGTCCCGAATCTTAACATAAATATTATCGGAAACTTAAATTATATAAAAGATCGAGAAGATGCATTCTGCATTCAATATATTAGGCGATTGTGCGCTATCTACATAACTCTAATTAATGTTTTCAAGTAAACAGAAGTAATCAAAGATATGTCAAATTTTTCTCTGTCTGAATAAATGTACAGACATCTATGTATATGGTTATATTACCTAGTACCAGAAATTCATTGTGTGACACCAAATATCATTTATTGTCAAACATATTTGTTTTCTCTTACTAAAAAATTAATTCGTTTTCTGTTATCAAAAAATTAATTTCTGGTATCAGAAAACGATTTTCGGGTATCACTGTCAAATCTTAGAAAATAGCATTACCCGCTACCAAAAATGCAGTTTCTGTTAATTTTCAAATACCAGAAATTCATTCAGTGATACAAAAAAAAAGAAAAGCTTTTTGGTATTAGAAAATAAATATCTGTTACTGGAAAGTATCCGGTACTACAAAATTTATTTCTGGTAATAGAATATGAATTTCTAGCAGCAAAAACTAAATGTATGCTAACAAAAAAATAAACTGGATGATCTGTGACTGCGCAAGCACTAGTGGCGATGGCGTTAAGAACTAACGATCTACTGCGCATCTCAAGGTCAATCTTAGTAATTTTTAATCATGTATGTATGTAACATACATACCATACGTCTGAGGTTCGAAATTCGAATCTCCACATACATTGACAAATTGTCACTATGCTGTGGATGTCATACATATCGTTTACTCTAAATCTGCTTGAAATCTTCTTACGGTGACGTTGCAATGAAGAGCTTTTCATCTTAGTTCCCGTCATTTTGACGAGTAAACGCTAGTTACATTATAATCGCGTATATTTTGGGTTGATTGTAAGTGGAATGGGGTCGACTTCAGCTGACATCTGGCCCTTTCTCTTTTGTTATATGTTTGTTAGTGCATATTGTGAGTTAAATCTTCGATGTTTTTAAGTTCAGTTTGTTTTGATTTCTATTTGCACACTGTGTCTGTTTCCATGTGCTTACTAGCTAATATTTGATATTTTGATACACACATACGGAATTCTAAAAACAGTCAGACTCAGGGAAGGCCAAAAGATGCATTTCCATTAAAATCTCGATATTTTTTTTTCATGATTACAATACTTTTTTATATACATTCGTATAAGAAAGTAATTAAATATTAACGTAAAATATCAAATTTAAGTAAACGATCGAAGATTGTTATGGAAATATATAAATATAATTGCCTATATACAAGTCTTATTACTTCTATAACTTATTTTTATTTACTTTTAATTTTTTTTTTAAATTAATTATTAATAGTTTTAAATATAATAAAATCTACAGCTTTTTTTGAAAAATTATTGCTAGGCTTAAATGCAAGTAAATAAAAAAAAAACATAAAGTAAATAAGAAATGAGATATACTCGTAATAGATACACAAATTGAAAATTTAAGCCGATATTTAGGAAGATGTGTATTTTATGCATTACTTTAGGGAAAATTACTTATTATTTTTAACTTTTAATTTATTACAAAATTATCATACCTTTTCTCTCTATGTTATATGCCCGTCCCTGTTTATAGCCGTGTGACATATTTCAGAGGGATCGCCTAGTTGTGGTGGTTAGATTTTCAAAAGTCCGATGCAATTGGCCAACCGACCAAAGGTGGTGCGACTGTATATAAGTCAAGGCAGTTATTATGATTATTAACATAAATTACAAAATATATGGCTCAAATAATGAACTCAAATATAATTTTTAATTATTTTATTTTCGTGTGTATACTGTATACAAAGTTGTAATGAAAAATCTATACAAAACCCCAAGTTAAACAAGCAGATATTCAAATTAAACTATCCTTAACCGAATGAAAATTTTTAATTAAAAATTGTTATCGTTTGACACAAATTTTAGCACATTAAAAACTAAACATTAGATATTGATAATTTTCTACTGTTTAATATAATTCATTAGTTAACATATTGATCACTGTATTGTAAAAACAGAAATCCCTACGTGAAAGAGCATTTTTCTTTCCAAGAAAAGTATGTTTTAAACTATACCTATACTATATGACTATTAACTTACCTTTTGGAAAAAAAATTATATAAAATATAATCACAAATTTTGATCAAATTACAATGATTAATTATGAAATATATCATACTAAAATTTAAATAATATGCCCACTAATATATGTTTTGTCATTTCGAAATATTAACGAAAATATATACAATTATTTTTGTACAAAAAGAGCTAACTAAACATTTTTTTCCTACAATCTTCATAGAACATTTTTTGCAGTATCATTGTCATATTCATTTTTTATTAGTTGGAATTATAAATGTTATTATTAGTAGGGATTCCTATTTTAGAACACTCCATAACGTAACCGGATATATTGGTTATTAAATGATTACGGATATTGTAACCGGAAATCACCTTGACGTCGATATTGGTCACGCGGTGAATCGACTAAGTTGAGTGATTACGTTATGGAACATATGAAGTAATTGATAGAATAAAATAATTGGTGCATTTTAAATACAATTGCATTGCCATTTATTCGAGTATCAAATTAATGAAATAGTAACTGAAAATCATTAACGAAATAATCGATGCAATGTTTCGTTTTACAAAACAATTTATAAGTTTACTCCATTGCATTATATTAGAAAACATGGTTAAGAAGGCATCTTCGTATTTACAAAACTATTCAGTTCACCTAAATTTTCTAATTATTTAAATTGGATGGAATAAAGGAAACTGAGCATTTAGGTCATGCATTTAAAATATAAATGAAAGAACCCAGTGCACATGTTTATATTACGTTTCTGATATATAAAATTGAGAACAAATTATTGATTAATAAATGTATTATATCAGAGCAGTACAAAGTGATACTTTGTGTTAACTGGGAAAAAATAAACTTTATATTCACAATTGTTGAGGAAGCACCTTCGGATAATATTAAAATTTGGCTTGTTTTTAATCTTCAAGTAGTTGAACCTGCACATTGCATTTCAGCTACCCTTTCATCTTTTATCACATAGAGAGAACGATTATGAAAAAAAAATCGTTTTTTTATTAGAGTAGCTTAGATCAATGTATAAACACCTTTCTAAAGATGTAATAAAGAATAAGTTTAGGCCAGAACTATCACAATGTTTAAAAAGACATTATTGAAAATTTAAACTCAGTTTCAAATTGTGTGGAAAGTTACTTTAAGTTTTAACTTGCCTTTCATTAGAAGAACGTTATACAGTATCAATATACTGAAGCTAGTTTTAGTAAGTCACTTGGGAGTTTCATGAAACCGATCTACATGTAATAAGTCAAGGCAGTTATTATTATTAATATAAAATGATCAATGTTATAGATCTACACTTAAACTAATTAATGATAACGTGTTTTGAAACAAAAAATGTAGTGATCATTTTGTTGTATAGCATAAATATATCTTTAGTTCACTCATTGATACATATCGCCATTACTATATCTATTTCTATTATACTCCATATTCACGGAGTAATAATTAGAGTATGATTATGTAATCCCACAATAATTATCGCTAGCAGTGATACTGACGCGTGTAGACAAATTTAAATAATTTATTTACACGCGCTAATAACTGCTAGGTTTATATTTATACTATAATTATTATTGCGTCAAGACATATAGATGGTCTACTGAAAATAATAAATACTGAATATTAAAATTATCGCTAGATATATACGCAAATTGCTTTGCTGACAATTTGCGATTCAAAAACCGGAAACAATTTAAATTATTCCGATGTCAAGAGTACTGATTAAAGAACAAAGAACTGTGCATCGAAAGTTATAGTATATTCCATAGTTGTATCAACACAACCGGTTACAGACTTATTTCGGTTCTTTAAATGACTTTGTTTTGAGTTTAGTAAGTAATATAAACGTAGCTATTATCAAAATAAATCAAAAATCTTTACCGAATTGATGAATTTTGATATTTAGTAACCGATTGCGTTGGTTTGTCAGAATTTTTAAGTTTCGTGCTAGAAGCTGTAAAATTCATAAACCGTGTAAAGTTATATCTTATGTAGGAAATCGTACTGAACCTAATCTTATATTAAACTTGAATTACATTATTTTTATATTTATGAAGTTATAGATTTTAGAAACTTTTCTATATTGTTCTTGAAAATTTGACATGGCGCTTTAATTTTTTTTTGTAAACTATGAAGTCACAAGTCATATTAATTGTATACCTAAAAGATAATAATTTATATAAATTGACTAAGGATTCGTCACATATTCATTTAAGTTTTAGCGCCATGCAAATACATTTTTATACGCTATATGAGATTATATAAAGGAAAAATGTCATTATAAAAACTAGCTTCTTACATCGAACAATGTTTGAGTTTGTTTTAAATATTCAACGAAAATATATAATGTAATTCAAGCTTAGACAGTTTGTGTTAAACAGGTCCAAAAAAATAAAAACGCCTAATACTTTTTATATTGAGAATTTTTTAATTTAGAGCACGAAATGAGAAAAAATGGCACTAAACAGAAATAATTACTAATCGGTATTTTTTATTAATTATAAAAATTCTGGAATGCTAAAATACTCTAACCAAGCTATTAGATATAAACAAAAAAAAATTATATATTTTTTTGTTTTAATATATATTATTTAACGCGACAAAAGCATAGAACATAACCTACATAACGTGTGTTAAACAACTTTAAAAAGTACGAATGTATATTATAACTTCAACTATAAGATGATTTATTATAACACGTAAAATATATAATTGAGTTTTAAACAAAATCTAGAAAACAAGTGAAATATCAAAAATAATTCAAAATAATCTAAACAAAATGTTACACATAAGTCTGGTGTTTTCTGTTTTAATATTAAATATTAAGGACGCAAAATATTATTGTATAAATAAGAAAATAGTTGAAATATCAATATAAGCCTTAAAACATTATAGTTGTTTTGTTATTGTAAAATTAGAAAATCTTAATTTCAAAAATGAGAAAGTTACAAAAGAGTGCTAGTTTGTATAACTGTAAGATTTATATAACACGCAAAATATATATGTAAATAATTTAAAACATAATTTAAAATATAAATTTACATTTGCAGCTTACATAAAACGCAACGAAAACCAAATCAGTTTGGTTTCAAATTAGTAACAAAGAGGCTCGAAATGAAAATAGTAAATATCAGTGATATAATATTAATGAAATATAAAACAGTTTTTACCAATTTGTGTACATAAAACAAAAATTGACGCGACTGTTGACAAAAAAAAGATTCATTTTTAATTAATAAAAATACAGCGCAAATTGACGATTTTACCGATGAAGTACTTATACATGATTGATTTATTTTATTTAGTTAATTTTAAAAAATTGACGATTTTTAGTGAGTTTTTGGTGGTTTCTCTATAATTATTAGGCTAAGAAAATAAATGCGAAATTAAGTTTGTAAATGTTTAGAAAATACTAAAAACAGACGATATTCATTTAAAAATCGATAATTGTGTTTGCAGATACATTTTTTAAATATTTTTTTCCTATAAATATTTGACAAACCTTGAGAAAGTCAAAAATATAGAAACTTTTCACATATCCGCACATAACGCACTCATAATATATGTTAATAATAATTCAGCTGTCTCAGCCACAGGCGCTATGACGTCAGTATGAATATCGGTAATTCGAGTTTTTCGAATATATTTCCACGGTTAAACAATTTATTTTGCAATTTTCAGCAAAATTCTTAATCTTATAAAATACTTAATGTTACTGTAAAATGTTACTTTAAGGAAGGTATAATTTTTTTTAGAAAATATTACAACTAGTTTATAAAATTGCATACTAAATAACACCAAAAACTTCGATTTCCAATAAAATCGATTGCGTAAAAAAACAAACAAAATACTGAATAATATATGGGGTACCACCAAAATAAATCATGCTCGAGGAAAAAGAAAAAAAAAAAACATTTGTATTCGATTCGTAAATGGTGTTATTTTTACATATTCTCAAATTGATCCACACGTCGTTTGGTGTTTCCTTTACGGATTTCTCGGAGTGTTTTATATTTATCACGTCCTTGGCGCACATTCTCCCTATGGATTTTATCCATTGCAGTTTCTTTTGTCTCGTCGCGAGATTGGGCGAGATCTTGTTTCAACATCTGTAATTCAAAAACTTTGTTATATTCTTGTAAAATTTAAAATTATTGATGGATTTAGAATTAATTTCTACATCTTAGAGGAGAATCCGTCGAACATTTGATTGAGCATTTTAAAGGATATGTTAATCCATGTGTTTATGGAATAAAAATCAATCTAACTGTATAATGAACGAAGGAATAGCGTTATTATGAATGAACTGAGTATGTACATTTTTATGGCCAGTTGCACAGATTACACGTAACGCTAAATGTGTTTTTAAATAATTTGTATATACTGCTTTAAATTGAGCCTGAACACTAAAATCGTTTGGAATTAACAAACTAAAGATGTAGTTATTATTAAGCAATTGTTGTAATGATTTCATCATTTGTGATGGGTCTTATAGTTTAATATATATTATTGCATTTTTAAATATACGTAGCTTGTATCATTTGTCAAATTGGCACGCCACCATGCTCCGTCAACTTTATATAAACACATAACATTAGTTTGCGCAATGATTGTTTATTTCCGTTTTAAATTGTCATCTGTGATCAGCTCCCATAAATAGTTTTTTTCTTCTTCAACCTTTATTAATGTTACCTAAGAGTTACCTTCTCCATATCATTAATAATATCGAATTGTATATTTGACAGCAATGTTAAAATGCCATAGGACACAAAATAACAATTTGATTTTGTTGAAGAGTATACGAAGTTTAATTTTTAGTTACAATGGTGTAACTGGAAATTATCGATAAAAAAAATAACATTTCAATTTAAAACTTGCGCAAAAGAAAATATAAAAGCAAAACAGTGGTGGAAAATGTCTCACATGGAAGATTATGTACTCGATTTGAGAAAATTTATCACGAGTCCTCAAATTACATGAAACGATGGGCATCGTTAGCGTTAAAAAAATCATGTTTTCTTTTGGTAAGTAACTTATTCGCATAAGACCGTTAAAAAGCAAGAGATGTTTATGTATTAATATTGTAACAAAAGAAAGTAGTATTTTAACGTCGTATGAATAGGAAATTATTCTGCTTACCTTTAATTGATCATGTAAACGTTCATTTCTCTCGGCTAGTGTACGCCTGTCTTCGACCGGATCTACAATATTCTCATCTGTGGCGAGATCTCGACTCACATCCCCGTTCATTAATTCATCGTCTTCATCGTGTCTATCCTCTTCTGCGAGGTGTCCTTTGGCAGCATTTGCAGCTTGCATAGCTCGGAACTCTTCTTCTTTGCGTCTTGCTTCTTCAACTTCCTCTTGCAATCGTCTAGTTTCGCTATCTTTTAACTCGACTTCTTCTTGGATTCGCTGAACTTCTATTTGTTTTGCTGTGATTTCATCTTCCAGTTTTTGCCGTTCGGCAGCTTCCATATTTTTACTCTCTTCCAAACGTTCCATCATCATTTGGAGTTCATTCTGGCGTTTTTCGAGCTCTTCTTTCGCAGCTTGTAACTGTTTAAGTTGTTCTTCTAAACGACGGATCATATCTTGAGCTTCGACTAAATTCGCTTGGCTCCGTTCGATTTCTTCTTGCATTGCTTTCATACGATCTTCATATTCTTGTTGTTTTTTCTCAGCTCGTTCGCGTGCTGCGATCTCTAGCTGAAGTTTCTCTCTAAAATTAAACATTAATATAAATTTAGCAATATTTTTACAACAACAAAAAACAGTAATTTGAATACTTCAGTTCCAATAAAACAACAAAATTAAACACAAACTGTACCGGGGAATTTGGAACCGTTAAAAAAAGCGATTCTATTTAATATTACCTTTGTTGTTGTTTGGCGATCTTATCTTCGCGTGCTTGAGCTTTCATTTGCTGGACATCGATGGTGTCTGGTTTGCGACGTCGCATATACAATTCATGATTTCCCATACACAACGCAAGAATACGTTTGTTGATACGGACACGTGGTGCGAAGAACACAAAATCAGGTGCTTTTTTGTCAATCGGTTTGATGATAAATTTGCGATCGTTGAATGAGATATTACGAATTTCCGACCATGGGAAACCAATTTTCGGTGTTAACCTGTAAATAATTTAGTAATAGTATTATTAATGAAGAATATAAAGAGAATAGGGTTACTTAGAAAGAAATGGTGATAGTGGGTGTGATTTAACTAGTTACGTCAATTGATCACATGCGACTCGTATTATGGTGTTCAGACTTTACTGCATTTTAATATGTAGTTGGTTATTACATAAAAGATAATAAATCTTTTGTTTTTGCAAATAAAGAAAATAAAAAATATGGAAATATGCTTGTCCTTGTACTTTGAAAGTGTAAAAACAATGAATTGAAACTGAAAAATATGAGGACGTAATTTACCACGAGTAAAGTTATTCATTATTCTTGCCGTATAAATAGTGATAAACGGTGACTGGAAAGTGCACTTAAAGATTTTTATTCAATATAAAGGGTCAAAGTTACTAAATATTCCTTAGTCGATACTTAAGTGGCAATTAAAAGAAAACTATCTTTAAATCAGTCTCAGACTATGAATGTAAAAAGAAAACAATGCAGGTATTTGAGTTTACACCAACAAGAAATTGAGTATATTCAACGGGTCAACACTTCAATTCTAAATAATTATTTTAATTTTCCATAAACGATTTTCAGATTTTAAAGCTTAAGTTTGCAATGATTATTTGTTGATAATATTATTATATGTGTTTCAAGTTAAAATGTAAAAAATAACTATTTTTAAAATTTTATTCACCATTTCTCCCCAAGTTACACTATACAAAATTGACTAAGATTTGATCAAATGCTATTTAATAAAAAGATTCCACACACAATTTAAATAAAAGATAATTATTTATTATAAATTACTGTTGCTTAGCACGAAACTCAATTTGTTTCGAAAATTAAATTAAAAACATATTTTATTAACTTACCTATCTTCCTTTTCGTAAATATTCAAACCCAGTGCATCAACCCCAAGCCACAGTTCAGTTCCTTTCTTATTGCGAATTTCAAAATAATTTACACCATACATTTCAAGATCTTGAGCGATCTTTAAATATTCCATCATGGCATCTTCACGTAGCATACCACGATGTTCATGCCACCATGTAGTAATACTCGATTCCCATTCCTCTTTCGACATCTTGTGCTGGTCCATGACTCTCTGGGGGAGTAGTTTCTCGTTGGCCAAGAACCCGGCGCCATGTGTGGTTTTGTTGAAGTCGCCATGGCGAGCTTGTACAGCATATGAAGCCAACAATACTGATGTCTCGGGCGGACAGTAGATTTCGTCAGATAAAATAGTGTTTCGCACTTGTAAGTAAAATAGTCTTAAAGTAATTTCTTGGATAAGTTCATCGGCAACGTCTTCAGGATAGAATTTGGCGCGGAATTTGAATTGAAGTGGATTCTCTTTTTTGACATCTTGGCTAACTACCTACAGTAATAAATGTTATATTAGTTATTTTACAAAAAAATGTATTGTTCGACTTAGTTTACTGACAATTAATGAAATCGGTAGGAACAGGAGAACAACTGATTTTTAATTAGTACTGCTGTATGTATTTACATTTGGAATGTTGAATACAGATCTATTGATTTGTTCTATTAATGTTTTCCTATTCATTTTGTAAGTAAAATATTTAGAAATTAAGTTAACAGCAACATATTAAAAGGCAGCTTAGATAAATACGAAGATAAAATAATCTTTATATATAGTTGGCAACAAGAGTATTATGTGATCATCCCAAATTGTATTCAGTTAATGTTAGTTGTAACTTTCTTCATGCTACAGGAATATATTTGAATAAGTTTGAATTCGTAATCCTCTTGCTTACTAACTAGACTGAATATTAGCCAAATATACTATTATGCTGTTTATTTTCCCTGTTTTTAGTTTACAAAGTTAGATCAGCGTGAAATTGGTAACGGAAATTGATATTTTTACCTCGGATCTTAATAGAATTTAAAATAATATAGTTTAAGAACCATTTTGTGTTTTTCAAATTGATATTAAACTTAGAACTTACCCAATCAGAAAATGGCATAAATCCTGTCTAGATCCATTCGCAAGCATTATAATAAAAATGCAATTATATGAGTGAGTAGTTATAACAATTATAGTCAATATAAGCAAAATTGATAAAGTTGTAATTTTTTAAATTATAACCATTTTTCTTTTGTACATTAACACTTTCGTTGCCATAAAATGAAATTACAAGTATACAAATGGTTACTCATAAAATTGAGCGTACAGTAAAAAAATACTAATTTTTCAACATTATTAGGGCTACAATTAAATGTTGACTATATTTTATTTAAACAAATGTAGTTATTTTGTGAGTGACCGTACATGTAAAGTTGTGTAATTTTGGTAAAACAATAAAATTAATATTCCAATAAAATTATAATCAATTAATTTCTATATTATACTTTGAAAATTAATATTTTTCAATATAATTATAAAGTTATCAAATTTAAGCTATAACTTTTTACTACAAAGCAAATACATGTGTGTGATATATTGGACGCATACATCTTTAATGAATTAAACATATTAAATGCGGTTAATGAGACCTACTGCTACGCAATAAGAAAAGTTGTACCAATTGGTTTGAAATAATTAATACTCTATAACCGCTAAATTTTCGAAACAATGTTAGTGCAGTAAATGCTAAATTGATTGGTTTTGCATCAATTGTTTTATTTTATGAGATGTTGTTCTTAGATTCTTGGCGGTGTTGCCAAAGATTTTAAGCATTGTAAGTCGAGTATAATTTAGAAACAGTAAGATTAAAAAATAAATTAGCAAAATTTTCCCTATATACATTTTTAGCTAATATGAAAGTAATGCAAATAATCCAGTAAACAAATAAATTAGATTTAATATTTTTTTCAGACATAGACATTTAGTTATCAAAATAATAGCTTATGTAGCCATAACAAAATATAGCGGTACCCCAGTATTATAACCTGAGTCACTACACAGATTGTTACTTTTATTCAATGAATGAATCGCCAATATTATAAAAAAAAAACATCTACGTGTCTCATACATTCCTCTATTATTAAATATATCCTAAGGTGTTTTGTGACTTGTATTACGGCTAGTGGAATACAGCTATCCTAGACGAAAGGCGCAAGGGGAATAGGAAAGAAGATACTTTCTATAAGCGACCTTGGGACAGCTTGCAATTACACACAACTTACTAACCAACAAGTGATAACGTTTGGCAAAAAACAAACGAATGAAACATTTTGTTTAATTCTTTCACGGCGAAAATGGTCCTTCACAAATGATACAGTTTCCGATGCAAGAAGATTGACCTCTGTATTTTTAATAATACGACAGGAAGCAATTGTGTAGCATTCAACTATGGAAATAAAACCTGTACCAATACGTGCACGGCTATTTATGTAATGATTGATTGAATCATTTCAATTGTAATTTTTTTTTAATTCGATGAAATATGGATGCAATAGAGGAATCCATCGATCCAAAATAACTAAGTCAGTGGCATGATGCTTAGACCGTAGCTCATTTTAAATTTGAATTAATAAATAAATATTCCAATAAAGATATTTATTATGAAAAAAATAGAGATTTTTATTAACAATATTTTTACGATTTCCAGGTATTTTTCAAGATAAAAAAGTTTATAAATGAGGGTCGATTACAATTTCTTGTATATATACATATACGAAACTTATTTCATTCATAATTACATATCAATTTTCCACGAATTATTTACTTATACATTTTAATCTTTCCTCGAGCTCAATTTCATAAATTATTGTTTCATTTTGTGGTTTCATACCAGAAATCATTTCTTTATTTAGAAATTCGAATTATAAGATAATTTAAATTGCTAAAAAGTTTATGACGTTAAAGCAAAAACAGTTTAATTCAATTTAATTTTTTTACAGAATGTTACTTCAATTGAATTACTGGGTTGATAAATGCAATGCAAAAAATTCGAATTATGAATCCAACTACTTTTATCAAGTTAAATTCATTATAATAATTCAAATTTTAAACCATTTAAATATGCAATTTACCTAGTTTATCTCAATGTTTGGTCTGCACCATATAATAATTATAGTATGCTTATCTAGTTCTATAATAATTAGCGCGTGGAATGTATATTCAGTGGCAGATGTAAGCTAATAAAAATTTATATATTTACACTAATCAGCACATCAACGCGTATTTAAAAATCGTTCAGGTGGGTATACTATTTGGGAAACGGAAAATATCCCTAGATTTAAAAATCTAAAGTGGAAAACATAATATTTATTTATTTACAATATGGAGTTGAGTATTTTAACCTAAAGACTGGTAGTGGCTTTAGTATCTTGCAATGTTAAACACTTAGTGAAGATGAAGCATGAAAGATAATTTTTAACTTACTTAAATAGAAACTGTATGTAAGAAAAGTCTTGCCGTAAATATATACATATATATATATTTTAAATTTACTTTTAAAATATATACTATATTTTATTTGCCAATTGGATTTGAAAATGACCATGATGTCTTTTTCACGTGTAACGTACGTCCAATCCAAGTTCGGTTTGACCTTGTGTTTGGCGTTTGTTTTCTGTATCTGTATGCACGTGCCATTTTTCGCTCTTGTATGTTTAGATATTTTATTAGTTTAGAGCTCTTTAATAGAGTATTTATTCTCTAGTCAATTTGCATTCAGATACTTAATTTGTTGGAACATGTAGGTTAAATTTCAAAGTGCATTGCTCTGTCTGATATGGTACAAGTAGTTTAGCGATATGGCAGTAATACTTGCGAAAATGACGTAAGCACCATTGTCAATAAAAAACAACTTTAAATATTTACTGGACATATTTTAATTCCAAACGATTTTCAGGCTTCTATAGTAAAATATTCACATACTATTACTAAATCTGTAAATATATACATACATACATATATATATATATATATATATATATATATATATATATATATATATATATATATATATATATATATATATATATATATATATATATATATATATATATATATATATTATATATATATATATATATATATATATATATATATATATATATATATATATATATATATATATATATATATATATATATATATATATATATATATATATATATATATATATATATATATATATATATATATATATATATATATATATATATATATATATATATATAAATATATATATAATATATATATATATATATATATATATATATATATATATTATATATATATATATATATATATATATATATATATATATATATATATATATATACATATATATATATATATATATATATATATATATATATATATATATATACTATTACTTATCGTGTATTACCAACCACACAAATAAATCTGTGTATCAGAATAATGTAAATTTATATATATATATATATATATACATATATATATATATATATATATATATATATATATTATATATATATATATATATATATATATATTATATATATAATATATATATATATATATATATATATATATATATATATATATATATATATATATATATATAAAGCGCGTCGCTATTATCTGCAGATAAAATTGCTTTTTCTATATATAAATAATATAAAATTGTTTATGAAGTCGTATATGATGTAACTAGTTGTAAAATTGCAAATAAAGTATATTACTTTCAACTAGATTGTCTAAGTAAAATACTAATTACTACAATAGATTAAATACTGAGCGTTAATTGTCAAGAGAATTACATTCAACTCTAAAAGCATTGTCTAGCATAGATAACAATTTCTAAGTTTCTGTTTTACCAAATCATCCTCATCATCGTCTTCATCACCATCTGACTTACGACGTCTTAGTTTCTTTAAACATTTATAACCTTTTTGTAAGAGTGTCTCAGGCTGCATGCAAAGAATATACAAACTTAAATTAAATGATATGATCATACATACATAACTTCATGCCCATTCCTATCAAATAGGGTGACAGAAAACCCTTACATCCATTCACATCTTGACAATCTTTGGCCATTCAACTCTATCCTAACAAACTTCTTTTGCTTTATTCAAATGCATTAAATTCATCATACATGCTCTTCTATTCCGCTTGTTCACATGTTTTCTTTCGCGCAATTAATTCTCAATCATATTCATCCACTTATTCCGAGGACGACCCCGCATTCTCATATCATTCATCTCGCCCACGTAAATCCTTCTTGTCAATCTATCATTCGACATTCTTTCAACATGACCATACCACCTCATTTGACTCTCTCCTACCCATAGATAAAATCGTTAAAATCATATATTTATATATATATATATATATATATATATATATATATATATATATATATATATATATATTATAGATTTTCTTACAGGAAGCATGAGTAATTTATGTTTGCAAATGTTATAGTTGATTGATAAACAATATACATATTTATTTTTATTCAATATGATTCACAAGAAATCCTATTCGAATTCAGAAATTAAATGCGACTATAAATATTATAATAAAATAATATGCAATCCGAGTATAAAATAGAATTTTTATACCAAGCTAGAAATATACAGGCTACTCGGAATAGCTTGAATCTTGACGTGCGCAGAAGACTGTTGCTACCATCATTGTACAATATGCGTGCGCTATTTATATTCTTGTCTTTTTCTTCTTTCAGTAGCCTATACGTATAGTATTTATTGGTACTCTGTCGAACAATGGGTGCGGCAAATAGAGAACCCGTATGCTTTTGTTACGGAGAAATGAGCCCATGCATTATTATTTTGTGCTATTATTAATAATATATAACGCATCAGTTCACTTAAAAAGGCCCAAGTTCAATATTTATTCAAGTTAGACATTCGGAACTAGATTTTGAATATTTTTAACTAGAATTATAGTCCCCTCCACTATAATTGAGAATAATTTTATGCTTCAATGTTACCAATGGAGTCACACATTTCATTGAAAAGCTACGTTCGTTTACTCGCTACTAATAATGAATACGGAGAAAAAACTACTAAATGTATCTATCAGCTATTCAGTTGATAGAAACCTTGAGTAGATACCACGGACTATAAGAATGTACAATAAAATAGTATAAAATAACAGTAAAACTATTGTTTTATATATTGTACTATCTCTAGTAGCGACCAAATGAACGCAACTAAAATCTCATATTTCTATTTTCAATTCTTTCAGACATTATGGTCAGATTGTTGTTTAGAATATATGGCTTGTGATTGGTTGTGTAACTGTGTGCGCATGCAAAGCCACTTTCACCAAACAACTTTCAACAGTGTGCCCAAATTAATAGGCTAGGAACTAGGCTTATTAAAAGGATAGTGACGTCACAATCCCTGGAAGCGCAATATTTAGAAGAATCATAACACTGAAACTAAGCATGGTATAACATTTTTTTAAAAAGCGGTTGGCTTGGAATATTGTTTATTACCAGAAAAAAAAATCATCATAATGGTTCCCTATTATACACCATCATAAATATACTACGATGTCTAGTTCAGTAACGTAGATTAATTTTAAAGACTTTTATTTAAAGTGTCATTTTGTATTTCTATATTTCTCTGATAATAACTTTTATTTATTTATTCATACCGTAACTTACCACTATAATTTCTTCTAATTCATATTTGTTTTCATAATACAAGAAAATACGTAAAATATGTATGATTTTAAATGTAAGTTGTAAAGAAATTTGTACCAATTTTAATTTTACTGTTGTTTATATTTGAGTATGCCACGAGATAACAACAGCGTTGCTTTGCCCCAATTGTCTGGTGTCACTGTGTCACATTTTTTTACTTGGTAGAAACTGTCTTCCATTCGGAATTGTCTGGTGCCCCACGCACAAACTTATTGACATTTACGGAGAAGTTTCTGAATAAATAATTTAAATATGAATAAAATCTCCGGCGAAAAATTTGTCAAATTAAACTAAAACTATGTCAAACCGAAGCAATAGTATTATATTTTATAAAAACAAAAAATTATTGATTCAAAATTGTGGTATGCAACGGAAGTGACATTCACGGATGTACATGACCATATCCGGAATTATTTCAGATAATAGAATCATCTAATTTTGATAATATTTGCGTGTTTCCATTTTGCATGTAACAGATGACTTCTAAATTAGTAGGTACATATAAGTAGATACTGTTATCCATAAATAGATGTTTGTGTATTCATTATTCAACAGGGTTTTGCAACTCTACGCGACACCTTTTTAACGTGATATCCTTGGATACGAATCTTTTATTACGATTCTACTAAATTTTCGTAATCAAGTTTATGCAACAATTCCAAGGAATCTAGATTGAAATTCTTAACTTATTACTCAGATTACAATAACATTATTTACATAATATATTGTGTTATCGTATTTCCATTGAAATTAATTTAAAGCCAACTAATTTTTAATTATTTATCTGATAAAATTTTGATTGCGATAAAGATATAGTTTTTATGCAATAACGAAAGCGAATTCATAGATATGTTGGCCGCTTATAAATTTGCACTGAATGTATTCGACTTTTAAAATATTTATATTATATCCGAAATATCTTCTATTATTACCGAAATACAGATAAGAAATTGTTTATCTGTGACCTTATTACCAATATTACTATAAGCTATCCAATAATATTAAATATTTTTGTAAAATCAGAGCAAAAATCTCAGGAAATTGTACATAATTTATTTCAGCTAGTCTTCAAGAATAAAAATATATTAAAATACAAATTAGACTTCGCTTCACAGCCCAAATAAAACAATACTAACCTAAGAAGTATTTATTCTTCAGCAAATATTTAACAGTAATTGAAACAAAAACAGTTTGGAAAAACATCGTTGTCTGTGCCAATTCATGAAATTTTAAACTTAAGATTTGCATTAGGCTCGGAAGAAACCTTCTATTTTTGAAAAAATATTCAAACCGGAAGTGCATGTTTACTTTAGCCATTTTTAGCGGATTCTGCAATATCTCCAAAATGGCTGCACTTACAGCAAATATAGCAGTATTCAAAATGAAAGACTTTAACATGATGCACAACTTTTGTTTGAACAAATTCTTCAAGAAATGTACCGTTTACAAGGAAATTGCTATTGAAATTCTTAAATTTAGTATTTATGTTGCTATGGTTACGTACAAAAAAAAAAAATATATATATATATATATATATATATATGTATGTATGTATGTATGTATGTATGTATGTATGTATGTATGTATGTATGTATGTATGTATGTATGTATGTATGTATGTATGTATGTATGTATGTATGTATGTATGTATGTATGTATGTATGTATGTATGTATGTATGTATGTATGTATGTATGTATATATATATATATATATATATATATATATATATATATATATATATATATATATATACATATATATTATATATATATATATATATATATATATATATATATATATATATATATATATATATATATTTTGTTTTTTTTGTTTTTGTTAGGTTATTAGTTCATTTGAAAACTAAAAAACGTCCAGCTATAATAATTTCTAATACAACGTAATTATTTATATTTTCTTGATTTTTTAAATTTTATATTTTAATATCTTTCCTATCTAAACAAAATATACCTTCTATGTATAAAACATCGGCCATGTGTTGGCCCTAAACTTTCTTTTACGTAGTCAGTATATTTAGATTTGATAATATACATATAAATAAAAATATAAAATGCTTAAATTTCAAGAAAATATTTTCATTCATTGTCCAATAAAATTGTAAATTTAGTTTATTGTCAGATTTCAAAGAAAACATATGTATTTTAGATTTTAAATGTTGGATTTTATAGTAGTATAAAGAAAATATAATTATTCATTACATATTATTAAAAATTATTATGGCCGGGCATTTTTTAGTTTTCAAATTAACTTTAAACCAGAGAAAATTTTTATATATAATATTTTAAATTATTTACTAACCTTTGTAACGCTTTTTCACTAAACTTATTTGTGACACTGACAATAAATGTTAAATGTCAAAATATTTGATTATTTAAAACAGTTGACATGCATAGTAGATAGATTTTCTCGTAACTGGTACACTTTTTGAAGAAATGTTTCAAACAAAAGTTGTTCAAATCATTAATATCTTTTAATTTTGTTCTAACTATTTTTACTGTAAGTGCAGCCGTTTCGGATATATGTAAAAAGTGACTCAAGTAAACAAGCACTTTCGGTTTGAAAACGCTTTTCAAAATAGGAGGTTGTTCGCCCAGGCATATACAAATCTTAAGTTTAAAGTTTCATAATTTTATCTTCAACGGTGTAGGCTGTAGAGCGCATACAGATTCACAGACACACACACACAGACGTCATTCCAAAAATAGTCAGACTCGATTCAGGGAAAGTCAAAAGGTGTATTTCCGTTAACATTTCGAGAATTTTTTTTTTCGTGATTACAATACTTACTTATTACTTCGTAAAAGAAAGTAAAAAGTCTAATGCAAGTTGCAAGGAACTGCAGATGTTTTGAATGTGCACTGGCATAGAAGTAGACGTAGTTTTGCCATGCTGTGATATACGTACAGTTTACCCCACATTTTAATAATGCTAAAGCATATGCAATCCGCGGTACATTTCAACTGACTCGGTACACCGCGCCATTTCTTAAAAATAATCAAATAGAGACGAGTGCATCAAGACACATTAATAAAATATGCTAATTTACGTAAAAAATGTATATAGATGTTGCGATGTGTGTAATTCTGTAAGGAAAATCTATAAATATTTATACGACTTGCATTTTTCAGTATTATTCATTATAGAAATTAATTCCGATATACGAGTATTAATTATTATTAATGAATATTTAGTAATTTCGACTTTTAATTAGCAAATCAATAAAAGTTGTTTAAATCCTTTGAAAATATTACAGATTTTCGTTACAGGTTTATAAACTTACTCAGAATCGTAGTATAAATAAGAAATATATTAAACATTTGCATAACAGCAAGGAATATGTACACATAATATAACAGTGGAATCTATGTATATAGTATGTATGTTTGTAGCAATTTGCCATCCAAGTTTATTTTATTATTCTTGGTATCTTTTACTGTATATACACAACATAAAAAAGTACCAGTTTGTTCTTATTCACTAAAGCGTTAGAAACCAACAATAGTAAATGTTTTCCGGTTTAAGAATTTTTACCAAAGCACGGTTTTATTACTGCTCTCTCGACTGCTCGGTTAGCCCGTCCGTCAGAAGCGATTCAATGGTGCTTGACTTTCGTTATAACTTCCATAACTATTTTTTCTAATTACTTATTAGGAAAAACATTTTTGTTATAACTAGAGTACCATTTATGTAAAACTAGATTAATAACAAAATGTATTAAGTTTAATTGCTCACAATAATAAAAATATATATTAATT
The DNA here is from genome assembly GCA_018344505.1 of Nebria ingens riversi. Classification (NCBI taxonomy): domain Eukaryota; kingdom Metazoa; phylum Arthropoda; class Insecta; order Coleoptera; family Carabidae; genus Nebria; species Nebria ingens. The sequence continues at coordinate 349,512 of JADQWA010000250.1, read as the reverse complement.
TTTGTTTTATTATTATGCTACATCTAGAAAAAAGTAACTGTATTTATGTGTTACGGTTATATTTTATTATATTCATTTGAACAATGCAATTGTTTTGCGTGAATAATGTTCTTAGATGACTTGGCGAAATTGTCATTTTTATGCACGCTAATTTTATATTGCGGTTGTTTTAATCAAATTGCAAAAAAATCGTTTTATGCAAGAAGATTCAAGGTAAATTATGTAACTTGGTACATACATGCAATGGGACAAAGGTGTAAATTTGCTATAATTACCATATATTTTCGTATTCGAATTATATAGCATTTATTAGTCTTTTTATGAAAACTAGTTCGAAATCTCCAAGTCATATATTGCTAATTTACATATAATTTTAGACAAACTGCCTGTTTAGTTTCATAAATAAATAATTTGGTAAGCAAAAGTTGAGTTAGAATCATAAATGTAAAAATAATTACAATTGATACAATGATCGCTTGCTTCATATTCAAGGCATAACTTCCAAAAAAATACACATCTTTCTTGCGAACGTCGAAAATAACATAAAAACCCTTGATTTTTCACTTTGATAGTATTATTTTTGACATTTTAATCGTTCCAATAAGATGAACTCGATTACATTTTTGTTGCCAACGCGAGATTAAAAGTAATTAAAGATCAAGATGATCTGATATTTTTAAATTTAATTTTGATTGATTGTAAAAATAATATAAAAACTATTTATTTTAATTTGTTGAATCATAATAGCGATAAGTTAGCATTACAGCTGTTAAATACACATATACATATTTATTTCTGCATAAATTTATTCATTTATCATTTAATCTAGAAATATACTGCTAACCTTATATAGTACAACAATGCGAAATTTATTTCAAAAAATTAAGTTATATCAGGTAATAAATTTAGCATATGACATTGCCCCAGTAAGAAACAGGTCAAGACGAACATTAAATCTGTTCTTTATGACGTTTTGAGGGATTGATAGCAACTAGGACACGTATGCACTCTCAGTCATTTTAACCTACTAACATATATGGACATTGCCTTATTAAATTATATTAATAAAAAAAAGCTAGAATGAAATAGTAATTTATATTAAATTAAGCTTCGGATTAAAAACAAATAGTTTAGCGATTTTTCAATAATGCAATACGATCATCTTATGAAAGTATATAATTTATTGTATATTTTAAATTTTAATCCCTACTATGTCAATTTGAAAAAATATTTGATTTTGTTAAAAATATGGGTGAAGTTTCGTATACTACTAGGAAAAAACCAGTCAAAAATGAAGAAATCACTGCAACAATTGCTGAATAATAATACTTTTGGGGAATGCCCGATTTACTTTTTGTGGAAGTAGTTTCTCATATCGTGACATTTTCCAAACGTATAGTTTTATTTATTCGTGATTTCTTCCTCTAGTTATAAATACTACTTGTCACATAAAACTGATAATGTCCGTATTGGAACATTAAACGCCAGCTATTTCTAAGGATTATTCGTGCGTCATTTGAATGGCAATTGTAAAAACCAAAATAACAGAAAATTGACCAAATTGTATGTTGGAAAGACATCACAGAAGAGAAAACTAATGCTACATTACGTTGATAAAGGCACATTCACAATAAATGTAGTTATTAAGCATTTATTGATGCAGTGGTAAGATATTTTTAGAACTTAATTGGGCATTGTCAAAAGTGTATGTTTTCATATCTTTGTAATAAATCAAATATTAGGAATAAAGTCTACATTCAGAGAAAGAGTTACTTGAGTGAAATGAAAGAATTTAATACGGCCAAATAAATATAATATTGCAGCAATTTAATTTCCAATAATTAAAAAAAATAGCGATAAATAAATTAATATTTGACATAATTGAATATATAACATTATATTTAAAAAATGTTATTTTGGTCCAATAAATCAAAATTTAGCTATTTTTTCTCAGAATATCGAAACCAAATGTAGAAAACTGGCAAAACAGTAAACAAATATAGTAATTGCAATTCTAGTGTATTGGCAAACGTAATTATTATCGTTGAGGCCGCTAGTATCGCTAGCAAAATGGCTGCTCCTAGTATATTTTGACCCTTTGTCCTTGACGTTCATTTAAGTTTGAACAGTTGAGATATACCTAACCTCACTAAATTACCACTATTATTCTTTATTTATAACACTTTCTTTTTATTTAGGAAGTAATACAATCATACATTTTTATTTTCCTTTAAATTAAATAGACAACTCGACATGTTGCTGAGTATTGATTGTGACAACTCGTAAATAAACAAATAATGGATGCTACAAGTATAATTCAAATAGTTACTAATTTCGCCGCCAGATAGCGAGCTGTTAATTTCGTTTGCCAATAGCGAATGAAAGTAAAACGGAAGAAAATATAGTGTAATAAAAGTAGAAAAATTCGAATGTACCAACATAGGGAAATCAAACGTCATGAATGTAAATCTAAAGATGAATAACAGAGAAAAAGTTCTCAAGATCGGTAATATTACTACATGGCAATTGTCTGTTTAAATAATAATCTTAAATAGTGATTTACGCCTATGGTTTGCAATCCAACTAAAACTTTCCAATGCATATCACTGCCTACATTGGTCAAGGATGCAAATAGTAAACCAGTGGTTGTCAAGTAAAACACTTTTTGTATGCTTTCGTTAACCTTAGAACTGTACTGACTGAGCTGAGCACACATGAGTGGTACACATAAATAACATTAAAGTGAGATTCTGTGGAATGAAGTTAGCAGAAGCGAATTAATTTTGTTTTCATTTGTTTTTTTATAGATATATTTTAAGTACCAGTATATCGATAAGTAATAGCAAAGGTGTGAAGTACAAACTCCATAAATTAGATCATTTCGAAAATAGTGATACATACATTTGTAATAGAATACACAGAATTTTTATTATAACAAAACAATGTCTACAGAACATACAAGAATAATAAATTTATTGTATTTGGTTCATGGTTGCTATAAAATATGTTAACATGCATGTTATATAAGTTTACAACACACAATTTACATAAGGTACCCAAGAAACCTAGACCTCGTCATATATCACTATGGAAACATCCGATAAACGAACTGGTGTTATCCTTTTCAAAACAAGTTATATGAGATGACGTAAAATATATACAATTATTGTTGAGCTATACATATCGTAGTTTTTTTTTAAATATTATATTAACTAAAGTTGGTTACTTTTGTTGTCATTCCTAAATTATAATACATTTTAATAACAGCTTGGTATGTTTAAAATTTCATTTGATAAAAGCCGATATTTAGCGCGAACACACCGTGTTTAGTTTGTAGTGCACCAATGATTTGTTTTCGTAGTAACTATTATTTATTCATTAATTATGTAAGATTTTATATCTTCCGTCCGACAATTATTTGAGGATTACTTAGAAAGATGTGTTTCTTTTGTTTTATTGTTTTTAAACAAACATATACATGCATGCTTGTGAATTAAAAACATCGGCCATGTGTTGGCCCTAAACTTTCTTTTACGTAGTCAGTATATGTTGATTTGATAGATAAATTAAAATATAAAATGTTAACATTTCAAGAAAATATTTTCATTCATTAGGTGCAGTAAAATTGTAAAGTTAGATTATTGTCAGATTTCTAAAAAAACATATGTATTTGATTTAAAATGTTCGATTCTATAGTAATATAAAGAAAATATAATTATTCATTACACATTATTATGGCCGGACATTTATATTTATATATAATATTTTAAATTATTTACTAACCTTTGTATCGGTTTTTCACAAAACTTATTTGTGACACTGACAATAAATGTTAAATGTCAAAATATTTGAATATTTAAAACAATTGACATGCATAGTAGATGCGATTTATTATAATTTCCCATAGCTACGTAACTATGGCAATATCAATAAGATAAGATCTTGTAACTGGTACACTTTTTGAAGAAATGTTTCAAACAAAAGTTGTGCAGAATACTAATATCTTTCAATTTTATTCTAACTATATTTACTGCAAGTATAGCCGTTTCAGAGATATTGCAGAAATTGTAAAAAAAAGTTTTAAGTAAACATGCACTTCCGGTTTGAATATGCTTTTGAAAAATAGGAGGTTTTCGTCTCAGGCATATACAAATCTTAAGTTTAAAGTTTCATAATTTTATCTTCAACAGTGTAGGCTGTAGAGTGCATACACATACACACAGACACACACACAGACGTCATTCCAAAAATAGTCAGTTTCGATTCAGGGAAGGTCAAAAGGTGTATTTCCGTTACAATCTAGAGATATATTTTTTTCATGATTACAATACTTACTTATTACTTCGTAAAAGAAAGTAAAAAGAACATAACATATGTGTTTACACACTATGTTTTGCGTATGCAAATATTCAGCACATTTTAAAGCAAATATACAAGAACACAAAGTTGTTCAGAATTTGAAACTACATAGATTGAATTAAAATTACAAATACATTTACTAAATAAGATATTAATGATTAAATGTCATACTTGTATAAGAAAATAGACTGCCAATCACTTTGCAATTACAAATTGTTTCTCATTCGAAAATATCTTAAATTTAACGTTTATACGAAGTATAAGTAAGTTTAATTATCATCAATATGTTCGAACTAGAGATTTTAACGGAAATACATCTTTAGACCTTCCCTGATTCGAGTCTGAATATTTTCGGAATTCCGTGTGTATGTGTGTGTGTCATATTTTATTAATTAATATCTTGCTTTCTAAATGACTTTGTAATATATATTTAGGTTTAACCGATGCAGTTTAAAATTCTAAACTTTGTTCTTGTACTTTAGTTTTAAAATATCCTGGTAACATATTTGCTTATGTGATCTCTTATGCATGCACTCTTTTCCAATTCTAGACAAATATCATAGTCATCTGGCCATACTCGCGCTATCTCTGTGTCATGCCGAGAACTTTTCGTACCACCCTCGTATATGTTGTCGGCTAACAAGTAAACAGTGACCAATATTTGCCGAAAGAAAATACGTAACCAATTTATGGTCTACTCCAGCCCTGTCCGACTAGTATGTTTATACTATAGAAATGCTTGTTTACGTAATGTCCCGAAAATCCAGATGTCGCGTCAATCGAGTATACCTGTTCAGCGCGGGATTATAACCTCTTTTGTTAAATATGAGCTTCGTGATAACAGTGTAGCAGTAACGCAGCAGTTTCATCTATATTTTCGCGAAAAAATAATATAAAAAATCGAAAATATATTTTTTGCGGATTAAAATCATCAATACAACTAGTACTTTATAATTTAGATCATTCTAACGTCTAACCGGTATACTCGATACTAGCGCCACGAGACATTAGGTGGACAGCTTGAACATACAAGTCGGACAGGGCTGGTCTATTCCATGTCTGATAAAATGGATGTGTTAATTTAATAAATAATTTATGAATAAATATGGGCATAAATAAACACACTAATATCGTGTATGGAAAACACTTAAAATTGTCATTTTGTTTTAACAAAAATCATTTTGTAACTTTAGGCTTGGTTATTTTATATCTCTCGAGAAGCCGACGATTTGTGTAACAGTCGACGTCGAGCAGACATCACCTGACTATACCGTGCTTGTGATGAGTCATTCACTACAAACATACCTTTACTCAACTACAGTATAAATACAGCATGTGTCATGTGGTCCAGTGAATAAATGAATCTGATCTTTTTCTCCATGAGAGTGAACAATGTTTATTCTAATCTTTACCTAAATCTGTATCGAGTTAAATAAATAAATATAATTATTTGCAAGTGAAGTTAGTGTTGGTGTCCATTATCATCAAGGTTCAGAAACCCAGACTGGTTGCGCTACAGAGGTTGATTGGCACAATATTAAAAATAAAAAGTAACTGGGCAGTACTAAATAATGTACTCAAATGTACTACAGTAGATGCGCTAGGCCGAAGGCCAACACACAATTATCACAGTTGGATTTAGATTAGCAAAGAGTGGGAATGTATTTACAAAACTAGTCATTTTTTAAATATTGTGCAAATATATATAATATATTTTTACACCGATGGTGTCTCTGTTTTCAATAAAATTACCATGACCATTGTTAAGTTATTTATTTGTTTTTTATTGTCATTTATTGAAAAAAAATTGTGATGGCCTGGTTGGCCCACATGTAGATAATTACTGTAATCACGAACATTTTCAAAGCCTTTATTTTAACGGAAATATCTGTTTGAGCATCTCAAATCCAATATAGACTATTTTTATTATATTATCTATCTATACGCTGTAACTGGAAAACAGATAAGTCTAAAATGATGAAACGTGATAAGTTTTTATTAAATTTAGAAGTGCTGATTAGTTTTACACAACAATTGACCAACCGGATGTAGACTTTATGTCAAGCCATTTCCAGTTTTTTTCTATTATATTATAATTATATTATAAGACAAACTATGCGTTAATTGAAAAATATATTTATTTAGTAAACAAAAGGCAATATTTTCCTTAAAAAGTTTTATGAAATAATTTCCGGTTTACGTATTAGCGATTTTCCCCACAATGTTTTCTTTTGGCATTTCAATGCTATGCTTGTTCAGTAAATAGTTTATCCATTAGAATTCTTGTTTAAATCAGAGTATACTTAGCAAACGTCTTCACTCATGCTGGGGAAGTATTGTCACGAACAATGCCAAAAAAATCTAAATAGCTTGCAAAATTGTTTGTTTTTTTGAGTATATATGTAGATTATATATTTTAAGAGAGTTATAATTCTCAACGACAAATTTCTTTTATAAATTGACGTCATTAAGATTGTACATTTACATTATAACTTATAAATAGCTTTTGCACATAGATATTATCAGAAAATGACGTAATTATTAACATATGGTTGGTGTAACGCAATGTTCAAATTTTCATCAATGATTCAAAATGTTGTACAAAGAAGTTGGGAGACAACATTCGTATTTTTACTCAGTAGTATATGTTATGGAGGGGCAGGATTTAAAAAGTGACCATGAAATATTACTAAATTATATAAAACATATATAATACATTTTTTATATAATTCAAAATTTGATATTGGGTTCTAACCCTTTCCATGTGTACGTCAGTGGATATACCGTGGTTTCATTTCGCACTTATACAATTAGTAGTAAACATTATTTATATTATAAAAGTACTTCGTTTGACTCATTGCACATAATCGTATTTATGGTTCAACTCGATTTGCGGGATTTTCAAAACTTCTGCCAAAGTTGACCGTCGAAAATAGAAAACAAAATAATTATATGTAGTTTTGTAATGTCGTGTGCTCTAATATGAAGAGAGTGAGATCAGGGATTGTCTACATAGCACACGTCAAGATTAAGTAAAATATTTGGAGTGTCCTACACTCGACCTTCTTCTACGTAGTACTTCGTGTTCAGATATAGTAAGAATATTAAATACAAATGAAAAAATCAAGGAAATCTAATGATTAATTTTACAATTTTATATAATGTTGTAAATAAATTCAATTGTGAAATTGTTAAAGTGTTCACAGGCAATTGAAGCTGTCAATCACAACAAATAAAAAATCCAATTGTTTTCATTTTGTTCTATACACAATTAAATATGTATGTACATATGATTACTATGGTTACGAATATAGATATGAATGAATGTCAATTGCGCTTTTACACTTTTTGCAAAAACTTTTACTAATATGGAAATGAATGTATTTCAATTGGGCTTCTTTTGCAAATGGTGCACTTTTTGAGATAAACTTTAATTAAGCTTCATTGGGGAATTTCATCGTGAAGAAGTTGATTAAGGCCACGAACATTATATTCTGCATAACTCTATAAGCACTATAGTTGCTGTAAGCTCTGTAACCTTGAAAAGATTATACAATTTTGTATGTATCTGCAGTTTAAATATTAATATTGCTCATTTCCTTTGTAAATGCAGTTATTTTAGAGACCCCCACTATAAATATTCTTTTCAAAAATATATTTCTCTCCAACATATTAAATTTGAAACTTTGTATTGTATGTTCAACAACATTTGAGTTAGACTGTTTACACACAGAGTGAGACACTAATCAGACGTCATTGTGCAAATGGTTAATATGGTGTTAGACAAATATTTACATTAAAAATTTAGATTTGTTGTGGTTACAATCATTACGTTTTACTTCATATAAGCAAGTAAAAAAGACTAGTAGGTATTAGAAATAGATAATATGTATTATATTTCGATTCGTATCTGCAACTATGGGTTGAATGAATGTTACACGATATAATTATTTTATGTACTATTACTATGTCTATATTTATACTTTTTTAAGTGCTCAATTTTTAAATTTTTTTTGAAGTTATAAACAACAAAAAATAATTGAAATAATTACTACGAAACATGCTTTTTTATGTGAACGTTTATAGGTTAATACTCATATTATTATAATTTTAAAATAATTATTAAAAATAGTTATAAATAACCTTAACACTCCAATTATGATTATTTTAGTGGAAAACCTTCTTTACCATAAAAAAAAAAAGCCAAGAACACACCAATGACAGTTATATAGGCTAGTATACGTAAAAAATATTTTTAACATGTGATTAGATTAATATTAGTATTCTGATCATGCTATTCTTTCTATACAATATCAACAAATATAATTACAACATATAAATGGTAGAAAGATAAATTGAACTCTACTCAGAATTCTGATTTACATTATGTCGTTTTAATTGAATCTATATGAAGACATTTATATATTTATTACTGATGTATAATAAATGTATTTTATCTCATTCAACACATTACTAATTCAGTAACTATATTCTGTTTATTAATGTAACAGAAAACTCAGCGACAATAGAATAAAAATCACTAATCATTTATTTATGAGACAATTTTATGATACATTTAGTACATATATAGGTATTAGTTTGATGAAGCAAAAAAAAAGTACATATATATATAAGGTATCTGGCGGCGAAATTAGGTACTATTTGTAGTATAACCATAATTTGTTTATTTACGAGCCCTGACTACCTGTATTTATGGAAATACTTTTTTTAGTAGCATGTATGTGTGTTTCCTAGACAGGGCAACCAGAGTATGCAGAGAAAACTGCCGACGGACCATTTTACCATAGTAAATCACAGGTGAAACATTTTATTCGACCTAGACGGGATTCGAACTATGCAAACTTCATAGTTCACTTACTGTGAGGTAGAAGCGTTAGCCACTAGACCACAGACGCCCTCTTACAATTCTTAGTTAATAATTAAGTCATGTAAATTCCATTGAAATTTGAGTAAATCCCCTAAGCTGTCAAAATAATGTAACTATAGCAACCAAGTCAGCTGAATAATGATAACGTATGTATTCGAAATACACGACAACAGATAAAACTAATATTTCCATAAAATGTTAAGGTGCACATTCATCTAAAACGGTATTAAGCAGTTATGTAGTCATTTCGTCACTAATCATATAAATATTTCATATATGTATGTACATGAAAATATTATTTAATATTAATGAATGTGTTGCACGGTTTTCTCAGGAACTCTTATTGTTGTCTGATGAAAGTAGCGATGTAGATTATAATCATAGTAATCGTTAATTTCATCATTTTCGTGTAAACCTACTTAATGCAATTGTGCTTTTATTTATTTTAAATGTAAACTTATGTCGTGTTTACCTCTTAACCTAACTTACATATATAAATAATAATTGTGGAGATAAAACCAAGAATTTCATTTGATTAATAATCAAATCTACCAGATTTCAGAAAACCTATTTTTAGGAAATAATATAAGATGAGCCATCTGTTTTTTTTTTTTCATTGTTACTTTATTGAAGAGAGTACAGCGGAGGTTTGACACTACAGATCTATCAATGCCAAGCGCGACAGTGTTGCAAACTGTCGAAATAACACGTACTTCAAAAAGAAACCACCAGATGGCCGCCCCTATATAAAATAGTTGGCAAAAAATTGTATTTATGAAAACTATTTTCAGAGTTCTTGACACTATAATATTTATTATATATGTTTAAGTTTCCAAATTCGTTAATACGCAATAATGAAATGCATTCATAGTTTTTAAAAACTTTGTATTACATTTCTACGTTAAATATTCATGTTTACATGGAATGATAAATTTGTAGTTAACGACGGATGTTATTTATGGTATTCAATATTCGACAATATTATTTATGTTGACACGTTAGAAATTGATAAAAGTTGTGTATTTGGTTCGTACCTTTTTGTTGAGTTTGATCCAAGTAAGATCGCCCTTGGAGTCGGTGTACTGCAATCCAAAGAACCAGATTTCCCGAAGTCCAATAGTTTTCACAACTTGGTCGAACAGCATTCGGCCAGTGGTTGTTTGTTGGATCGCGAACTCCAGTTCCGCGTCCATTGTTATCACCCGTACATTTATCTGCATAGAAAAAATTAAATAAATTAGTGATTTTCACAAAGAAATATTTCAACCAGAAGTTGATTTGTTTGTCCAAATTAAACTATTAGTAAACAGTTACAAATAAATAAAATTGTTCAATCTGAGATATTAAATTATTGTATATTCTCTTTTTACTTTACAAATTGCTAACGTATGTAATGGCGTGTTGTATCTATTGAATTCAACGGCGCAATTCTGAACATACCTGTAATTATGGAGGATAAACTATACATTTTTAAACGCTTACTTTATTAATTAATTCCGTTTAGTTCTTTGCTTAACTCAAAAATATATGTTGCCATAGTTATGTAGGGATGTACATTTATATTTATTAAATCATATCTACTATTTTTGTCAATATGTTAACAGAAAAACAAAATAAACTAAAATAATTTGGGACCTTCAAAATATTATAGCTTTGAAGAACATATTCTATAAGGTAGTTATTTTATTAATTTTAAAACTGATAAATCTCTATACATTTCTAAAAACATATATAACTACTACGTATAAAAAAGTCCAATGCGGGACACTGCTGATATTTTACCTATATCATAACAATACATTTATATAATGTCCTTCTAGGATTTCACGCGTCATACAACATCGATTCAAATCACTAATGAGGATGTAACGTTAGATAAATAATTTAAAAAAAAAACAAGCGGAAAGGAAGGATCTGTAAATCAATTATTGGTATGACATAAACGTACCAGATCCGCATAATTTTAAACAAACATTTTCGACTAAAAAAAGTAAAATACTAATAATAAACACAGTTCGAAACATAAATGTTGGTAAATTTGACATTTAATAGGTAAGAACTTCTAAAATAAAAATTTCTCTACTTTGAATCAGCAGTGTCCTAAATTTGAACTGCAGGCTCCCGGAGGGATCATAACGTGCAAACATTTTAAATCTCCGAATCAACACGGTTAAAAATTAAATTTATGAAAACTACGCGACTCAGTAAAATAAATTAGAAAAAGTTGTAACACGATTTTCGTACATTTCTAGAAATAATGATTGTGATAAATAGTGAAATCCTCAAATTAATGTTTAACCTGCTTAAATACCAACTAATATAATTAATAAACATTACGGACAGGTTTACAAAAAAAATCGCTTATCATTAGCTATAGCATGAGTCAAGGATGTACTTACGTGATGTTACATAACATGCGAGTGCTATTATTACTATTATAAAAAATTGTATTTTTTTCTTCAATGTCCGTAGTTGTACCAATGACCAGAATTCAACAATGCATAAATATAAATACATGTGTGCGTAAACATAATTATAATTTAAATCAGAAGAAACATATGCATATAATCTTAGTTTAAATACCTGTTAAACATAAATATCGGTTTGTTATTTATGAAAGCGAAACGAAATTTAAACTTATAAAATAGTCATCATGTATCATAAGTTTATCAGATAAAGTTTGGAAAACTATTTATTTTTCTATAGATACATATTTTTAATTTGACAAACAAATGTTATTACTATAAGTAGTACGAATGATAACGATCACATGGATCAAAAATTTGTATTTATCTTGCAATTTATTGAACCATTTTTACTTTATTATTCAAATGTATATACATAGAGGTACACCTTCGAACATAAGTCTTGTCCCTTTATAGCCACCTAGTCTCGCAACCAGCATTGAATGATTTTAATGCAAGTTATGCAGCACGTACAAAATCAGTTAAATTGCGTAGATGAATCCATGCCATTCGCTTATTATGGTAGGGTGGACCATCTCTACCATAATAAGCGAATGATATGGATTCGACCTACGTAATTTAACTTATTTTGTACGTGCTGCATAACTTGCATTAAAATTATGCAATGCTGGTTGCGAGAGTGTAGGTGGCTATTAAAGGGACAAGACTTATATTATATAAAAAATGATAAAATATGGAGTTATTACAACGATACTTCCACTTGTTTAATAACTTATAATCTATTTAAATACACGACTCATATTTAGTAATTTCTTTATAGGTGTAGTTATAATAATATGTACGACCTTGACAAAATTACAATTTTTAAAACATATCCTTCATAAATTCACAATTTTTATACATATGTTATATAATGTTTTGGGTATAATACGTGATGATACAAAGTTTTAAAAAAACATCTGCAGTGACTTGCACTGGACTTTCTTATACGTAGTAAGTATATTTTGTTTAGAAAGGAAGAATATTAAAATATAATATAATAAAATATAAACATTTTTGTAAATCATTCGACTCGATTCAGGGAAAAGGATGGATTTCCAATAAAATCTCGAGATCGAAAATTTTCATGATTACCATACTTACTTATTATTTCGTATAATTAATATCTATAGCAACTCATATTTGGTATAATAATTTATTACTAATGCATATTAAATTATACGATCCATAATACTTGTGCCCTGTATAGATGTAGTAATAATTATTGAATGTTTATGTAAACCTATAGTAATGTGTTATGATTGGTTAACATATAAATTAATGAATATGGACAAACAAACAATATTTTCGGATGATTAAATGCGTTTATATTGATTTTTATGAATAAATGAGGTTGGACGGAAAGTTGTTTATATTTATTGAAGTGCATATAAATCGTGAATGCAAAATATGTCGACCCGAAATATGGTGCTCTAAAACATCATTTATTTATGAAACAACCTATATTCAGAGAACAATTATAATTTAGTGTTTGATGTTATATTTTTTTGACAAACAAATGCTAATTTTGTATTCTACGATGGATGATTTAAACAAACACACACACCCATATATACATATACATATATATATATATATATATATATATATATATATATATATATATATATATATATATATATATATATATATATATATATATATATATATATATATATATATATACATATATATATATATATATATATATATATATATATATATATATATATATATATATATATACATATATATATATATATATATATATATATATATATATATATATATATATATATATATATATATATATATATATATATATTCATGTAATATTAACACACTTTCCAGTACACGCAATGAAAGAAGAAAAACAATCATTAATTATGTCATGGTTATTTGCTTATACGCACACATGTTTGGGTGAAAGAGTAACTGGTAACACATGCTAAATAACCAGTATAGAAGAGAAACCAAGACGTAATATCTCTCAGAAAATTAAATACTTATTTCAGGTTATTTATATATTAATAAAGCAAATGCAGCTATTAAAAAAAAGAAACATTTATTATATTGTTAAACCTTTCACATGAACAATTTATTGTTGCGGCAAAAATGGCGTGTCACTAAAACTGAGCAACTATTAATGAATAGCCATAAATTATTTTTTTAAATGCAAGAACATGCTTTTAAATGTAAATGCCTTTATTTGCAAGTTGTGTGTAAGAGCTCTGATAAGGCGTAATTAATGATTTTCTGATTTCTGCAAATCTTTAATGATTAATTGATCAGTTAGAAAAGTTTTGATCCATTAAATCAAATCTAGACTTGCCCTAGTGTATGATAAGTCAAAGAGAGTTAGGCCAGTAGGCGATATTTCGCAAAATATCTAACAGAGGAATCTGCAATTGCTATTATATCTTGCATTGTATTTTAATGTACTCCAATCACACGTTCAATTTTATACAATAGAAATTATTATATTTTGTGATATGTTTCGGTATTAAAAACTTGGAATGTTTATTTGTATAAACGATACTTTCAATATTTAAATTTGAAAGTTTGCTACCTGTGTAGTTTTATTATTAAATTAAAATATTTATTATTTGCTGGGAAGAACTTAATTCGGAATGACGTTATTGAACAAAAAAGATTATTAATGAGTCCTTGAACAATAACTGCAGTTTTTAGAAGCGCATAGAATGATTCTTTAATTTTTTATAAGGTTCGGTTTAATGAGTTATAGCAAAAAATAGCAGCTATATTCTTTTTAGCCCAAAACTCAGCTCATCTCAGTTTAAACTCCTATTCTTGCCTTGTCTACCCAATGTATAGACTAACAAAGAACATGAGTTTAAACTGAGCTAAGCAAAGTAAAAAGAATATAGCTAATATAAAATATAGCTTGAAACATAATAGAATGATTCATATCTGTATTTTTTAAGATAATTCATAAATAATAATTTAAAAAATAACAAAGGGTTAATAAAATGTAATATGGAAAACTTACAAGTTTACTAGAAACCATCTTGCCAAATCCAAAAAATCAAGTTTATACACAGAAATTTATAGTTGTTACACAGAATTTAAAAAAGTGATTCCGTATAAACTTTTAACAACACAACACTTCATAAAATACAATACAATAAAAAGCTGCAACTCCTCAACCGACAAGAAGTTTCCAGAGAAGAGACCGAGACCAACTGGTCTGACTATGCGTCTGAGATGCCGACGCCGGCAAATGGCTGGCAGCTAACGGTCACGAGACCCAGCCGACACCCGCGAGTTATTTCCAGTCATGTTAGCGAGTTCCACGAATCACGAGGCCACATTTAAAACCAACTACCAATCGGAGTCTACGATGCAACAGGCTAAAATCGCGCCCTTTCCACCTGTCGGTTAAACACCGGATATATTGGTGCTATTGTTATACGCCAGCACCAACCTGTTCATAATGGGACCGGAACTATTTTGTAGCAGGTAGATTCACACACACACAAAACTTATATAATTATTAAATAGAGTTTTCATTTAAACTTTCTGATGATCCGTTATAACTGTTACATATTATTTTTTTTGGCAAGCTCAGAAGTTAATTGATCAATTTTACTTTTTATGAATGTTGAATGTATTATGTTACTTTCTTATTCACCACTAATAAATATTTTAACGCGACTACAACTAATATAAATTTTATAAGGTATTTTAATAGTAATAAAGTTCGCTATGTAAGGGCCTATTGGATATCTACACGGGTAAAAAGACATCTTGGAGTCCCCCAGCTGTCTTTCCGGCCCAAATATATGTGAGTAAATTCGATCAAGTGATCCAATAAGAAACTACTTTCTTTCTTTCCTTCTGTTATTTCGATGCTTCGGGAAAAGTAGGAAACAATTATCTAAATATGTCGTAGTGGGTTTGTGGATGTTCGATGTGTATAGACAATAGACATTAGCTATTTATTTGATATCTAACAGACACTTGACGTCAACAGTGTTGAATTATAACTATTTGTTGATAGCGGAAAAATAATTAATTTTCCAAGAATGGACATTGGTGATAATGAGATAAACTATACCTAATACAATAAAATGTATGGGTATCTTTTGTGGGGGTAATTTTAAGTGTTTGCAAAATAATGCAAATTGTTATACTAAGACCATGCAAACTGAAGTTTATTTAAATGCATAAATATAAATAATAAAATAATCAACTAACTATACATTATAATAAAATTAATATGAAAGTTATAATAAATATAAATAAAACATTTCACAAATAAACAGTTTCTATACATATAGGTTGTTCACTTTTAAAAACGTATTCCTATAATGCAATGCAACATGCAAATAAAGCAATTAATAAATGCATCAAGATTCAAGACACTATAAAAAACCGCTACTAATTTAAAATAAATTCATGTATGCAAATATTAGTCTAGTTTAGTATGATACCCTGGTACACATTTTTATGATCATGAAAATTTAAGAACTCGAAAAATACACCTTTAGACGTGTTTGACTATTTTCGGAATTCCGCATGCGCGCGCAGGCTGTGTGTATGTGCGTGAGACTGACAGACAGACAGAGAGAGAGAGAGATCTACAGCCAAAACTATAATCATGAAACCTTCATTTAAGATTTATATCGCAAGAAAACCTATTTTCAAAAGAAAATTCAAACCAGAAGTGCATTACTCTAGTTATTTTTTGTAGATTCTGCAATATCTCCAAAACGGCTGCGCTTACAGAAAATATAGCGGTATTCAAAATGAAAGATATTAATATTTTGCACAACTTTTGTTTGAAAAATTTCTTTAAATAGTGTACTGATTACAAGAAAATTCCTATTGAAATTCTTTAATTTCTTATTTGTTGTCATGGTTACGTAGGTATAGAAAATAATACTTATGACATAGTTTTAGTGTAAAAGTGTTTAAAAGGTTAATAAAATATTATATAAAAATATTTTGTTAGATCTTTTGTTCATTTGAAGACTAAAAAAACGTCTGGCCAGAATAATTTCTAATATAACGCAATTAATTGCATTTCCAGTGTCAGGCACTGCAGGTGTTTTTTTTATACGTATTCTTAAAAAGATGTAATTTACACCTTTACTGTCCATGAGTCACATGTGACTCATAGACAGTGAATCTGTGCACGTTCAAGATGCATATGCGATTCATCCAATATTGGATATTGGACAGTGAACGTGTATACACTTTAGAAATGATTCTAACATTTTAAAAGAACAATAATTTTGCTTCTCAATCTAACATTTATCTAATATATGTAACGGTAAATGTACGTAGTTAAATATAGTACACTTTATCCGGTAAATATGCACATGCACTATTAAAATAGGTAAATGTAAGTTTAATATTACAGAGATGTTTCTTATTCGTAACTTTACTTTGTGTACTTTCGCAATAAGTGTATATGATATCTGCTACAATTATTTTATCGAACAAAATCTAGATAAACTAACCAGACCTAATTCAATCATTAATATAACCTAAATCGGACTAAAATAGTGCATGATGCGCAATGCAGCGTAAAAATCGTGAACTATAGTTAACTGTAGCCGAATGTAACAAGTACTGAATTATGCAAGTTACAGCGTTTTGTTAGGTTATGCGTAGTGTACTAATGTTTGTCGATGAACGTGCACATTTTCCCAAGTTAGTTGGTGAAAGTGTGTTATATCGACTATTACCAAATGTACACATTAACCGGTAAATACCCGCAACATACATTTACCAAATACAGTCGAACTTCCATAACTTGATCCATGACTTGCCACAAAAACAGTTCGAGTAACCACACTACACATAGTATGTATGTTGGATATACCAACCAATTCTGTTTTAGTTGTCAAAAATTCGAGTTTTCGAAATTCGACTGTAGCTGCGTTCGGTTATTGCAAAGCGTACTGCTAAATGAGAAGGAAAGAGTACGGCGCGTGACGTCACACTCCGCGATAACATGATGATATATTGAGCATCGTCACATGTCTTACTCTATTCTTTGCTCGAAGTGCATCACTCTGCATTTACCGAACGCAACTTGTATATGCATTAAGTCAACGCTGTAAATAACGCAATCATTAAAAATTCGTTGCTTAAGATTGAATATACTATAAATAGACATGATTACATGAAAGGTGATCCATTTATAGTTATTAAACTAAAAGTGGTAAACAAACAATTTTGTTATTACAGATTATTGTAATGTTTACACAAACATTAGTGAATTAGTAATATCTACACCTACAGCACCATATTTTTATTACATACATAAGTGATATTGCGCATAGCTCCACAGAATTACCCAAGTACGAGAAATGACGCATCTGTACCATAAATCAGTGATAGATTGCATCATGATAAACTTAGCATAGATACATTATATTAAAACATATGCAGTGTATTGCACTGGACTTTCTTATATGTATTAGACATATTTTGTATTTTAATAACCTCCCTATCTAAACAAAATAAACCGAATATGTATAAGAAAGTCTAGTGCAATACACTGCGAAGTTTTAATATTTGAATGAACCAAGAACCTAACCAAATATTTATATATAAAATTTTTAATACTTTACTAACCATTAAAACTCTTTTACACTAAAATTATATGACAAGTATAATTTCTCATACATAATACGTAACCATGGCAACATAAATAACACATTTAAAAATTTAAATAGTAATTTTCTTGTAATCGGTAAACTGTTTGAAGAAATTTTCTAAACAAAAGTTGTGCATAATATTAATGTCTTTTATTTTGAATACTAGTATATTCTCTGTAAGTGCAGCCGTTTTCGAGATATTGCAGGATTTCCAAAAATTGATTAGAGTAAGCATGCACTTCTGGTTTGAATATTCTTTTCAAAAATAAGATTTTTTTTCCGAGCCATATACAAGTTTTAAATTTCATGATTATAGCATTGGCCGCTTTGGCTGTAAACCGTACACACGAACGTACACACACACACACACACGAAATTCTGAAAATAGTCAGACTCGACACAGGGAAGGTCCAAAAATGTATTTCCTTTAAAATCTCGATTTTTTTCATGACTACAACACTTCCTATATACATTCGTATAAGAAAGTAATATATCAACATATTGTCAATTCCTATTTGGAAATTATTGGATGATCCTATTTTATTCGATGAGTAAAAATCAAATGGGTGCTTTTAGTAATTAACAATCGCGTTCCTAATCAAAGAATCATCTGTCACTGATGGCTGAATTTACATTCCCCGTCAATAGTAGAAGCAGATGGGCTTTAGTAATATTTCATTGTACCTATTGTTTTCCATGTTAAACTTCACAGATTCACATAAATAACTATTGATTGGATGTTACAAGGTCGTACAGCGCATTTAAATGCATTGCACATGATTCCCCTATATCAAATGGCATAAGAGCCTCTACCTCATTATCATAATTCCATCAACTAGCACAGGTCAAATTAAAATCAGTTCACGGTCATCGGTTACTTTGAGTTATGATCTCTTTACACATATTTATGTTTTACGACTTAGAATTTCGGTTTACGCGATTATCGTTACAAAAAAAGTGCGGTGACACAGTGATCGTATATGAGAGAAAAATTCATTTTTTCGTAAGAAGATTTTTACTTTAAATGTGCATTTTTACCTAAAACTAAGATTATTTGTAATTTGACATACTTAAAGTAAATAATGTACACTTGTAACTATGTAAAATTGTCAAATGTTTACTCATAATGGAAGTTACCAATCGTCACAAATAATTCATTCGATAGTAATCTTTTTGTTCTATGCAAGTAAATATATGAAGGAACTATGGCAACGAATATGGAAATACACTTTTTGAGGAAACGTTTCAAATAAATGTTATTTGAAGTATTATTTATCTTTTATTTTGAAAGTAAGCATTAACGCTGTAAGTGCGGACAATTGCGATATCTTGAAAATTGTTGATAAATTGAAAGAATAAATATGTACTTCCTATTTAAATATTTTTTCTTCTGAGGGATATAAACATTTAAATTTTAAAATATCATATTTAACGGCTTTGTAAGGTAGATCGTTTTTAGACAGACGTAGAGGTAATATAGAAACTTCAACATTTTTCGTGATTACAAAACTTACTTATTACTTCGTATAAGAAAACAAACATTTAATGGATCAACTGGTAAAGTCTAGACCAGAGTGTAAGAGGATACATGCAAAAGTCAATACAAGTGCATTTTAAAAAGATGGGGGAACAAATTTACATGTTTTTATACGTAACCGGTTGTTTAAAGTACTCCAGGGTAGAGTTCGCAATTTCCCGCCTATCGCTCTTTTTATGTTTACGTTTTTTAAGCATTTGATCTTCATCATCATTTGTACTGCTGTACGGAGATGTTTAAATGCTGGGGACGAACAAAAGGCGAGAGAAGGAATGCGCCATAAGGAAAAAAAGCATAGAAGTACAAATGACTAAGAATAGCAAATGAGTAAACATTAGAAAATGATTGAGACATTTTATAGTTCATTTGGTGAAGTCAACTTTCTATTATTGTGTTTTTCTTCTAAAGGATAATGATCTAAAATATGAAGCAGAAATAATAAATTCCTGATGCGCCAGAGAAAAGCCCGTGTTATAAAATGACAAACACAAAATCTTCATTTGAATCTTTTTACTTTCTTTTACGATCTCGAAATTTTTACGGAAATACACATTTTGACCTTCCCTGGGACGAGTCTGACTATTTTTGGAATAACGTCTGTGTGTGTATATGAGAAAGAGAGAGGGAGGGAGAGAGAGAGAAAAGCGCTCTACAGCCAAAACTGTTGAAGGTAAAGTTAGGAAACATTAAACTTAACAACTGTATATGGCTGGTAAGAAAAAGTTTTATTGTTGAAAAGAATATTCAAACCGTAAGTGCATGTACACTAGTCATTTCTTTGCGATTTCCTGCAATATCTCCAAAATGGCTGCAGTTACAGTAAAGATAGTTACAATTGAAATGAGAGATATTAATATTTCGCACGACTTTTGTTTGAAAAGTTTCTTAAAAATAGTATCAGTGACAAGATAATCGCTATTGAAATTATTAAATTTATTTATGTTGGCATAGTTACGTAGGTATGGGAAATTATATTTAATACATCGAATCGACTATGTCTGTCAATTGTTTTAAAGAAAAATAAAATAGACTCATAACTTGGGATTTGGCATTTAAAATCGATTTGTGACATAGAATTAGTGAAAAAGTGTTTCAAACGTTAGTCAAATATTATATATATATATATATATATATATATATATATATATATATATATATATATATATAAATATTTTGTTAGATTTTAAGTTCATTTGAAGATTAAAAAGTAATATCCTTCCTATCGAAGCAAAATATATCTACTACAAATAAGAAGTCCAGTGCAAGACACTGCAGATGTTTGAAAGGCTATGAAAGGAACTTGAAAAAGTTCAGAAAATCAATTGATTGGATTTGATCAGTTCATTATAAAAATCCTAGATTATCAATTGGAAGTTTACGTTACAACACAGGTGATAAGGTTGTGCAATTTATTATTCATAATTTTATCATTTATACCTATAGTATTTTTACATCAATATAATTATTAATTCAACATTTGTGCATGCAGTTATCTATTTTCCAGGATAATATAATTATTTGCAGATATAATCGTATATTTATTACATGTGCTTTATGTAATGCAGTGTCAACTTTTATATACATATATTTAATAAACAACTATTCCAATAAATTGTTTGCTAAACTTTGTAGAAATTTTACTTTTGCCTACCATTGTAATATAATTATTTAATAAATTTCAAATTTTTTATTTCAATTGAAACTACAAAATTCGCAGCGGTGATTGTACACAGATACACTTAAACTAAAATATACAATTTTATTTATTTTATATATATATATATATATATATATATATATATATATATATATATATATATATATATATATATATATATATATATATATATATATATATATATATATATATATATATATATATATATATATATATATATATATATATATATATATATATATATATATATATATATACTATAATATACAATTTTTATATATATATATATATATATATATATATATATATATATATATATATATAATATATATATATTATTTAAGTAATTATTGTCACGCGTATATAATATATATTCGATATATATATATCAAATAAATAACAAGAATATTTATTAATTGTAAGTCTGTAGAGTAATTAGATGTAAAATTGATACATATTCAGCATTGACATGTTTCAAAATGGAAATTATAAATAAAATACGACCATTAATTCTTGGAGTTAATTTAAAAATAATACTAGTTATTCTAATTACAGTAATACTGCCCATTTCGACCTTACAGTTATATTATAACAACTTCAGTAAAGTTTCGAGTGCATACTTCACATTCCGAATATGCTAGTATCCTTTCCTATCATTTTACGTGTATTCATCTAACCTAAACGAATGCCCTAAAGCCTGCTTTGTAAATAGTTTCAATGTTACTGACTTAAGAAATTCCCGTTTAATTTTTACCGAATTAAAATAAGTATGCTTTGCCAAACCTAACTACGCGTTCAAGGTCAAATGACCCATACTACAGTTTATAACCAAAACGTAATTCTAAAAATATTAAAATTTATTTTTACATTATTTATGGTTTTTTTGCTCATTTTTTTATAGTTTGCATACATTTTAAATATGTTATTATTTTCGTATCACGACAACCGTGCTCATTTGTCAGTTGGTTAAGTAAATTATACACATTCGCCATGTCTGCTATTTAATATGAAAACAAATTTCAATCAAAACTTACTGTAAGCAATCCTTTGGTTACATTTTAAAACACACTATATTCAAATTGTCACAAAGTTAAAATTACAGGTAACTGTAAACATATTTTGCAGGATAAAAATTTATCGTTTAATAAAATGAGTCCTGTAAATCGAACTTTGGTATTCATAAACTGAAATTGATATTTTAATGATCTAATTTAAGTGCCATATAGAGCCTAAATCCATATAGACAAATAAAATTATGAAACTTTAAACTTAAGATTTGAATATGCCTGGCAAGAAAACCTTCTTATTTTTTCTATTTCTGGCAACTGTTTAGTAGGAAAACAAAATATGCTCAAATTATTTAACATCTATTGTCACAAATAGATTTAGTGAAAAAGCGTTTCAAAGATTAGTAAAATATAATATATATAAATATTTTGTTAGATTTTAAGTTCATTTGAACACCAAAAGCGTCTGGTCATAATAATTTCTAATATAGAGTAATGAATAAGTATATTATCTTGAATGTTTAAAATGTAGTTCTAAAGAAAATATATCTAGTACGTATAAGAAAGTTCAATGCAAGACACTGCAGATGTCTATAATAATAACCAGTGTTTATATTTTGATGCTGTCATTTACAAATTGGCGAACAGCCATGCCGTTATATATTTTTATTTACTCAACTACCTGTTCTTTATTTGTATAAAATATTAAAATAAATCGCATAACGAATTTTCTGAAAACACACTCATAACTAGTTCTTCGTACTAATACTACAATGAAATGAGTAAATAATCTAATGTTGGTAACACGTAATTTATTACATATAAGAAAAATGACGCAATATTTAAAAACGAAACAATAAAATAATAAAAAGAAAACATGCCACACATAAGGTATCCAACGAATATTTTAAGAATTTTATCACCTCTAAAGATAAGAAATATAACAATATGGAAAATAATACTTTAATCTTTTCAAAACGAAATACTTAAGTTCAACTATCTCTTAACATCAATCCAAGTTTTTATCAAATTTAAAATATTTTTTAAATATACTCACCGATTTCGGCATTTTTCCTTCTTAAGTAAAACTTCCAAAATAATAAAAATCTGCAAAAGAAAACAGCATTTGTTAATACATAAAAATACTCTTACTTTAAAATGTAACAATACATAACAAGTTAAAACTTGTTATGATTGATAATAAATTGTATATGTATGAAGTTCGTATTCGTGCTACATATGAATCATCTACAAGATACATTTTATAAATCATTTTTCGGACTCAATCATTTCCATAACCATAGTATCACATATTTGTTACGTTATCAAATTACATACATCAAATTAAATAATTTAAAAACAATAAACAACGAAAATTCCTCCAATTTATACAAAAAAGGGTAATACAGTTTACCTTATGAAATTACGACTTGCTAGATAGGTCTTTCATCCTCTAAATATCATTTTATTGCATTAAAATAACATTTAATTATTCAAAAGTTGAATAAAACGTTTCTTTGTATAACAGATTTGTAAACCAACATACATTCAACGTTGCAGTGCTACGTTTTATTATACATATTTTTTATTTGGTATATGACTCAATGCGACTGTATTTAATGAAGTTTGAAACATTTACAAATTTGAAATTAAGTAAAAAAAAAAACCGTTTCATAATATTGCAGTATGAATACATTGAAATAGATTTTTAGAATGTTTGAAATTGAACAAATATAGTCACAGCATACTATGAGTGTGAGAACCAAAGAAAAGCAGCTATTTTATTTAAATGCAACGGTATCTAGTTTGTTATAATCTGCTATATGACAAACTAGGTGAACTGTAATAATTTTTCAGTGAAACCTTAAATCCTGCGTACACACGAAAGAACGTATAAACCCATTAACAAGTGGTGAACATGCCAAACAGCAGTTTTTTTTAGAAAGCAATGGGCATTTTCACCGGTATCAGACACAACACAATTTACTTCACTTGGCTACTGTAATTAAGGCTGAAATATATATTAATAATACGTACTTGAAAAAAAAGTCACTTGTTTTTGTTTAATACATTAAACCTCTGTATAAGCGCACTATAAAAAACGAATATTTTTAAAGCACACACCCTTCTTAGCACGAGACAGCAAGCCAAACCTGAGCAACGTAAAATTCATTCGGTGAACGTGACAAGTCAGCGTTTATTATTAAAACTAAATTTTGCCAGTAGAGGCGTCGATTCATAGCAATTCACGACATCTGTTGCTTTGTTCATTCACTGTTTCACCAGAAGGCCAAATTGAAGCGCGTTTATTTAAACTGTTATACGTGTCATTGTTTTATAATATAATTTATATTTCTTAATATATATATATATATATATATATATATATATATATAATATATATATATATGTATATATATATATATATATATATATATATATATATAAGAGAATTAAAAAATATATAAAATATATATATATACATATATAAAATGTAATTTTTTATATTTTTGATTAAGGTGAACAATCAGGCTCGTTTTAGAAAAACATCGTGCCTTGCAAATGAAAATTAAAAAAAATAACATTCGATGTTGTATTTGCATAAAAAATGCCTGGTAAAAATTTCATTTAATTTGACCTTGTATTAATGGAGAAAAAAAAATAACTATGAAAAAGTGCTTATTTTTGGAAGTTTTAATTTAAAAAAAAAAATGTCATTCGATGTGTATTTGCATTAAAAATGCATGATCAAAAATTTCATTTATTTCTAACTAGTATTATTGGAGATAAAAAATAAAAACCCCCAAAAATAGGCACTTTTTCATAGTTTTTATTTTTTTTTCTCCATTAATACAAGATCAAATTAAATGAAATTTTTACCAAGCACTTATTATGCAAATATACATCGAATAGTATTTTTTTAGTTTTCATTTGCAAGGCACGATGTTTTAGCGAACTTGATGGTTCACCTTAAAGTAAATATGGTATATAAAATGCATATGTATGAAATCATGCATATATTTAAATAAACTTTGTTAGATATAGATATATATATATATATATATATATATATATATATATATATATATATATATATATACACATGCTATGCATTAAATAATCGTATAAAAATTGTACGGACTATTCCAAAATGAATTATTGTTTTAGTTTATTTCAATTTATTTAGAAAATAATAATAATAACAAAGTTTATTTAAATATATGCATGATTTCATACATTTTATATACCATATTTACTTTAATCAAAAATATAAAAATTACATTTTATATATATATATATATATATTAATTCTCTTATCGGAGTCATCTTACATAAATAATATATATTTTTAAATCAATCAGCATATTTTTATATTTTTCATCATTATTATATCATCAAATGGACAATTTATATGCAAATCACAATCAATAATTAATATAAATTATAAAAGTACAATAAAACGTCTTATTCTTCACAGTTTCTTTATTCTATGGTGAATAATAGGTAAGTACAATAGAATAAAGAACTGTGAAGAATAAGACGTTTTATTGTACTTTCATAATTCATATCTTCACGATGAAATTCCTCAACGATTTAAACAATACGAGTCTGGCACAACTGTCTTTCAAATATAGAAGTTGGAACAAAGAAGAGTAATAGCTAAATTAAATGTTTGGTTTAATACAAAATGTCTGAAGAAGGACCTCACACCAAAATACATCAACATCAAACTAATTCAACACCAAGAGAACGGCATCTTCAACACAAGACAACTAATCAAGAACGTACAACGGATATGGATCCGAACCGAAATTCCTTTTTGTACCTGATGATGATTTTATAAAAAAAATCAAAACCGGTCGTACTCACCTATTATTCACTATAGAATAAAGAAACTGTGAAGAATAAGACGTTTTATTGTACTTTTATAATTCATATATTCACGATGAAATTCCTCAACGATTTAATATAAAATACACTCAATATGTAAATACATATAAAATGGTATAATTTTAATTGTTTATTTTGTGGATTTGCACTTCACCTAATTTAACATATTTAAGAATATGATTTTGGCCAAACATTTTATATGAAAATATTTGATCTCTGCATTAAATAATACATATTTTAACTTATAATCGTATAAGAAAGACATTACTACGTTTTAATAAAGTAACAGTTTTTTTAAATTCAATATTCAAAGATAGCTAAGAAATTATTCGAGCCAGCTCTGTAAAGTCAAAATGAAGTTATTAAAGTACGCCTATAGTTATGTTACCAAGTAAACATTAATGTAAATTGAAATGAGGAAAAATGGCGTCTTCAATTTAATATAATAGCAAAATAAAAATCTGCAAAATAGATAAATTTATAAATCATTGGCACCAATCACATATATGTGAGTCATTATGCTTTTCTCAAGACACATTTCGCAAACTGATAACTACTAAAACGCGAAAAATACGATCTAAATTTATTGCAGATGAAATATGAATTCATATTTTACAATGAAATAGAAAATATACTTATTAATTTGTTTATATTGATATAAGTTTTACATTTTTTATTTAAACGCCATATTTCACTTACCTAACCGAAAATCTAAAGATATTTTTATATATACGAAAGAATTTGACACGGGTTTGAGAATTTTGCTAGAAATAACTTTAAAACGCCTACATTGACCTCTGCGCGTCCCTAATTTAACAATTCGCCATAAACACCAATTATTCACTAATATCATTGTAACAGATCAAAAATCTTAACTTTCAAACGAATACATGTTTTACATATATAAATACATAAATAAAGAAATATGAAATTTTAAATAGAAGAAAATGTTTGTTTATATTTAAATATCAAGTCATCAACTTGATAAATCAACTTTTTTTTGGTTGTTACATTTAAAAAGATTTTCACTATGTAAGTTATTTGAAAGTAAAAGGCGATCTGAGAAATAAATAAAGTATGTAAAATCCTAAAAAGCATTATACAATTATTTATCTGCTTCTGACACATGATGGACATTTATGTGATGTATTGCTACATAAAGATGAATTGATATTTTGAAAGTTTATAATGATTATTGATGCATCGTTATATCAATTGATATATCAAATTATTGTTGCAACAATATTTAATATTCTGAAATTTTTTAATAGTAAGTGTTTGCTGCATACAGATTTACAATTTCCCAAATGTTTTATTCAAAATTGGCAAACATTTCTAATAAATCCATTGGTGTTAGAGAAAATGGCGAAGGTTATTTAAAAACATCTGTTTTGATATATGTGACGTTTAAGATGTAGGTTTCAATAAAAATTGTATATAACATAAAAAATTGTAGTCTATATTTTTGTTTTCGTTTCGTTTTCAACTTATAACTGAATTTTAAAATGTCTTGTACGGTGCAATATTTATAGATTTTCATTTCTAAATGAATATTGATATGTATCCGAATATGCGAATATAGTCGAGTTTTAATCTTTGTTACTACTCATCTGTATACATAATTAAGAATATTGAAGCCCCACCATGTATATACGCCCACAGGTTGTGCTATTGGATTAGATTTGGTGTATAAGCGTTCAGTGTCTTTTGGCGTTCTTTCGATACTTCATCACAAAACTATTACCAAATATTCAGGTAATAAAATTTTTAATTTTTTTTTTGTGCTTTTTAATATTTATTTTCGGAAAATATTTCCAAAATAATACTAATATTTCTAATGCTTCTGTATGGCGATATCTAAAATTAATTTAGTTGCTTATTTTGTATGATTTTTTATAGCGGTGTGTTTATTGTCGTGTTTGACAAATTGACAGGAATTTCTTAATAATGATTTTACAACTGTCACTAATGAATATATACTACAAACAGTCGTGTCTCTTGAATACTATCCAATAAACTTCAAAACAAATAAAGTTTTTTTATTTGACAACAATAGCCAACACAGCTTGTCTATGCCAGCCAGTTAAATTATAATTATTATTAAAATTCTGCTTTAATTCAGTATTTAATGTTCTATATAATATTTATAGTTAACTTCAATTTTTTAAATTTATTTATTTATAAATAATATAACTATTTGTGAGACAATAACATAAACAATATCACAATACGAATTACTCCTATTTATTATTATAAATAACACTGATTTACCTGAAATTATTGGATTTTGAAATATAATTATAATGACGTCACTGCCTGTCAGATATTCGTGTATTTCAATAGATCAATGTTCACAGTCAACAAAAATAGAATATTGATAGTTTTTCTGTCAACAAATATGTTTTAAAAGTTATTTCTATGTTTTTCAATGTTTGGTTTAATACATTGTTAACTAATTTTTGGGAAAGGAACAGAATTTAGTAACGGATAAACAATACAAACTATTATCACAAATATGTTTGACAGATCAATGTTGTCACTAGCCAAATAAAACTATTGTCATATTGAATTTTTTAACTCAATTGTAGATTTTTATAGTATGAAAAATAACATTGTGAAATCAAAACGTGTTCAACCTTTTTTTTCATTCTATACACACTATAACCAGTTATTTTTTAGATTGCACTATGGCAGTGACGTCACTCTATTTAAACTTTATTTATTAATATTTTAAATACAATCTTTTTAAAAACTTATAATATAAGTGTTAATAGTTATAGAATGGACATGAGAAGAGGAAAGAGCCCTAAGATATATTTTTTAAAAAAATATTGAAAATTTAATTAATACTATATGCCGTATGTCATCTTTTCTTTAATTAAATTAGGGCCAATATTAGTAATACCTATATGAACTTAAAATGTTACAATTAAATATTTCTTTACTACTTATACTTATACTATAAGGGTTACTACTACTTTAAATGACATATTGCGCACTGGCTATATTCAGATGACAATTATTTTCCCATATTACAATCCCAACACAAACTTAAACAATAACACAACACTCACACACCAAAAATAAAGCAACTGCATATTACACAAAACAAGATATATACTCCTCGTAAATAGGATCTCTTATAAAAACCGCCATGTTGTTCCCCAAATATGATTTATTTCGTTATAAATACATTTGTATTCTAAACATTAACAATAAAAATAGTTTCAAATGGAATGGGGCTGATCGAACCAAATTTCGTTCCTCATTTGTACATATATTTATTACTAAAATTTAACTAATTTAAACATGTTTAGCGGTATGAAAAAATTGATAGATATTTGTTATTCTTTAGAAAATTATTAAGTATCAACATTTTTATTGTTTATATCTAATGCCTTTTGCAAATATTTTGGAGACACTGATGAATATACATACCTATCTGAAAATGTTGTAATACACCTGTCAGCACACCTAACAACGTCACATGTATATATTCTTAGAATTTGCTAAAAATACAAATCCGAACAATAAATTTACATAGTTCTACATGTTGGCGAATGTATATATAAGAATAAGAAAAATCTAAAAATAAGAATCTACATTAAAAAAACAATTTCATAAGAACATTTCATAATTACCCACATAGCACACCTTGCATATTGCACATACATTTTCAGATTATGAAAACATATTTAATGATTGTGAACTGAAAATACTTTTTTGACATACAGGCTTTTCACTCTTAAAAACACATTCCAAAAGTTAATGTAATTTTATGCAATAAAACAAGTGATAGCCCTAACCTTTGTTCATTTAATACTCGAAATATTGACGGAATAAGAAGACGTTTTTAGTGTGGACTATACTGTGTATTATAAGTAGTAACAACACAAATAACTAGTAAATCTAGTTGCATTTTAGAACTTGCAATAAATTATAATTACGTTTATTATAGAATCTAAAATAAGCTTGAAGTAGGCATGTTTGCACACCAATAATTGTTTATTAAAATTTAATTTTTATTACAAATTTCTATTATAAATAAATATGTTCAACAGATGTACTACATAACAGTATGAAATTTGGCATTTAAATCTATTCGTTAGTGATTATTTTCTTTTGAATACATTTTGAAAGCAATTCTTGCATTAATTGTTTCAATATTGGTACATATAGCAATTTTGAATAATAATAATAATGATAGAATTGTTTTCATACCAAAGCTTGAACTAAAGTATGATTCAGCAAAAACATATGTACAAAATGTAAAAAAAAAAAATTTGGCTCCTATACCTAATGAATAGGTATCGCTGAAACAAAGAGATATTTTCAAAACATTCACTATATTGCCAAACATACCTAAAAATTGGAAATGATTCATCTAAACTCTAAATAAACATAACTTAAACGTTTTAAGATAAAAATAACAAAAGAAAATAAATCAGTTATAAAAATAATATTTTCAGTTAAATGGCCTATGGCAAAAAGAGTATTGACTCTTGTGTATGACGTCTTCAGACCTTACTGAGTATTTGTTTTGAGTTTATTCATAACATTACACTACCGTAAAGAATTGGTTCCATAACTATTTTAGAATTCTAACATTTCATTTTTGTGGGAAATGATAAAATAAATGTTTAATAGGAATTCTGCCTTGCACTCCAGTAGTTCTTTTATGTTTTGTTACTAGCAATACAGATTAAATTAAAAGTTTGGTGAAAATTGTATGTAAAAAACATCTGCAGTGTATTGCACTGGACATTCTTATACGTAGTAGGCATATTTTGTTTATACCCAATGGTTACAATAAAGTTATTATTATTATCTACCTCTACGTAATGAATCAAAATATTCTCTAGAAATACCTGAAATTTAAATATTTTAATCTTTCCTATCTAAACAAAATATACCTACTACGTATAAATAATACATTATAGATGTTTAAGTTTTCAATTGAACTAAGAACCTAACAACATATTTATATATAATAGTTATAATAAATTTTTATTATTTTACTAACCTTTAAAACACTAAAAAACTAAACCTATATACCATAAGTATAATTTCCCATACCTACGTAACCATGGCAACATAAATAAGAAATTAAAAAAACTTAAATATCAAATTTCTTGTAGTTGGTAAACTTTTTGAAAAAAATGTCTAAACAAAAGTTGTGCATAATATTAATATCTTTCATTTTGAATACTAGTATATTCTCTGTAAGTGCAGCCGTTTTGGAGATATTGCAGAGTTCCTAAAAATTGACTAGAGTAAACATGAACGTAATTTTTTGAAAAGTAAACAAATACCATCATCTTATATAAAAGTCATTTTAGGACTTTCAATAAATATTATTTTAAGAATCTTTATTTTGTTTAAAACATTTCAAATGATTTGCTAAGCTATAAAAATGGCATTCAACATTTTATGATTTCTCATTGAGTATTGTATAAAAAGGATTGTTTTCCTGTCTAAAAATATATTACGCTTATCTTGCATGATTAATTCTTATACAAGATACTCAATTTTGAATAGTTTTCTTTAAAAAATAAACTATGTCGGGCCTTGGGTTTTTATTATTTAAAACAATACAAATGCTATCTATGCATCTTAATCATAATCAACTATATTTATGAATAATAATTTTTATAATGTAGATAATCTTTTATTCATTTTATTGTTTTTCTTTTGTAGGTAATTGTGACAGAACCAACGATATAAGCGATAATTTGTCCGAAATATGACGACTCAATATCCAAAGCTTGTAAACAAGCAGTTCAATAGTCCAATAAAATTGTATTCTCCGCAAAATGTACAAGAAATTATGGATAAAGAAACACAAGTTTTGTACAATGGAGCTGTAGGGTAAGTACAACATCTTATATAATAATTAACTTAATTTGAAATTTCGTTAATACAATATAAAATGATGTAGACAAATATCTGGTACACCTGACCTAACAGACTCTTATATGATGATAAGAATAGTATTCTAAAGTTCTTTCATATGTTCAATGTTTTAAATTTGCAACTGTCAGGGTCCAAATGGTAAATATACCACTAATATTTCATGTCCAAAATGACAATAGCGAGATTATGTTGGGATGAAAGCACGAAATACTACTGTCTACCATAATCTACTATAATTATTGTAGGAGCGTTGTGTTTTGAAAAATTATTATTATTATTGCTTTAGATAAAGAACTTTTTATTAAAGCTCTATTGTTTAAACCATAATTATTCTTTCTAACTAGTTTTCCAGTGAAGGTTATAATACTGAAGCAAATTAAGGATGAATATATGATAATAAAAAAACCAAGGCATTATTTTGATAACCATGAGAAAATGGCACGAATACCGAACTGAATGCATATTCTAATAAACCGAAAGGTGTTTTTGCTATTGAAAAAACGTCAGATATGTCATCTGTGATGCCTTATGAGAAATTTTGATAACTTTAGCTGAGATTTTATCTGCATTAATACTGTTCTGATCCAGTGAATCATAACTAAACGAAACTAAAATAATATGGTTAGTTTAAGCGGTTCACGACGATAATGCACCGCCAGATAATTAAATCGCGGGAATATTCATCGTCAGGAAATTCAACCCGTGAAAAATATATTAAAAATCAAAATTTTTATAGTAAATTATTGAGAGCTTAGTATTTATTTTGTACTTCATTTGGTACTTCTAAAATTAAATATCCAATCTGTAGAGCCAGTGGTATATATGACAGACATTGTCACACCTGACAAAATGTACAATACACTATTGTATCTATAAGTAAGACAAATAATAATTTCAACTAATAAATAAAACTAGTAAATCAAAATTAACAAACCGTAACAAATTAAAAAATTCAATTTTTAGACATTTTGCACGGGGTTTGAAAGTCTGCAAAAAATCATGGAAGGCAAATGAGGCAAACAAAATGGTGGAAAAAAGGTTCACGCCCTCTTAACCTAATATGATGAAATCGAGTTTTAAATTTTCTAGAATTTTTTAGGAGGATCGTAATGACCTCGTATTACAGAAAAGGTATTTTACCATCTATACTCATGATTCTTTTCAAAATTTATTGATACTTATAACTAAAAATCATAAATTCCCTTTTTTTGTCTTCCGCGAGAGGGGAAGGGGGGTTTTGAGTAACGGACCGTTGATACCTTATTTTTAAGGTCCAGGTAACAATATTATCGGGTTTATTTCAAAATCCATGGACAGGGGCATTTGAGTCATCTTAACCCGAGATACCCTTTTCGGCGATGGATTTTCTTGCAATGAATTGTCTGGCAATGATTTTACCATCGATTTCAAATCATTGCACTGACACTTTATTCCGAATCCAAAACCTTCATAAAACGACATATTATAAGACGACTTTACAAAGGGAAAATATAAAACAGTAGAACAAAAATTAAGTTGAAGTTTTACCGAACACTATATAGAGTAGAAAAAATAAAACAAAGAAAAATGAACTAAATAAATATAAATATACCGTATAACAAAAAATTAAACAGTATACTTTCAAATTATACGAATATTTCACAGAAAAAAACTATTTCCAAATTTCTTCTTGTAAAACTATCCAACTTAAGATATTTATTCTAGCTTTTTCCGAGAGGCTCGAGTAAAATATGCCTTCCACAAAAGAGACTTGACAAACTATCGGGCAAAAGGTGCTTGTGCCATTTTTTCGATTCTACTGGTATTATATCTGTTATACTGTCAACGTTCCGAATATTATGTTTATGCGTACATTTCTGTATAGATAATCAAAGTATAAATCAATAATAATTAATCTGAACTTTTTTGCTGATATACCAATAACTATATATATATAAGAAAATATGTTTTGTTCTATTGAACAAGCCACAATTTTTATTCGTGTCTGATTTGCGGGTTTGACCTTCTCCTGGTAGGCTTTGTAGTTTAACAATAAACTGCAAGAGGCGACAGAAGTGGCTCTACTAGCAATTTAAAGAATGCTTCTTGTGATGTTTATAAAAATAGCAATAGCACGCTAAACAAATAAATCGGTATGCCATACTATCAATTACTCTGAAATGTATACGTTTATGTCGCACAACGGCTTAAAGTCAGTGCGTATGCATATTAAATATAATGCAACGAAGATAATTCTCCATTTATGCAATGAAATGAACTGAAGAATATATTTATTATTGTCATTACGACCTTTAAAAATTAACGGATTCATTCTATAGAATTACAAACATTCTCAAAATTTCACCATTTTATTTATTTATTGTAATTTCTAAGTGCCACATTTATATTATTTAATAATTCCCGTGTTACTGCTTTATTGAATTTTTATACATTTAAAAATGATTCATTTTCGTATTTGTAATCTAATAATTTGAACGTTTATTTTGTTTTATGCAGTTTATATTTCACGTAAATTATTTTTATTACCTATATGCATAACATAACAAATGTATTTAGTAGTTGTTGGTTAAAATATGAAAGGCAAATAAAACATTTTAAATCCAATTTATCGCATTCATATTTTTGTATGGTTTATAAATAAGAATGAAATAGGTATAATAATAACCAATGTGCAAAGTGCGTTATGCGGAATACGTCGTAAATAGTTATTGTTATCGTTTAACGATTTATTACTCTATATATAAAATAGATGTGATGTCATAACGGAAGAGAAAGAGATGAAGAATATATAGTAAAAGATCTCTTTATATATACGCGATTTCCTATGGGATAATCAAAAATTAAGTAAGTTTTCATCATGAGTAGTGATAGGAAATTTTGAGAATTTATGTTCGAAGAATTTAACTTATATTCGTATATTTAATATATGCAATGTTAGCGCGCATTTATTTTCTCCGAGGATTTAAGTCAAGAGAATTTTTCGGTAAATAACCATTCTTTAGGAGAATATTCCCTGAATACATTTTGATGTAGGTTATAAATATAATCATTGCATATTGTAGAATATTTTAAAGTGAAATTAAGAAATTATCACTAGCTAGACAAACACAAGTAGTAATAAAAGCGAAACCGCATCACTATTAGAAGGTATGCTATACGCGTAGTACTTATATACACATTTGCAATAAAAGCATTGGATGGCGGCCACATTTAAGTCGTCGTTGAAATACACAGCTAATTTTAAGATTAACCATCCAAGTGGAGAAATAAAACCATGCCTGCAAATGCATAGGTATAATGTTTTTAAAGTACCATACGTTTTTCAACGATTTTTCCGTATCGCAACAGCGAGTTAGTTTAATGACAATTTTATAATGTACGAAATTTATTTAGTGGCGTGGTGGAGAGTTATTTTTTATATACTCGTGTTTCCTATATATTAAGAAATAATATTTAATCAGATGCTATTTATATATAAACAATTAACTTTACTTAAATACATTTGAGCTAATGCAACCATAGGTGTAATTTGGTAAATCATCAGTAAGTATAGTACATTTATTTTTTACTTTATTATACAAAGTAATAAATAAATATGGCGATCACGGAAATGTTCTAAATCGAGATTTTACGGAAATATCCGTTAATCCTTTAGCTCAAAACCCTTGAACATACTTACATATATGAAATTTAAAAATTTAAGACTTGTGTACTCTTTGGAAGATAATTTCTTGTTTTTGAAAAAAAAAGTCGGAAGTGCGTTTTTTCAGTAACTTTAAGATATCTCGAAAATGGTTATAGTTATTTATGCAGCTAGTGTTAAAAGTGTCATTTTATTTTGTGAGTGGGACGAACAAAATAAAATCACTTTTAACACGTGTTACATACACTATTTTGTGTACGACCATTGTTAAACACACGAATGCTATAAAAAATCTATAGCACACATTAAGAGGTTGAAATTATTTTTGACAGTTAATGATTTATTTAATGACAAAACAGCATAGAAGTACTGTCAGTTACGTTAAATATTTTGGAAATCATACTTTTTCATAGAAAATGGATTCACCTATAAATAGTGAAGGAAGTGACTGTGTATCGGACGAGATTGAAGAAGCTGCTAAAATTATACTATTCATTTAAATATGTCTAAGTAACTTGTCATAAAATTTGCATAAATGAACAATTAGTTATTTTATTTTTTATTTGTTGGTAATAAAAAAAGGAACTAGATCTGTTTACATTATGCCACTAGTGATAAAAGTAATTACTTTTAATACACTGCCTCATAATATGCCATTTTTAATTCACTAAGCAACCGTTAAAAAGCCTACTTTTAACAATGGTCGTAGAAAAATGAAATTACTTCTTCTAACAAATTTAGTTGCAGATTTTTTTGAATAACATTGCCTGCTTTTAAATTCTTAAGGTGAACCATCAAGCTCGCTAAAACATCGTGCCTATCAAATGAAAAAAAAAAAACTATTCGATGTGTATTTGCATAAAAATGCATTGATAATTTTTTGAATTATTTTCTATTTGTATTAATGGAGAAAAAAAAACTATGAAAAAGTGCCTATTTTGGGGTTTTTATTTTTTATCTCCAATAATACAAGTTAGAAATAAATTAAATTTTTACCATACATTTTTAATGTAAATACACATCGAATGATTTTTCTTAAATAAAAACTCCCAAAATAGGCACTTTTTCAGAGTTTTTCTCTCCATTAATACAAATAGAAAATAATAGAATTTTTTATCAATGCATCGAATGGTATTTTTTTTTCCATTTGATAGGCACGATGTTTTTTTAAACGAGCCTGATGGTTCACCTTAACGAGTAAAATTGGCTCTGGCATTTGTAATATTTATTATAAGGTCCAATTTCACCGTCTACTAAGATATTCGTTCGAATCAAAATGACGTTTCTTATAATAAAATAACATTGCGGCCTCTAATATTTTGTTTAGCTCAGACATAAATTTAACTGACTACTATTTAGATTTAGTTTACAATTATTCAAGATTTCTCGCAAAAACAATAGTGCGATTGTTTTTTTAATTTACGTATTATTTTTTAATTTAAAAATAATAGTTTTTATTATGAACTATTATATACATAATATTATATTATCTTTTTATTTATCGTGACCCGTGAGCACTACTATCTGACATGCACCGTCAATGAAAGATTTCCTCGAATTTCATATTTAATATAATATATATATATATATATATATATATATATATATATATATATATATATATATATATATATTACGTTCTTAAAAATAAATACGTCTTTTTTTACGTCTTTCTCACGTACGAAAAGTCAAACTATTCTAACACATATATAAAAAAAAGATATATACAGTCGTAGCAAGAAAATATTTATAAATATACAAATATGAAAATAAAAATGTTGAACGTATTGTAACCGTTAACATATGTTGTTATTTACTGACAGTTGACCTCACGCGGATATTTTAAGCTTAGTGAATCAGACTTTACACACACAAACCTAAATCTATTACCGCAAGTATGGTCATCTGTAAACGTAGGTATGTTTTCGTTCTTCAGTATATTTCGAACCATTTGTACAAGAACATTGGTGTGTTACAGTAGTATATAAGTAGTGAGCATAGAACATCGAAATACAGTTTTTTATATTAAAAAATATTTGTACGAAAGTAAACGATTTTCACCGAATAAACACGAAAGAAGCAAAACAACGAAAATGAGTGTCGTTGCTGATGAACGGTAAGAAGTTTATTGAAACAAATTTAATAAATATTATTTATTGATTTACAATCTCAAACGATGCTTATGCTTATAAAATAATTTTACGTTTTGAATTGGATTATTGGTCTGTGTTCATGATGATTTTTATATAAACATATAATATTTTGTTTTGAAACTATATTCAAATACTATGCGAACATTTAATGTTATATTCATGTTTTGGCGAATTTGTTTTGAATCTTTTACTAAGATAAATCATTAGCTGATCTTGAAATAAAAAATCGTGATTAATTTGGTAAATCTGGATCAATTACCTACTTACGGTAGATTATATTAATCTTAGGATATATTTAATTTGTTACTGGTTGCGCGTGCCGCAAGGTATATAATCTTAACGCTTGTTAATTTTCATTTGAGCAAAAAGCGTAATGTTATATTATGATAATTAATTTAATTATTTAAAATCCTTGGGGGTAACTTATAACTTTGTGAAATGCATAATGTGCTGCTTTTTTCAAACTGTTCCGTACATTTTATTTAAATATAACGCTACAATTCATTCAACAATTTTTAGAAAAATGCATTCGTATTTGTAATAATATAAGCTTCATATTCTTAAATTGTAATTTGATTCTTGACATATTGATATGGCGCAATCAATGCTTATTTTCTATATTAAAATCAATACATTTTTTAGTGAAATTGAAAAATGGAACAATTCACAAAGATTAAAATAAAATACAAAATATTTTTAGAAAATAAGTCTAAATAGGCATTAAGCAACATTACTTGAAGTAGTATTTAAAAAAAAGAGTTAATTTTAATATTTGACTAATAAACATTTAAAGAAATTGAAGCGCTTTTTATTTGAAATCTTGAAATTAATAAATGAAATTTGTTTAATTGAATAATTTCACAGAAAAATACATCAACATATTCGAAATAAGTTTAACATTTCTGTAAAACGAAAACGACGCTGTTCGCAGTAAAAGAAAACAAATTAAAATATTGAACGTAGAATTATTTTGACATGTTTTCAAATGAA
Source organism: Nebria ingens riversi (assembly GCA_018344505.1). Taxonomy (NCBI): domain Eukaryota; kingdom Metazoa; phylum Arthropoda; class Insecta; order Coleoptera; family Carabidae; genus Nebria; species Nebria ingens. The sequence goes on along the minus strand of JADQWA010000250.1, from coordinate 310,356 downwards.
AATTTAAATAATTGTTTCCGGTGTCGCGTCGGTTCGATACAAGTGAATTCATGCCACTCCAAATGTTTGCAAAGTTAATAAATGACACAACTCAACTATTTTTATTTTGACGCATATTGTTATTTGTTTAATTCCGATGAAAATAAAATGAAATGTTTTTAAAATACACACAAAGAAATTGATTTTCTATTTATACAATTTAGAAACAAGATGACAATAAAATTTGTTATTTAGTTGTTTATTTATAATTTAATGGTTGATGCAGCTTTATTTTTAACTTATGATATACCTGTAGAGAATGATTTAGAATAAATAAGTTTTTATATTTAGCGCTAAGAATTGGCGCAGTGCACGAAATATCTTAAATTAATGTTTCAACAGCATAGTTATAATAAATGCGCAGATATAAATTACATTTTTTTAAATAAAACTACGATACTTTTAAGTTTTCACGGTGGGTTGTGCATAAAATAGAATCACATTATTCTGTTTATTAATTAAAATCCATAAGTAAGACATATGATAACAGAAAAAAAAATTTCATTCTGATAATATTTTCATGGCAATATTACATCGCAACTCTAGGCTTGTTTGATACAGGCCTAGTTAGCCATGAGTCTTATTTGTCACGAGTCCAATTCACCAGCAGAAGGAATTTAAAACGAATACTAACATATGATATGTTTACCTATACATTTTGCAGGAAAACGAGGTGCTCCAAAATTACTCGTACATACGTAAAACATTTGGTTTGCCGTATAGTACATAGTATTCGTTTTCATTAGAACTATATAGTAATTAGGTTAAACTCTTGTACATTGACAAATGTATTACCATAAAAATAACAAGGATCGTTTCTGAAATTGGTAAATAAAAATAGACAAAATACTTTCGTGAATTCGCCCTAAACTTGAGCCTGGGGACACCTGTAGTTTGGTCTAGCACTGAAGATGTTTAAAGTACAGATCTTTATTAAAATTACGTAAAAAAGTAGAAAAAGGTTAGAAAATAGACATTTCGTCATAATTTTCTCCTAAAATATCTCAGCTAAGTGAAAAATGAATAAACATATAATTCAATTTCTAAATAGTTACAAATACAAATTTATAAATTAAAGCAATTTTCCTAAAAATAATATTATCATATAAATAAATGCTTGTAACAATAAATGTTTAATTTCAATTTATATTAGTTTATAATTACAGTAATGAAAATGATTCTTATATCAAGGCAATGTGAAAAGATATTTAATTGTGGGGAGGAAATTTAGAAAATTTTATTTAATTTTTTCGGAAATTATGACAAAATAACATTTTTAAAAACAATTACTCATTACTAGCCGTAATTAAAAGATGTAATCATAATTGATTAATTATATTTTAATCATTCTTTTGCTATAGGTAGTGAAAATTGTAATTAAAATTATTAAAAAACCCCAAATTTTCTTACGCAATTAAAATGATAAATATATACATACATAACATCATGCCTATTCCCATCCTTTAAATTCATTCAAATCTTGACAATCTTTCCCCCATTCAACTCTATCCTTACAAACTTCTTTTGCTACATTAAAATTCATTAAATTCTTCATACATGTTCTTCTATTATTATAACAGAGATCAATTCTGAAAATAGGTATATACTTTTATAAATAGACGAAATTAACCAGAAAAGTCGCCCTAGACGTGGATCTGACTTGTCTGTCATTTATTTAAATTCATTCACTTCTTGTCATTTCGCTGTTTGAATGTTTGACTTCAAATATTAATTTTAAAATAAATAACTGCCATCTTGAGTTTTTTTTAAATATAACCACTTGTCAAAATACTACCGAATAATAAACAAAAGAATTAGGTCTAAAAGTCTAAGTAAATATGTACGTATGGATATGTATATATGTATGTGCAGCTACAGCTAGTTTTATATCTTCTATAACTGTACATTGTTTTTATGTAGTAAGATTATGCAAATTTGTTGCCACAAAAAATAAAAATAAACTTGATTAAAATGTCTATTATATTTGTGCCTATTATATAAATTATAACTGCATTGGTTAGATTGGACCTAAATGGTTTATGTCTATGATTGTAAAATAACTCTGTTGTGAATTGTTTCAATGTAGTAACAGAAAATAAGGTAAAATACGTCTTAATTCCACAACGTTCTATAATTCATTGGCGAATACGACCGGTTTCGACCATTTAAAGGTCATCATCAGGTAACCGGCGAGACTATATATATATTGAAAAGTAAATACAATAAATACAAATATTTTAACAGTAGCGATTACAATGAAAATAACTTACACTTAAAGGGCGAAAACTACTGAATGTTGTACAGGAAGTACATGGTCGATGTAACCATGTACTTCCAGTACAACATTAAGTAGTTTTCGCCCTTTAAGTGTAAGTTATTTTTCATTGTAATCGCTACTGTTAAAATATTTGTATTTATTGTATTTTCTTTTCAATATATATATAGTCTCGCCGGTTACCTGATGATGACCATTAAATGGTCGAAACCGGTCGTATTCGACAATGAATTATAGAACGTTGTGGAATTAAGACGTATTTCACCCAATTTTCTGTTCCTACATTGGGTTTATGCCTAATTTATATTTGGCAAAATGATTAACAAGAATATATGGTATACCGTGGAATTGAAATGATTACCTACACAAACAGTGTTAAACCTAGTACAGAAGATAATTTATTATTAGTTTCCTATTGTAGTGGAGAATGAATGTAATATAAAGAATAGAAACAAACTTGCATAAAAATCGTTATTCAGCCTTGTTTAGTATTTTACGTCTACAAATATTTATGTCATATGGTATATTTAACGAGAAATGTACCAGTCTTATTTTAAGCACACATCACAGACTTTAGCAAATGATTCGTAGTTCTATTTTCATAACGCATACCTGCTCACTTACTGTGAATATTCAAACACTAATGGAGGGGGGTTTGTTATTTGCAGGATTGACTTCCATCAGTTATCCAAGCCTGCTAACCTGAAGAATTCAGCTGTACTGCGCATGCTTGAAGAAGAGGAAAATAGAAAAAGAAACGGACATCCAAGTAAGTACCTACTTTTATTTTATCATGCTATTGTATTTTAACTCTCAACATTTGGCTTGTGATATTATATTACATTTCCAAAGTAAGTTTCTTCGAAATCGTTTACTTTTACTGCAATAAGAAGAAAACACAATACACATACTCACTCGCGTTCCGTCTTTTGTCAAGATTGTTTCATCCGTAAACATTTTAAGCGATTTCATAGTTGTAACGTATCACAATAAAGTGGTGTTTGTAACAACAACGGACGACGGACACGCCACTTCTAGTTAACGTTAACGGGGAGTTTTACGACTCCTAAAACGACTTCTATAAAAGAATAAGATAATAATTTGCTTTTAACAAATTATACAGTATTTTTGATGTTAATATTTATATATTGTAACAAATTAAGGATACATCGTAAATCTAAACAAAGTATTATTACACTCCTCTAGATCGATCTTTTCACAAATCAATTTATTGTTATTGTTAAAAAATATTTAAATAATTATCGTTTTAAATAAATACAATTTTAACAGTAAAATAGCAAATACCAGCCATACTTTTAATTTCTCTTGTTGGCTCATATGCGCATAGGTCATACGATCACACTCTTTGCTTCGTCTATTGTTTGATCAGTTATGTTGAACTTTGATTTGGTCAATTAGTTTCGATAATTGGATTAAATATATTGATAGAACCAATTTTACCTCACTACGTTCCCTGCCTGAGCAGTTTAGCAACATTCGTGACACAAATGGTCATCTATAGCAGCATTTCCTAAACTAAATCCTAAAATCCACAATATTCAACATTCTTTGATATATTATTGTTGATTTAATTCTTTGCAAGGCTTGGTATGACCAATCCTTGTTATACTATTATAATGGGCAAAGTTGAATGGTATCACTATTTGTTATGTTGGTAGTATGTCAGAACTGATTCCACGAGCTATTGCCGATGCATTAGACTATGACTAGTTCCATCTTTCTTAAATTAAAACAGATTGGTTTCATGGGTGATTCAAAATCTGACAAACTTCCAATTTAAAAATAGGATTGGTGTATCATATTTGTAATTTCGATATTTTTTGTGACTCACAATAAGAAAAATGTCACCTACTGTAAGAGCGTGACGTAAAATATTCCAATTTTTGAGTACAGGGTTTCATGTCATTATTTGATAAACCACGGCTGCCACGCACTCCGACTTGCACATACGTAAACGTTATATTATTATTATGACGAGTAAACCAGAAAAACATCAAAATGTAGTAGTAAATTCATCATTTTGACGGGTATTAACTATGAACTACCAATATACATTTTTTTATATAATGGCCAATGGATTTATTACATATGTATATGCACTTACTTCGAAAGGCTCTTTATTTTTAATTTATTCTTTAGTTACTTGTTTTACATACATACATTTTTATGAACTTAAAAAAATAAATTATCTATGCATAAAATAAATTTGTGGGTCATGTAACTATTTTTATGATGTATAAGGCGGAGACCTGACTTGATTTTGACTTTCTGACAGAAGACGGTCAACCGGAAACGTCTATCTTGTGTGTGGTCTCTTAAATATAGAAATGATAAAATGATTCCGGTTTGATTTTGGATACAAATTGTGTATGCAAAGGATATTATTATGTTTTACCCAGATTTTTTATTAAATTACTTAAGGTGTAAGTAAGATCATACCAGAGTAGTAAATAGAACATTTAATATCATCAAAGTAATTATGATTTTTTAAACCGGTTTCCAGATCTTTTCTAGATACTAAAATTAGATACGAATGATTAACTGTATCTGACGAATTAATATTATTTTATTAATTTATAATGAAATTAAAACTTATTAGAATTGAGAGAGTCAAAAATTGGACCATTTTAAATAGAATTGAATTAAAATCTGTATTTCATCGGTTTATATTACATTTAGTGACTAGTGGTAACAACCCTATTGTATCAGTCTATAGCCTATTACAGTTATGAGCTCATCAGGTCTTCCAAATAACAGCTACGACAAATGGAAACACGCATCTGTATTTCTAGAATATTTATTTAATTTTTTTTTAATTCAAAATCATTTAATTCTGTTATATATATAGTTGTTTCATAAGAAACAATAAATGAACAAATAATTTATCAACCTTTCAGTGTCTTAAATGAGAACACTGTTTTGCAAATTGGCAAATACCTTGAGCTATATTTCGCATACTTAATAATTAGATAGCTAATCTTATGTCAAAATGAATTATTAGTGTCAGGAAAATACGTCTGCGGGCGCAATAGGTGGGCAGAAATAGGTTAACTCATCCAACCTATATGAATGTATATATGATTAATTTTGTTTGAATTTGGTTAATATATTTTTGTTATTAAACATAATGATGATAAAAAGATTTCAAAATCAGAATATAAAGCAAAAAAACCAAATAGTGTTACGAAGTAAAATAATTTTTAAAAAAATAAGACGTAAGTTTCGGTTAATTATTCATAGGAGCGAAAGTATAAACATTTGTTAGACCTGTACGCTTTAACAGATACTACTCTGCTATTATGAGTTTTTAAGCAGCCAACAGTTTCTTAAAAATATTACCTACGTCTATTAGGATCCTTTACATTTACATGCCATTTTATATTATAAATATAAATAAACGGGGGCAGACAATATTATTATATATTTTATTATTCATTTAATTATGAATCTCCGTGGCATTGAATAATAATTCTAATTATTATACCTTATTGTTGTGAATATGGATAATATTCCATTATACATATATGTTTATCGGTATTTTTATGAAAGACGAAAAAAACATCTGCACTGGACTTTCTTATACCTAGTAGGTATATTTTGTTGATAAGAAGGATATTAAAATATAAATTATTAAAAATTCAAAAAAATATAAATATTTATTACGCTATATTAAGATATTATTTTAGTCTGCAAAGGAACTAAAAACCTAACAAAGTATTCATATATAATATTTTTAATATTTTACTAACCTTTGAAACACTTTTACACTGTAATCTATTTGGCATAAGTATAATTTCCCATACCTACGTAACTATGGCAACATAAGTCAGAAATTATAGAATTTCAATAGCATTTTTAATGTAATCGGTACAGTTTTTGAACAAAATTTTCAAACATAAGTTGTGCATAACATTACTATCTTTCATTTTGAATATTACTATATTTGCTGTAAGTGCAGCCGTTTTGGAGATATTACAGAATCTGCAAAAAAATACTAGAGTAAACATGCAATTCTGGTTGAATATTCTTTTCAAAAATAGAAAAAAAAAATGACTGACCAGTATTTAGGTCAACCAGTAAATGTGATGTATGTAACTTCTATGAATATGAAGAAATATTTTTCAGAAACATCTAATTTACGAATATATTTTAGGGATGGGCTGAGTTCTTTACAACTTCTCCAGATTACATACAAGGTGTTAATTCTTGAATAGATTATTGGATTATATAAATTTCTATTAAAAAAATAATAACCTCATACTTAAATAATCGATAATATCACGCAATTTGTAAATATGTTGCATATGTTGGTAATGATTGTAGCAGTCGATAAGATAATCACAAAAAAATAATTTATAAAATATCCTTTATAATTATAATTTAAAAAAAAAAACAGATTTGTAACTATAGTATTTACAGGTTGATTTACGATTTTATAGACTCAGAAATCGAACACTTGGTATACATTAAAACTATTTCACTTAAACTATGTTTTTTTTAAGTTGAACTTATAGAACAAAGATGTTATATAACCGGCGACAGAACAATAAAAAAATGAGTTTAGTGATTTTCGATTGTGTAAAAAGGCCATTCACATTAGTGTCACCAGTATTTTCTTAAAGATATCGTCACGTGATGGTTCTAAATGTCTTAACATGTATTTTTAACTGATTATTGACACTATACGAGACAACCTGGCAGTAATGGTGGCGTCAAAATACTGTAGACGTTAATGTTGGTTCATTTTGGCCAAGTTTTAAGATGAATGAACGTTTAAACTACGAGCGTAGTTTAACTATCTTTTCAAACCAAATCCTTAACTGGGCATTAGAATTAGCAAGGTTATTTGGTGGCAGCATGTTCAAATTATTTAATAAATTCGCTGCTGGTGACGCACCTGTTGCGTCATTGGCTCCCACCCCAAGGTGCCAATGACGTCCTGTTTGCGTCCTATGTTAATTTATGTTTACATGAAATTTTAACGTAACGGCTTCTGAGATTAAATATATATATATATATATATATATGGTGACAGCGAAAGTGTTTAAAATAGAATATAAAAAAACTTTTATATTTACCTATAAATAATATAAATTAATTTATAATGTTTTATCAACTGGTATTCGAAAATATACGTAATATTAAACATGAGAACACCTATTGAATATCGCTATTTTGTATAACTATATACGCGCTATAAGCTTTATAAGTCTATAGTGTTATAGAATCTCTATATTAGATACAGAATCCTAACATAAATATATTTAAAATTAGAGTGAGTTACTCTAAGTGCTCAATAATCGGTCAACAATTCCTTAACTAACTACGACTGCTTAACTAAATATGACTGCTTAACTAACTATATTGGAAGAAATTTCTACCTGTGCTTTAGATTTGCACAGAATTTAGTCATTAACGGTGGATATATACGGTAGAAACAGAAACTAATTCTGGTAGATGTCACCGCTGTTGCTCATTGCTGCTTACCCTTAACCCTCAATATATAAATAACTCAAGTAACTTTGGGCCAAACTCAAGTCATAAAGCAGACATTTTAGCTCTCAAATAACCCTCTCCGAAGTATTTAATTTTTGCGAAATTTATAGCAAATCTTGAAAATCTGCCATATTACGATTATACAAATATTAGAGGATAAGTTTTCTGTATCAATTATTTCAATGTAAATTCATTTAAAATTCGAAAATTGGTTTTATCATCCCTTTAAAATATAGTTTACCAGAAACTAAATAGTTCTAACTAATACCTAATCATAATACATTATCATGTCCAAATTAACGTCGACTATACTATTTTTATGGACATTATGCATAACTCTAGCAAACGAAGAAGTTCTGATTAGAAATTCATATTTAATCACAGCAAAATAGGATGTTTTAAATTTTAATATTTCGAATGTAAATCTATCTTTCCTTGGAAATAAAAATGATAAAAATTGTCTTGATCATTAGAACACATTTAAAATTCATCAGTAATACTCAATTTCGCTTATATTACAATCCAATATTTCGAGTTCTTTACGGTCAGTTATATAACTCAATGTTTACTGTATTTTTAACTTTTCTTTTTACTATTTTCATTAAAATTTGGCAACGTTGGATGACTCATAGTCACAGGGTCGTTCCATGACGTCAATAATATAAAACATCATATAAAATGGCCCCCAGAAAATGTCAACAATAATGGTAAAAAGAATTTGAGTTGGATACCATCGAGATTATCAGGTACAGCAATACGCATGCTCTGTAAATCATGTGACTGTGGTGAGACCCCCCCACCCCATCACCCCTTTTACCAAATGTACATAAAAAAGTGACGAATATTTTGATTTTGAAACCGATCCAAGTGTGTTATGGTGGGAAATTTGTCGTTATTTTTGATGTGATTCTGTGAGTGTTTCTTGCTGTTGTGAAGTTGTGTATTTACCTGAACGATTTATACAGGTAATGAGAATAAATCGCAACAGTGTATGATGTGGCAATAGTTTTTAGTTTATCGTGTTCTTGTATGTACATACATATTTACGTTTTTCAATGTGTTGGTGCCAAATATTTTGAGTATTTTAATTGAAAATGTGGTAACTATATTTACGCAAATGGAGCTTGTCACTAATATCATCAATTTAAATGTATCCAGTCTAAATATAGCATAGTGATGGAAATCTGTCAATGATTAAATATTCTTTAAATTTAATATTTTCATTAAAATATACAAATATTATATTTGTGTGCTGAGTTTTTTTTTTCAATTATAGCACTTTTATTTCAATTTGTTTAGGACGATCATAAAATAATGTATTTAGAGAAAATTTTCAAGTGATATTTAAATCCTCAAATTTTATTTCTTTACATATATTTTAAAGCTCTTCCTTATTAGCTGATCTCATTTATCGGCTAGAGCTATGTATATTTTAACTTTTTGGGCGTAATAATAAAATATGATAAACGTCGAAGTCAAAAATGTAATGCAAACGTTCGTTTTGAACGTACCTGAATCGATTCGAACTATTTTCGCATCATGTCCCGTTTTGTGTGGTGCGTGTTGTCATTCTGTGAATGCTTTAACTCAAAAGCTGTTGAACATAATACAGTAAAACCAGAAATTAAAATGTGTATGTAAAGTGTAAAAATCCTGTTATTTTCGGAAAGAAAATCTAATTCAGAAATCACAGTTTATTCTTGCTACTTTTTCAGTACCTCGAACACGAATTTTAGTTTTTTTTTTGTACAACTTTAGTTTAATAAATGTTTCTAAACCAAAATATGTAAGTTCACTTATCGCATTGCAGTTTTTGTAACTTTAATTAAAAGCATTTTTATAATTTATTATAAATTCAGTTATATACACCACTTAGTATATAAATGCACACTGTACTGTTTTAATATAAAAGCGCTAGGAAACTTCAAATAAATTATATAAAGTTATGGTTTCAACGTGAAACCATTAGGAAACAAAGGGTTATAATACATATTATTTTTTTATGCGAAAACGTAAAAGTATTTGAAAATGGTTACCACGTAAAAGAACTTTTTTAGTTAGGTTGAAAAATTAAATTTCAATGCAATGAATATTTAATTATTTTTACGTAAATATTTTTTTTACACTAAACAAAATGTTAAACAGCAATTATACTTCTAATAACGTAATAATCACAATTGTTTCAATTCAGAAATGATAATGGTACGATATATAAAATTTATATATTGTCGAAAATTGTTCGAAATTTAATCAAAACAGATCAATGTATATTTGGAGCACAAACTGATTTTGGCTAAATTCCATACATATATCATGAAACCTATTACTAGTTACTCAATTAGCAGACCAACCAAACAATTATATTAAAGTATGTGGATCTTATTTTTCTTTTGTAACTCGACAACTGGGCACTCAAAATGGTTTCAAAGTATAAATACTGTTATAACAAACGGAACAGTGTCGGCTTTCTGAATAAAATTACGAGCTGGCAAACAACCACAGCTGGTCCATTTCTTTTGGCTAGTGTTGTTCAACATAATTGAAAAAATACATTTATTTCTGTGTTCCTAGCAAAATAGTACATGCTAAACCGATGTCGCGGTACAGTACAGGTACAACTATTAAACATATACAAGTTTACTCAATTTGTGTTTATTTTTAAAGCTCGGTAAGCTACCATGACATTGCATTGGCACAATAACTAATAAGAGAAATTTATGCGCATCAGTGTTAACTACACGACAGCCCCCATAATATTTTAGAATGATTTGCATGTTCTCTTATGAAACTATTCACATTTGCGGCTTCAGCAATGTAAATGTGATTCCCTCATAAGTGAATATATGTAATTATTTCTAATAAGATGCTACACAATCTGTCTAGATGTAGTAATAATTATAGTATAAATAAAGTACTCATAAAATGATTACCATGTGAGGGATTAAAAAAAAATTAACCGTTTACGCACACATTGTAAGATTACATTACAGCTTGGTCTACAGTACGTGATAATTATAGTGCGATTATCTAAGTCTGCAATGATTCATGGCGCATGTAAACAAATCAAAATGACGTATTTACACTCGCCAATCATTGCTAGGCTTACATAATTATACTATTAATTATCGTAATAATATCCAAAAATTATGCATAATATTAACGTCTCTCATTTTAAATACTGCTATATTTGCAGCCGTTTTAGTGATATTCCGGAATCCGCAAAAAAATGACTAGAGTAAACATGCACTTCTGGTTTGAATATTCTTTTCAAAAACAGATTTTCTTGCTTTTGGCTGTAGAACGCTTACACACACACTCACACAAACGGAATTCCGAAAATATCCAGACTCGACTCAGGGAAAGTCAAAAGGTGTATTTCCGTTAAAATCTCGAGTTCAATTTTTTTTATGATTACAATACTTTACACTTCGTATAAAAAGTAAAAACTAGAGGAAACGACAGGATTTTTTTTCGCGAAGTATACATTTCCGGGAAGCAAACAAATAATAAATTTAAATGTTCTTATTTGCATGTTCAATGATTTTGGAGCTAAAGCATTCACCCACAAAAAGACAAAAGTTATTACGAAAATAGTCAAAATGAATTCAGCGATGCTTAAAATGTATATTTCCATTAAAATCACGGTTTCTCAAAATTTTCGTGATTACTCCTTTATTTCGTATAAGAAGTAATACTATAAAATAATCAATGATAGAAATTTTAAATATGACTTCCTGACACATTTAAAGCGTTTGTGAACGACATAGTATGTAATTTACACATGCCAGTGGGTTTTGGAAAAACATAGAATATACTTCCAATTAATCGTTTATTAATTTGAATATACATATATTCTTTTTAGTGAAAGCACAGCTATGAGATGTCTAATATAAACCATGTCATTCTTAATTACGATAAAAATTTGCATACTAATTTAACAATATTAAGAGCATGTCAATTTGAGTTCATCAGAAATGAAATTAAACAAAAAACCTGACTTAATAAAAACAAAATATGATTAAAAGAAAGTATGAAAATAGCACAGACAAAACATACTTATATATGACATATTTAGCAAGTTTATTTTACTTGTTCTAAAAACTCTTAACACAAACCAGGTTCTGAAAATAAACTCTGCAAAGTTTATTGATTGCATGTTGAATGATATAACACAAAACAAAAGTGTTTGTAGGCCAATTTTAAACAGGAGATTTTAGAAATCAAATTGCAGCTTTTGCTTCTATTTTTACTTACTACGCTAATATTATTAATACACAATAAAAGTGCCGAATAAACGTAATAACTTAGATAATTAAAATATATTTTGTTAATAGTAAGTATATATTGAATTATGAAGAATTACTATAAGAACTAATTTCTTAATAATTTATATCGTTATTCTTTGAATTATTGATTGCGAGATTGAATGAATTCGTAAACTGTTAAAATCACGTAATTGCCACAACCGATTCAGATGACAAGCTCCCAGTTTGTATATGATAAGGTATTATTTTATTAATACACACATACATAACTTCATGCATATTCCCATTAAATGGGGTGACAGAAAACCCTTTACATCCATTTCCATCTTGACAATCTTTCGCCATTCAATTCTATCCTTACAAAATTGTTTTGCTTCATTCAAATTCTTTCATACATACTCTTCTATTCCGTTTGCCACAACTTTTCATTTGCGCAATTCATTTGAGGAGTAAATCATGAAAACTATACATTCGAGATAGAATAACTGCAGGAAAAACTACTTCTACAAAATATAAAGCTAACATTCTCAAAAATCTGCAGTGATTTTGTAATTTTTAACGGAGATATGTTACTTATTAAATATATTGTAAAATATATATTAAGGATGGATTCTCTTTTTACATTCTAATATCTTTTGAAATAGACTTATGCAAATTGGAAGTTGTAAAACGAATTTGTACGGATTGAGACCATCTAAGAATATTACAAACACTACTGAATATTTAAGCTTTTTTACTCATTTCATTTATTATATAATCCGATAATATATCTGAATTGGGATTTAATTGCTAAACTAAGTCTTTGATGTTAATTAATTGTATTTCTTTTAGTTAGACAATAACGTACATAATTTCGGAAAACGCTGATTTCTATCATTTACTACCTACATTACGGTTAGGCATTTTGGCTTCGAAAACAGAAACCTTGGCGTTAGTATTACTACAATCATGATGAAACAATGGCTAATTTCAAAGCAGACATCATGACTGTGATATTTTGCTAGGCTCTGATGTGTTTATTTGTGTTATGTATTTTTAAATTTTCTTTCAAAAAATAGAATTCTCCGTGAGCAAGCCGGTAGTAATTAGTTTGACAATATGTCATCTTTTTATTTTTACACAACACATTACCGATATATGAAAGGTTCATGACTCCTTTAAAATTGTTGTGCTTACAAGTCATTTAGTAAAATTAAAATACTTAACAAAAAAAAAAACCAGTATTATTTTGAAAGCAACAACCTATTTGGATGTTCTCAACCTTTTCTAATATTATATTAGTACGTAGCACGGGAAAGCAACTATACCGCGGGGTTAACCACAAAGAAATACTGGGGAAATCTTAAGATACTCTGACGGAATTCTCAGGTAATCTGAGCAATTTTCTTTTGCTCGATTGTTTAACTGCTTTTAATCATCAATGGAAATATCCAACTATTTTATTGATGCTGAGTGATATGAGGTGACTCGAATACGTTTAGTTTCACAAAGTTGTGTCAAGGTAGCGAATTGAGTTGACCCAAATTGTCTTCTTTGATCATTGGTTATAAATAGTGTAACACTGAATCTTGAAATCTAGCCATATTTTTGATAATTACAATACATAATTACTAATTTTAACCATCATCAATAGAAATGTTCAGCGTTTCTACTGATGCTGGCCTAATGGTATGAGATGGTTCGAATTTGTTTAGTTTTGCAAAATTTTGTCAAAGCAGCGAATTAAATCGAGTTGACCTACATTGATTTTACTTGATCACTGGTTCTAAATAGCGGAACACTAAATATTGAAATACATCCATATTTTTGATAATTACAATTTAGGATTAAGTGTAATTAAATTTTGCAGGTGTATATATATATATATATATATATATCTATATTATATATATAATATATATATATATATATATATATATATATATATATATATATATATATATATATATATATATATATAAATATAATATATTGTCTCTAACTTCCTGGACTTAGTATATAGACTCCAGCTAGGTTACAATGCTATAACTTTCTGCCTTTTCTTCGCTAACATAAACAGATTCGAAAAGCATCTTTTTGACACCAATTTATCTTTGAAATTCGAATAAATATAATTAGTAACAACCGTATAAATTGATGCATAGTGTAGGCTATATATATATATATATATATAATATATATATATATATATATATATATATATATATATATATATATATATATATATATCTATATATATATATATATATATATATATATATATATATATATATATATATATATATATATATATATATATATATATATATATATATATATATATATATATATATATATATATATATATATATATATATATATATATATATATATATATATATATATATTATATATATATATATATATATATATATATATATATATATATCTATATATATATATATATATATATATATATATATATATATATATATATATATATATATATATATATATATATATATATATATATATATATATATATATATATATATATATATATATATATATATATATATATATATATATATATATATATACCTATATATATATATATATCTATATATATATATATCTATATATATATATCTATATATATATATATATATATTATATATATATTATATATATATATATATATCTATATATTATATATATATATTCTATATATATATATATATATATATATATATATATATATAGCCTACACTATGCATCAATTTATACGGTTGTTACTAAATTATATTTATTCGAATTTCAAAGATAAATTGGTGTCAAAAAGATGCTTTTCGAATCTGTTTATGTTAGCGAAGAAAAGGCAGAAAGTTATAGCATTGTAACCTAGCTGGAGTCTATATACTAAGTCCAGGAAGTTAGAGACAATAAATCAAATTTAGACTTACAGTAAGAAAAAATTATATCTGGTATTAATTTTGATGTATTTGTTTTTAGGTGCAAAGCAAGTCGTTTGGCCTCCACCACCAGAAACTGACGAATTTGCAGTTGTAGAAGAATCACCCGTATACTCACAGGTAAATTATATGTTCTTACGATAAAGACCAACACTTAAAATATAATTGAAGTATAATTTCATGCTCTTGTATAGAATAAATTAATTAAATATCATCTAGTCTTCAAAATGTTGTAATTTAGCTCATCAGTGATTTTATTTCAAATTACAAAGTATTTCATCAATAACCATGTGTATAAGAAGAATTATTTGCATTAAAATATTTGTTTGTCTATAAAGGGTGGTGCACAATTTCATAATCAACAATCCTCACCTGTGCAACAGCAACGCAGCAACCAATCGGTGTCGCCCAATTTTGGTCAGCAACAACAACAAAAGCAGCAGCAACAGTCTCCCCTGTCACCACAACCTTTCAGTGGTTCGCAGCAAGGTAACCGTTGGGCTCCAGTGCCTTTACCAGTTACAGCGCAATCGCAGTCACAGTACCAAGCACAACCAACACAGGCGTACCGACCACCAATCCAAGAACCACCACCATCAACAATCACTTTACGAAACATAGCGCCCATATCACAGGCGCCCGCACCGGTTTTCACGTCACAACCAGCCACGGCTAGCTTAAACGGTAAATAAATCGTTCTTATTTAAAAATCTATATTCTTCATTCAATTTGGATCATTTTAAAAATGATTTACCATATGAAACAAACATGTAATCCTATCAGTATAGAATCACCAATACAACGTTGTTAGGTTGTAACAGCAAAAGTAAATACTCTTTAATTGAGTAAAATTTTATTATAAATAGTTGGCTATTAGTTTATTTTGGCAGATATTGAAATAAACATAGATCATTTTAGGGGTGTATGCATGTCTGAAGACTATATGAATGAATGCTTTTCCAAAACAAATTGGAAATGGAATATGTATGTATATGTAATGTGAGTGAATATGATTGTAAATGAGAAGCGTAAGAAAGCTAATTAGAATGCTAATAATATGAAAGGTTTGATGAATTGAGTGAGAGCAATTAAAGTCAGCAAAGATACAATTGGATTGGAGAAGGATAACGAAATGTAAATTGGTAATATATGAGTTGTATCTCATTCCATATAAAAGACGCAATGTTTGTATATGTAAGTTTGTGAAGACAAAAATGAAAAGAAAATTGTAATTGAGTCAACAATTAACAATGTAGCACATTTTGTTGCGAAACCTTAATAATGTGTGGATCATATTGACGAATAAAAGATCGAAAAATAAGATCCAATAAATGTATTTGTCATATGGTTTCATCTTTACTTACATATGACATGACGCAAAGTAATCTAAGTCTACACTCGAGAAAACAAAAATTTAATAGATATTTTTTAATAAGGATATTTTCGCACAACTCTATTTGTGCCCCGCCAACACTGGTTCGAATTGCACATATTATCAATCACTATTTTCGCAATTATTGATACAAATACACACGTCCGCTCAGTTGTAACTCCAAATTAAAACTATTTGTTAAGAATATGTTACATAATCCGCAAACCCAATAATTGTATCGTATAAATAACAATGCCAAAAATTGTATTGTCAGATTTTTTTTGTGACCTGGCAATATAAATAGGCTCGTTATTATTATAGATTAGGCAGCATCGTACTAATTAAAATTTTAACCCACCGATTTATTTCGGAGTAGGTAGTTGATCTTTTATTATTTTTGCAAACAAGGGTAAAGTTCAACAAATATTTGAAAAAAAAAAATTTAAATGATGTATGTATGTACCTAGATAAATATAATAAATTGAGTTAGTGATGTATAGCAGAACATTTCGAATATACTAAAAACTTTTTATTATTGTCATTAGGTGGACTCAATATGCGTGGAGATCAGAAGTGGCCGCCTGCGAGCGTAAAACAGCAATTTGAAGTGGAGAACGACCAGAGAAAACAGATAGCAAAAGGACCGGCATTCAGGCCTCGCAAAGTAAAGAAGGATTACTCCAACTTCTTTGCTCAGCATGCCTTAAATTCCACATATCCCGGTTATCGTGCCCCACCCGGCACACAGCACTACGCCGAAGAGCAGAGTGGAATTACTAATTTTTGAATCTTCTAATAATTATCTACCTTTAATGCTAGTGAAAAAGTTTGAGACTGTTAACATCAAAAAATGGCAAGCGATTATCACTGAAGTAGTGGATATATTTATGATTGCAAATGCTTTAAAATATGTATAATCGTGCAAAATTTTGCAAGAAAAGGTTTGGTTAGTTTGCAAGTTAATAAAATAAAATATAATTTATTACAAAAAAATTAATATAATTATAAGTAAAATTTAAAAAAAAACAATAAAAACAAAAAATATAGAAATTTATATATTATTTTAATAATAATAGCAGAATAATCAAACCTTATTATTCTTATTAATACTTATAAATAAAGTATTTTTTGACCCTTCTAACATTTCTTTGTGTACCATTATATTAAAAAAATATATATATAATGAAAATTTGTCACGTCTCGGGTAAAACTGATGTACTTCTACTGAAAGTGTGTTCTAGCTTCAAAAAGCGCTTTCATTAACGATTTGCTTTGATACAATAACGAAAACGACGCATATGTCAATACAATTCAAGCGTGACCTGAATGCTGCCATGTGCCAAATTATTATAATAAGTGAATATTAGTGAATAACTGTATATATCTATAACATTGTGATTATTGTGAAAAATTTGTAAATTATCAGCTAAATACAATATTTGAATGTTGTCTTGGTTTTCACTTTCTTATGCGTAGTAAAAAATAATTATTGTGATTATAAACAAATTCGATTTTCTATCGGAAATATCCGCTTTGAACATCTCTGAATCCATCAATGATGTATTTGAATACTCTAGCTCCAAAACCGGTAAACATACAAATGAGAAATTTTAAATTTGTGTACTCGTTGCGTGGTAGTTTAAATCTTTTCAATGACAAAAATTGTTTCGTAAAACAAAAAAAATGTTAAGCGCCGTCTTTGCAATTTGTGGTTTATAGCACCAAAATTAAAACATTTTTTAACAGTTTGAGATACTTTTTTGATCAATGAGACACAAATAATGTCAAGTATCTACGTATTTTTGAGAAAAAATATTGATAAACCTTCACCCAGCAGAACTTACTGTAACGTACGACCACAAATCATTCTGCAGTATTATTACAAGGTCAATCGCATAGATTGTTCAACTAAAAATAAATACGAAAAACAGTGAGTGGTTAGTTATTTCACTAACTATACACAATACGTACGTTGTCTTCTTTTTAATGTTAAATAGAATGCAATAACAGTTAAAATTCATATTAAAACTGTAATTTTAAAAAGATTGGATGTAAAATAAGAAATGTTACGTTTAAATTTGAATCAATAAATATTTATTAAACTTATTAACAGTTTCAACAAAATGCAAATACTATTAAAATATTCAGAGTTCTTATTCGAAAAATATTTTATAAATATGAGTGAAAATCTATACACTTCTAATATAAAAATAGTTTTCGTGTAGGCCAGTTACGATATATTTATTATTAAATTGTTTTAAGAAATTACATAATAATTAAAAAAAGAAATGTATTTGCATATTTAACCTATGAAAAGCCAGAAAGCAATTTTATAAATCATTTGATAGAAATAATATGATATTTTTTACATTTCCAACGAAAAAGTTTACAAAGAAAAAATATTTAAATTAATTAAAAGTAAAAAACAAAACAATTTTTTTTAATCAGTCCCGATTATGCATGAGTTAGAAATATAATAAAATAACATTAGTACACATATAAATAATATGCAGTGAGGAATTTACAAACTATATTCACAATTTTTATCATATTAATAAAGCAAAATTATTGCCCATTTAAACCAATGAAAACCCTTCTGTTTGCTGAATAGCTTGCAATAATTTATATCTTAGACGTTCTTTGGTTTGATATCGAGGCAAGTCTAATAAATTGAAGCATGTGTGAGCAACTGGTAGGAATTTTTCATCTGTTGTTGGTTGTATTGTTATCTAAAAATACAAAACCTTATTTAAAAAAAAAACTTCTGATAGATATTACTTGTTTTTAAAGATAATTATAAGAGCTTTTAATAATTGGGGTGTCTAATAACTGTCTTTTATTGCAGAAATATCACGTAATGATATTCTCGAGAAGCTAACAAATTATTCTAGATAATACTGTAAATTTTTATATGCGCCAGTGAGTATACACTTATTGTACACGATAATCCTTGTGGAATTAGATCATCATAATATAATAATAACATAATGACTGGAATTTCGTAAAAAAAAAAAATCATATATGATAGACATTTTTTCATAAGAATAAATGCTTTTATGTGTGTCGCATACTTTTGTACCGATCTCTAATCCAGAGGTTCTCAATCTTTTCTCCACCGAAACACTGGAAGTATGACAATCATTTAGCGACGCACCTATATTAAATTATATTGCATGCCAATGTACATGTTCTTTTTAATGAGCTACAGTTTGACTTCTTAAGTCGTTTCGTGATTCAACAAATTTCTTGACGGTATAACTTGACATAGAGTACTGATTAACAATTTATTGTTTTGGCTATCTTTTGTAGTTTCTGTTATTAAACAAATTGTAGACTTTAACGCAGCTAGCAAAACAATGAAAGCTATAGAAATTTAACCAATATTCATTTACCGTTATTGATTTCATGCCAGTTATTGGTATCCTATCACTTCCAGTTAAGAACAGCAAAAATTTCTTTTTATCTTCAAGCGTTAATTCATGGAAAACTTCCCAGAACCATTGAATAGTTTGATCAGATGATGAATATCCATCTTTGTATTCCGTCCCTGCTTCTAATATATGCCAATCGTAATTTTGATTGCCAACAATCACAGCTTTCAATTCGTGTGAATGGAATAGTTTCAGCACGCGCCCACCGCATACCTTCAGGAAACCGCGACTGAATGCTTTGTAGTGCTTTTCTACGGATTTATTGAATATATAATCGACGTAAAGATCAATATATTCACGCCTGAAAATAATAATAATAATAAGGAACTACAATGCGAAGCAATTATAAGATATTTTTACATTAAAAAAAAAGTTTTTTAATTTATATATTTTACTCTATTAATTATAATTACTGAAAATCAAGCATTTGTTTAAAATTTCCCCGTGGTCAAAACACTAATGAATGGTGATTAAAACTCTTAAACGACTGATATATAGAATTAAGAAAATAAGAATATTGCAGAATTGTGATGTCAGTTTATGATAATACCACAAAAATAAGCTCTATTTATTTCTCTTTCCATTATATATTACATCATGGACTTATCTCTTAATGTGAAAATTGGGATATTAAAAGAAAAGTATGATTCAATTAAAAGTGACGTGGAGAAAAAAAATTGTACTTGTTACAAATGTGTAACTAACTACAGACCCAAACAGTAAAAGAATTGCTTTTCGTGATGTAGACATGTTTCATAGATATAGTTTGGCGTTTAAATATGTGGAGGAAGCTGTTTTTGATGTCATTTAAGCGGAAATAAAAATGTACTTGTTAAATTATTTACTAAAGCTAAATTAATAAATAAACAAAATTAAACAAATTTTCAATAGGCAGACATTCGATTAAAAAATGCTGGGGAACCCAATGGCAATTTTCAATGTCAATGTGTAAAATGTTATCTTTTAAAAATGAACTTACTTGTTTTCAAGTGTAACTGGGATATTTTCACCATTTGGTTTCAGTGGTATCGAACGAATTTCCCCAAAAACATCTCTAGACACTTCGAAATTTAAACTAAATACATCTGCACAATCTGGTTCTGTATAGTTTAATAAATGCTGTAGTGAATTCGCTAGCATTGGAGACAATTCGCGAACATCGCTTAATGTGACTGGTTCTTCCAACAATTTTTTGAAAAGGGCCAGTGGAAATGGAAGATCAATTATAGTAAAATTGTAAATCGCCAAACCACATAAAATGCCTGGAAAACAAATGTATTACGACACAAATACAGTAAAAAGATATTATAATTTTTTTTTTAAATGTTTTCTTCCACAATAGTATAACATCTGGATATTTTCCTGGGTGCAATTACAATAACATTTTAGTTAATAAATAAATAAACTTTGTTTGAAAGGAGTTGCTTTGAAATGATTTTCAAGTATGAATATAAAATGCGAACAGTTTAGCATAGCAGCTAATTAACAAGTTCAGATGTTAGCTCGCCGTACGTAGTACCGAAGAGCTAAAGCATATCACGGATAAAAAAAAATCCTTAACAAAAAGTTCATCGTTTTGAATGATATACTTACAACTACGACCGAATGCTTTAGCTCTTTGGTACTACGTAGGGCGAGCTAAAAATGAATTGTGCGATTAAAATGTTTACCTATTAATAAATACATAACTTCATCTTCAAACGAATCCTCAGAAAACCATAACATGCGCGTTTCTTCATATTCTTTAAACATGCCATATTTAGGGTCGAATATTTCTCGTAGTAACAACATAAAGAATTCTTTTCGTACACCCCCAGCGTCATCAGCTTCTTCACAAAGAAATTTGACCTAGTTTAATATAGTACAATTTAAGTTGATTTTTAACGTTTAAAATAATTCTTAATTAAATTTTCTGGTCACGTAATAAATATGTTTTATAGTCAGACATATATATATAAATTCCAAAACAAAATTTTATCAAATTATGATCATTAGATAATAAAAATTGAAGATTTGTTTATCAAGAAGTCAATGTTCCAGATTTTTTCTAAAAAAGAAATAAGTAAAAATACACTCACCTTTAGAGGTTTTTTAAGATCCCTTGCATTTACATCAGTTAATTCTCTCAATGTATCAAGTACTAAGTTTTCCCTAGAAACATTTAAAACCAAATATTGGCTAATATCATTTCTCATTGACGTAAGAAATGATAAAAATGCTCGAGTTGCAGCTTCGCTCATAGCATTTTGCATTTGTATAGCTTGATCTGTTTGTAATAAAAGTGTTTTTGCTTCAGCGTCAAATAAAAATGGATAGTTACACAAATACAATTTACTAGACTGTAAAACAATAGAATTCAAAATTAGTTTTGTTTTAAATTATTATTACGGCATATGTAAATAAAAAGTAACTAACTGATGAATCGGAGAGCCATGATATGTAATCGACTCGTACATCTAGATATTGATCTAAATTTGATATATGGAACGTATTATAAGGAACTTTAAGCCCTTCAATGCTATGGTTTAACTTATTAAGTTGGGCAAGAATATTTAAGGCCGCTATAAGGCTTGAATCCAGAAATACAGTCTAAAAATAAATCAATAACAATTGATTATATATCTTCATATATAACTAAATAGTATTGCATTTTAAATTATATGTATTTAGAAATAGAAACCGGTATGAATATATATTATTATTTTAAATTTGTTCAGGAGTTACAATCGTAAATAAAAATGTAGCCAACATACTTGCATTTTATGTGTAGCAAAAAAACCATAAGTGATAGCCTTATTTCTTAAATGAAGGAATGTTTTTTTTAATCCCTAAATTAGTTAATTTGTTATTTATAACTACTAAACTTTTGAGTGTTTATATCTGCATTTAACTTGGCGGTATTAGTTGTAATGTTTAAAAGATAATGTTGATCAATAACAAACCTTGTTCTTTGGAATCTTTTGTGATTCGAGTATAAACGAAACTACACTCTTAAATATTTCTATTAACCGTTCAAAATATTCATTGCTACATATATTCCACCAGGCGCCAATCACACGATTCGCTTGTGGTGTTAATGCTTGTAACGCTACTGCGAACGGACGATGCAATCTTTCGTGATGTTTGGGATTGCAAAATTCGTGATATAAAGGCAACGTTAAATATACTCGTAAAGATTCAACGTCGGGCGGTGAAGAAATCAATTGCTTTAGTAAATCTTCCGTTACACATTGCAATATCTAAAATTACATTCTACGTATAGAATATTTAATGATGAGATAAATAGTATTTGTTAAACAAGTTTATGATTTGTTAAGCCCAATTTCACCAATGTCAGTTATTTATTAGCTTTAAAAAATTGCACTTCTATGATATTGCTCTCAATGTATTATTTTGTTTAACTGAGTTATTATTTTAACTGAAATTGATAAAATTGGGTCTTAGAGTATAAAATACGGAATAAAATAAGGAGATTCAACTTCATATGGTAACAATCAATTTTTACTTTCTTTTACGAAGTAATAAGTAAGTATTGTAATCACGAACAAAAAAAACTCGAAATTTTAACGGAAATACACCCTTTGACCTTCCCTGAATCGAATCTGACTATTTTTGGAATGACATCTGTGTGTGTGTGTCTCTGCGCTCTACAGCCTACACTGTTGAAGATAAAATTATGAAACTTTAAACTTAAGATTTGTATATGCCTGGGACGAAAACCTCTTATTTTTGAAAAGCATATTCAAACCGGAAGTGCATGTTTACTTAAGACTTTTTTTGTAATATCTGCAATATCTTCGAAACTTGCAGTAAAAATAGTTAGAATAAAATTGAAAGATATCAGTATTCTGCACAACTTTTGTTTGAAACATTTCTTCAAAAAGTGTACCAGTTACAAGATCTTATCTTATTTATATTGCCATAGTTACGTAGGTATGGGAAATTATATATAATAAATCGCATCTACTATGCATGTCAATTGTTTTTAATATTCAAATTTTTTGACATTTAACATTTATTGTCAGTGTCACAAATAAGTTTAGTGAAAAAACGTTGCAAAGGTTAGTAAATAATTTAAAATATTATATGAAAATATTCTGTAAGGTTTAAAGTTCATTTGAAAATTAAAAAATGTCCGGCCATAATAATTTTTAATAATGTGTAATGAATAATTATATTTTCTTTATATTACTTTAGAATCGAACATTTTAAATCTAAAATACATGTTTTTTTTTTAGAAATCTGACAATAATCTAACTTGACAATTTTACTGGACATAACGAAAGAAAATATTTTCTTTTAAATTTAAACATTTTATATTTTAATTTATATACTATCAACTCAAAATATACAGACTACGTAAAAGAAAGTTAAGGGCCAATACATGGCCGATGTTTTATAGATCATATTGTTATGTATGAGAATAAATTATATCAAGTTGTGGATAAACATAATAAGGAACCAGTATGGTTTTGCTATGAAGAAATGAATTTTGTGCTATTATTAAAAATATAACGCATCAGTTCACTTAAAAAGACCCGATTTTAATATTTATTCAGTTTAGAAATTTGGAACTAGATTTTGAATATTTCTCACAAGAATTATAGCCAATGGAGTCACAAATTTGATTGGAAAGCTGCGACTATAATAATATAAATACATTACTAAAATATTGAATTTGTTTTTCTATTTATGTTAAGCACGTAACGATTTTACTAAAATACATGTTTCCGTTCGACTAATTTGTTGATTATAAAAGATTTCTCGTAATCGAAGTATACTTACAATATTTGCGCAATAGGTGGCGCATATCTGTACAAGTAATGCAATGTCAAATTCACTGATTTACTCCCTGATTGTCACAAAAGTTAAATTTCCTTATTTTACTTCGTTGTATTGTCATGGTATTCTAATTATGGAAGAGGCAGTAGCTAAATATCTAAAGCAGATCGAAAAACGAGACAATCTTTGTATCTAGTGAAGTGCATATTGCACATGCTCTAGCAACATGTCGCTAAATTTGAACAGTTGTAAAAATGTAACCAAATGTCATGAAATTTAAAAAATAAAATAAAAAGAGCATGTTTTTTTATTTACGGAGCCATTGGCATAGCAAGATGCTCAGTGAGAATGTATGAGACTTTTTAGTTCATCTAGATATTTAGATCTTTGCTATTTAGCTGATAATTTGAATGAGCCTATTAGCGATTGAATCTAAGATCGTACCTGTAGTTACACTAATCATGGACGAAGTGTTACACATAAATAAAATAGTGCTATTCTATGGAAGTATATTAGCAACGATAAACATTTACACATACCATGTTTTAAAAAGCTAAGCGAAGTTGGTAATAAATAAAAAATAGTAGAGACAAGTGAAAAGTACAGATTAAAAAGTCTGTTTAACGATACAATCTGATTAACTTATACCAACTGCTTTCCACAGAATCACACTTTTATTTAATTTGTGACCCACTGCAATGTTTTAGATAAAGACAAACTATATCTTGCTCGTTTTCAAACTCTGGTGTCTGTTATTGGTAAAGTAATATTCCAGTTATAATGCAATAAAAAAAAAGATGAATTACCAAATCCCGTATGGAAATATTTTCCACTTTTCCAATGCAAGAAAACCCTTCTTCTGCAGCGTTTACATCGACTCCATGATGTTTCGAGGTACAACAATAGTGTTCTTCATTTGGCAATAAAAACGAAGCATTGATACACGCTAAATTTTGAAAAAACCGTTTCCAAATATACGAGTAAATCTTGATCTACAACACCATTGCTGGAAATACTTTGACATTGTACCAATTGATCTTGTGTTAGTTTTAAAATTTGTGATTCAGGACTGAAGCTTCGACAGTCAAAAGCCGATACACGTGCAGCTTCTGGTGACACGGTTACAAAGCAATGATCACCACCAGCGAATATACGTTTAATAACACAATTTTCAACGTTACTAGGGAGTACCGAAGTACCCGCAGGTGAAATCCATGGTCCGAGCACTATTTGTGGGGTGGATACATTACGCGGTTGTCTTCCTCCCAGTTGACCCGAGCCCCCCAAACCAAAAGCATAGACTCGACCACGAGATGGAACAAATGCTAACGTATGTCGTTTTCCACATGTGACTTGTGTTATTGTACTTCCCATCAGCTCTGTGACCTAGGAAACAAATATATAAATATTAACAGGCAGAACTTCTGAAAATTATGTGTGATATAAATTCATTTCAAAATTTAATAGAGGAGAGAGTGGCATACACTGAGACTTTCATATTAAAATACAATTAATTAGTATTTGAAAAACGACAAACTTTCAAGAAAAAATAAACATAATCAGTTTGAGAATTATCTAAATTTTAATCATGCTTAATGTAGTTTATATTTAACAAAATGAAATGAACTTAAGATGGACCTTATATTTGATTGGTTGATACAGTCGGAATGTAATTGCAATTATTTGATACGTTGACGTCAACGTCTTGCAACTCATATACTAAAAATGTTACGTAAACCAAAATTCTGTAAATCGAATCAAGAACATATTTTTTACTTTCTTATACGAATGTATATAAAAAAGTATTGTAATCATCAAAATGTTTAATTTTAACGAATATACATCTTTTAACCTTCCCTGAGCCGGGTGTGACTATTTTCGGAATACCGTCTGTGTGTGTGTGTGTATCAACGTTCTACAGCTAAAACTGCCAATACTATAATCATGAAACTTTAAACGTAAGTTTTATATATGGTTCGCAAGAAAACCTCCTATTTTTGAAAAGAATATTCAAACCGGAAGTGCATGTTTACTCAGTAATTTTTTGAGAATTCTGCAATATCTCTAAAACGGCTACACTTACAGAAAATATAGTAGTATTCAAAATGAAAGATATGAATATAATGAACAATGTTTGTTTGAAACATTTCTTCAAAAAGTGTATCGATTACAAGAAAATTACTTTTAAATTGTTTAATTTCTTATTTATGTTGTCATGGTGACGGAGGTATGGGAAATTATATTTATGACAAAGTTTTAATGTAAAAGTGTTTTAAAGGTTAGTAAAAGTTAAAAAAAATATTAGATATAAATATTTTGTTAGGTTCTCAGTTCATTTGAAGACTAAAAACGTCCGGCAATAAAATTCCGTATAAAAGTGGCCTGTAAAGCAATTGGTATGAGTGTAATAAACAAATGTAATAAAGTAAAAATATATCGGGCCTAGAAATGTGAAGAAAAAATTAGATGATATATTCATTTAATTACAAACTATGCCTTTAATTATCTATTAAATAAAAGCGCTTTTCTATATTAAAAAAAAATTAAATTCAAAAAAGAAATTTTAAATTTCGTCTCATTGAATGCTACTCTCCCGGTATCATAATAATCGTGGTTTATTTTACCTTTCTTGGTAATATTTCATTGCTTGTATTTCCATGTCCAAGCTGACCAAAACTGCCCAATCCACAAGTAAAAACACCACCATCTTTAGTTAAAAATACTGAAAACTCTTCACCACACGCGATAAAACCGACTTTAACACTTCTTAATGTTTTCAACTGACATGGATACATTTGTGATGTTTCATTGTTTAGGCCTAACTGACCAAAATTATTTTTTCCTAAGATAATTATAACATATAATAACTATTCTGCAAATTAGCGTAATTTTTAAGAGGCAATGGATCGTGTGAATAAATGGAGTATGAAGTTACACTTACCCCAGCCAAATACAGCTCCCGAACATGATATAGCAAAGCTATGATCCCCACCACATACGACAAATGAAATAGGTATTCCTGCTAAAGATTTCACTAAGGCTGGTTTACTTTCCGAATGTGATATTCGACCAATTCCAAGTTGACCATGACTATTTGCTCCCCAGGCGTACAATTCACCAGCTATAATAATATTTCTTTATAAATATTATTTCTATATGGTGATTATAAAGCAAATAAATATCTTAAAACGATTACCAAGTGAACAGAATCAATCAATGTTTATGTTGCATTATTAAAGTTTCAAATTTGTTTAAGTATGTTTTTATTTGCTTTTGCGAAGTAATAAATATTGTATTCAAGGAAATTTTATTTCTTGATTACTAAACTTACTTATACTTCGTATTTATGTTTTTATATATTTAGCTTACTGTTTGTCAATGCCAATGAATGCCGTTTTCCTGATGATATCTGCACAACATGATTTGTAGCTAATGAACGGACTGCTTTCGGTACTGGTTGATTTTCCCCATCAAGTTTATGCCCAAGTTGGCCGTGCGAATCGGAACCCCAGCTAAATACTTGGCCCCATTGATTCAGTGCTATAGAATGTGAATCGCCACAACAAGCTTGTGTCATAGCATATGAATCTAATCCAGTTACCAATTCTAAAATAAACCAAAATCACAAAATATCATTGTTATTTAAAATAAATACTTGTAATTTACGAATAATTGTAACAGGTTCCAAACGCTACCGAATATATTAGTTATTTATTCTTGGTTACTTGAAGTTGCAGATAAAGAATTTTAGTTTAATAATTAGTTAATAATATCGTTTTTATTCTATAGAACGCTTATTATTATATTTTTAATGTAAAAATATAATAAATATTCAATTTTTTGAGTGAACAATTACGAATGATTTGTTATAAGGCCCTATGCTCTTATATTCTCAAGAAAAGTGCAAAATAAAGCTGGTTAAATAAATTTAATACACAAAAAACAAAGCCAAACGCTGAAAACCATATAAATATCCTAAGTAAGCGAAACAAAATAATGGATATGCTGAAAGAAAACTATAATGTATATTATATAACAAGTATTTTACTTTTTCCAGTGTAGATAATATATAATTATTATTGCATACGAATGTCATAAATCTGGAGATGCGAAAGAGACATTTTATTTTATATACATACATACATATATTAGATTATTACTGCAAATGGTTGTTACATATATTTTATTTTGATTTTTTTAAATTGTATTTCGTTCTTTCTAATCGAAAATGTATTATTTTAATTCTTGAAACATAAACGTTTGGAACCCGTCAATCAAATATTGTATTTAATTATTAGGCAAACATCAATACATTTATATTAATTTAACTCATTTACAAAAAAAAAACAATATAAAATAAAATTATTTAAATTTGGATTGGCTGAAATTTGTTAAAGCCGTAGCTGAGGCTAATTTGAGGTTTTGTTGAAAGTTTTCAAGAAAGTTAATACTTAAATGTTTATTACACGATAATAAAAAGCAAAAAGACATCGGTTTTAACCGTCGTATATAAACTAAACATTCCTATTTATTTTCTTGTCTAATAGAGAAGATTCTGTTTTTATTTAAATGTTTTTAACCGTATATTATTGAAATATGATTACATTTAAGTTTTACGGTTAAGATTGGGACGAACGAACTTTCGGTGTTTTGTTTTTTAAATCAAATTTAGAA
Organism: Nebria ingens riversi; assembly: GCA_018344505.1. Taxonomy (NCBI): domain Eukaryota; kingdom Metazoa; phylum Arthropoda; class Insecta; order Coleoptera; family Carabidae; genus Nebria; species Nebria ingens. Next base: position 281,050 of record JADQWA010000250.1, on the reverse strand, counting down.
CACTTGATACAAAATAGAGAAATTTTAATTTTTGAAGTATTAAATGCCACAGTTCCTTACAAGTTTTGTTTATGATTTGTAAGCTGTGTAGACTATTTTTTTAACTTTTATTTTATAAAAAGTGACTATAAAATACGAAATACAACGAAAAATAACTGACCACCCTGATGGGGTGACATTGATTCATACCATACTAACAAAATGTTTACTTACTTTGTCCCTATTGGCAACAATGATAACTGGCATGTATATAGAACACATCGGCCATGTGTTGGCCCTAAACTTTCTTTTACGTAGTCAGTATATTTAGATTTGATAGTATATAAATAAAAATATAAAATGTTTAAATTTCAAGAAAATATTTTCATTCATTGTCCAATAAAATTGTAAAGTTAGTTTATTGTCAGATTTCTAAAGAAAACATATGTATTTTAGATTTTAAATGTTGGATTTTATAGTAGTATAAAGAAAATATAATTATTCATTACATATTATTCAAAATTATTATGGCCGGGCATTTTTTAGTTTTCAAATTAACTTTAAACCAGAGAAAATATTTATATATAATATTTTAAATTATTTACTAACCTTTGTAACGCTTTTTCACTTATTTGTGACAATAAATGTTAAAATATTTGAATATTTAAAACAGTTGACATGCATAGTAGATGCGATTTATTATATATAATTTCCCATACCTACGTAACTATGGCAATATCAATAAGATAAGATCTTTTAACTGGTACACTTTTTGAAGAAATATTTCAAACTTTAACTTTAATTATAATTTTACTGTAAGTGCAGAATACGAATATCTTTCAATTTTATTCTAACTACTTTTACTGCAAGTATAACGTTAGGCTGTAGAGATATTGCAGAAATTGCTCGAAAGAAAGTCGTTAAGAGAAAACATAGCACTTCCGGTTTGTTTATGCTTTTTCAAAAATAGGAGGTTTTCCTATTAAAATATATAAATGTTTAAATTAAAATGTTTAAATTTAAAAAAATTTTCATTCATTATGTCCAGTAAAATTATAAAGTTAGATTATTGTCAGATTTCTAAAAAAACATATGTATTTTAATATAAAGAAAAAATAATTATACATTACACATTATTACCAAAAATTATTATGGCTGGACATTTTATAGTTTTCAAATGAATTTAAACCTTACAAAATATTTTCATATACTATTTTAAAATATTTACTAACCTTTGTAACGTTTTTTCACTAAACTTATTTGTGACACTGACAATAAATGTTAAATGTCAAAATATTAGAATATTTAAAACAATTGACATGCATAGTAGATGCGATTTATTATATATAATTTCCCATACCTACGTAACTATGGCAATATCAATAAGATAAGATCTTTTAACTGGTACACTTTTTGAAGAAATATTTCAAACAAAAGTTGTGCAGAATACGAATATCTTTCAATTTTATTCTAACTACTTTTACTGCAAGTATAGCCGTTTCGGAGATATTGCAGAAATTGCAAAGAAAGTCTTAAGTAAACATGCACTTCCGGTTTGTTTATGCTTTTCAAAAATAGGAGGTTTTCCTCCCAGGCATATACAAATCTTAAGTTTAGTTTCATAATTTTATCTTCAACGGTGTAGGCTGTAGAGCGCTCATACACACACGCGACGTCATTCCAAAAATAATCAGACTCGATTCAGGGAAGGTCAAAAGGTGTATTTCCGTTAAAATTTCAAGAACTTTTTTTTTCCTGATTACATTACTTACTTATTACTTCGTAAAAGAAAGTAAAAAGTTAATAATATATTAAAAAATTGTGTAAAATGATGTTGTTGCTCTTTTCTCCATAACAAAAGTATGAATTGTCTATTATATAAACGCAAATTGTTGCTATACGCTGATATTATTTGTTTTTGTTAAAATTGGTTTAGTCTTGTGGTCAACAAATTTCAGCCACATCCCTAACCCCTTGTGCATTCACCTTATCTTTAGTTAAATAACTAATAAACTAACCCAGTCCTCATATAAATAGCAGTTGTTTTAATATGAAAAACAATGAATAACTGTTAAAAACAAATGAAAACGAAATTGACACCAAACCGCAAGAATCTTTAGTATCATGATGCACAAGTTATTAGCAAATATAGTGCAGAAAGCCACATACTAAATAAAGACATACGTGGCCGTTTTCTCGGCTGGTCATGACCAAGTTGTCCAAAATCATTGTTGCCGCACGAATAAATTTGTCCCTCGTTGGTGACCAGCAGCGAATGTGTGTCGCCGCATGCCGCTAACGTAACATTCTTCGCTAAACTCCAAACCAACGGTCTTGGAAATAGAATAGTTTCATCTTCAACTCCACCCAACCCTAGCTCTCCGTGAGCGGTACTGCCCCAACAATACATATTTATTACTTGATAGCACCGATTTGACTTATGCATAATAAATTAAAACCTACAAAATAAAACGTCATTTTAACACAACATACTTTTCACATTGAAATTATGTTAAAAATTTGCGTAAACTATTCAAACTACGTAATATTTCTCTAGAATATTTCCATGTTTATTTTTATGTAATGCACATTTTATTTAGGTTATATACCTGGATTTGTTCCATGTTAGATTTGTAATATTAAACATTGCGAATTAAACTATGCGAAATTAAATTTTGAAATGTTTGTGATTACTATTATGACATGTTTCTTCAATGCAAATTTTAACAAATGTCACACAAGGAAACACAATTACTTCCAAAACAGTCACTAGGTGTCATTAGCTGTTGAATTTCAACATAACCAAACATAATCAAAACTACAAACCGTTCATCAAAAAGACAAATATTTCTGTGTTAATTTTTTTTTATTACAAAAAGCTAATCAAGCTAAAGCTTTCCAGCTTATGTTCTTGTTAGATTTTCAAAAAGTTTTGTTCAGTTTTGACTGATGAAAACAGCGATGTTGCCGTAATTCCTAACACAGCGTTGCAAGCACAGCGTGCCAAAAACATTGCAAGTGACATACGTGTTTATGCGTTCAGAAAATACACAATGTTTGGTTTATTTAGTTATATTTATAATGAAATAATTTTATATTGATTTTAAACTCTCGATGACTATTTTAATGATTTAAATCACAATATATATAAATTTATTCCAAAGTGTGCTTCTGAATGCAAACTTCGGAAGATTTATTAACGAAACGATAAAAAGGACGCCATGTTTTTTGAAAAGATCTACTCTGAACGGTGCTGGTAGTTGGGTTATTAAACAGAATAAAACGAGACATTTATTAGGAAAAACAGCATCATATTGTGCATTCGTTATGACATCATCACTTTTTTAACCATTATGTACTCAATGAAAGCCATACAACTTACCCTGAATTATTCTTTATTCATAACATTTTAAAGATGATTACATTTTAAGTCACAATTAGTTTCCATAGAAACAAATGGTGATTTGTATTTATCTAAAATATAAAAAAATATAAGTTTATCTTTCTCATTGTAATTTTAAAGTTACTTTAAGCACGTTTAAGCTTCGTCTATGAATATTTAAAATTGAAAAGTTTGATGTCACTGGATATATGATAGAGGTCGTCACTAGACAATCGGTATTGAAGAGTTCTGCACTTGCGCAGAAACAAAAAGCAATAACAAGACTAGACGTTATGATAAAGTAGTACGCGTCATTTACAGATTACAGTTACAGAGAATTTTGAATTGTTGCAAGGAAGGAAACTTATTTACCTAAAAATCAACAACATGAAAACATACAGCCGAAAGAAGACAGGCGACAATAGTGACGTTATAATAAATTTAAACGAATTGTGCCGTTTGTGTTTGTCAAAGGAGGATGAACTCATACCAATTTTCTGCGAAGATGATCCTATACCGCTTACACTTCGAATCATGGCTTGTGTTTCACTTGAGGTAAACCTTAACGTTGTATAGATGTTTACTCAACTCCCAACTTTACTCAACGCTAGTGTGAAATTTATACTCAAATGACACATAACCTAAATGTCAACACCTACTGGTTTAACGATTAAATAACAAAAAAAAACTTTAATTATTTCAGGTATTTGAAGGCGATGGTTTACCCAACATGATTTGCCACTCATGTAAATATCAACTAGAAAAATCTTACGTATTTAAAAAAAAGTGCGAAAGCTCTGATTTGAAATTACGAAGGCATTTAAAGGTGATACAAGAAAAAGTCGCTACCGCAAAAGAAGAAGACCCATTGTTACTTACAGGGAATAAAGAAGTAAATCAGTTGTTCGCAAATCTAATTGCAGACGAGACGGTGGAGAGTGGATCGAATGAAACCGAGCAAGAAATAGTTGGGGCTAGAGTAGCTTATTTACAACCCGATAACGATCAACAAGAAGATAAAGATCCGGAAAATATAACACTGCCTGTTGAAACTGAAGATGTAACTAAGGATGCCTGTACTTTGAAAACGATTCACATGAAAAAAGAAATTATTGATGAAGAAGTGTTAGAGGAAGCGATTAATCCAAATATGTTTTTAATGGTTGAAGACCAGGCCGATTCGTATGAAATTGAAGAGAATGGACAATGCGTTGTTGATCAAAACGATTTTACAAACAATCGCAGAAGCCGTGAAACAAACTCTAGCGTCTCAACCTGGATTAAACCTATCTGGACAACTTCAAATTAAATTAGATAACCAACCAGGACAACCAACACAAGTCCAAGTGACCACAGAAGATGGATCAATTATTATCATGGAATTAATGACGGAAGAAGATACATTAAACGTGCCACGCTTGATGGAAGAACACGACGAAGACGGAGAATTAAAAGTGTTCCAATGCCCCGATTGTCCGAAAGCGTTTTCCCGTCGAATCCAATTGCGACGCCATGCTTCCGTGCACATGCAACAACGCGGTTTCACATGCGGCATTTGTGAAAAATGGTTTCCAACCCGGTCAGCTTTAATCCGACATGAACGAATACACACTGGTGAGCGGCCGTTTAAGTGCGAGGTATGCCAGAAAAGCTTTGCACAAAAAGAGATTTTATTCCGTCATCTCATGACGCACACGGGTCAAAAACCGTACAATTGTACACAATGTTCGAAAGGGTTCACTCAAAAAGAACCGCTACGGATTCATATGAGAACGCATACAAATCCAAATCCGAATGATATTCAGTTGCATCATTGTACTCTTTGTCCGAAAGTTTTTTGTCATGCATCTGGCTTGAGTCGCCATCTAGTTATGCATACTGGAAAAACATTTAAATGCCGCGATTGTGATAAAGCTTTTACTGATAAATCATCGCTAAGGCGTCATCATAAATTAGCCAATCACCAACCATGATTACGAATGTTAGATTAGTTACTATATTATAACATTGTTATGTTAAATATAGTCATTTCAATATTTTGTTGTTTATATTATAAAATCGAGAATTGCGCTTGCGTCGAACTCTTTTTGCAAATAATTTACATACCAAAAAGAATTTGGTACGCAATTTTTTTAAATTTTATGCATGAACGCACTAGTACTAATATCGGGTGACAAGTTAAACATTTCCGAAACAAATTTCTTACAAATGATAGTTTAATACGTTCTCCAGCGTGATAAAAATTATTTTCCTAAAGTTACATAGATTTATCACTTCCGAATAATGGTGCTATTCTGAGCACCTTTATATATCTGTAACGAAAATCTGTAAAATGTTGAAAGAGTTTAAAATGGTGAATTGAATTGTAAATTAAATATTTCGAACATAATTCTTGCTTTTAGCAATGAATAATCCTTAAAAATGTATTCTTTATAGAACTACAGCTTTTTCAAAAGTTTACAGATTCTAATTACGAAATTGTACAGAATCGCACCATAAGTAAGAAAAGATAACTTACCGCGCAAGGAATCATTTTAAACTCACTTTGTCAAGAGATATATTTCAGAAATTTTGTACTTCCTCGTCAATCGACGATATATGGCTTAATTTTTATAAGAATAGTTGAATTATAAATATTGTTGATTTGATTTAATTTTATATAATTAAATATTTAAGGCTGTGATACAAGAAAGGAATGTTAACGGCATGAACCGTAAGCAACGCTAACAAGCTTTATACATAATTGCAAAAATGATTTTAGTTAAAGGTATTCTAAAATAATAATTAGATATAAAAACTTGCGTCATTTGACATTAGATAAATTGAAATCACCAATTCTTACCTTCAAAATAATAAACATCTTTAAAATTCTATGAGCTTATATATGTATATATATATATATATATATATATATATATATATATATATATATATATATATATATATATATATATATATATATATATATATATATATATATATATATATATATATATATATATATATATATATATATATATATATATATATATATTTATATATATATATATATATATATATATATATATATATATATATATATATATACATACACACACCTATTCAGTATCAGCCAGTAACATATTTTGTTGAAATTAGAAATTAGGTTTAACAGTCTGTTTTTCGTAAGAGTACTGCGTTAGTCTTATGATGGTACTTTATGGCTCTCACTAACATAGCAGAAGCGCTATCCTTTGCTTGAGAAAGATGGTGGAATACTTTATAAATGATAGCGACAAGGTACTATTGCAGAATTCTTACGAAAAACAGACTATAGGTGCGTTCAATGAGGTTAGTAATCTAGCAAAATAATTTAGCAGATTTATGCTAGCAACAGAGTAAACTAGTACCGTACCATTTTGAAAATGAAGTTTTGTTTTGAAACCAAAGTTATAAACAATGTGCAATTATTTTCTTGTATTAGTTTTATCCTTAATAACCATAGAGTTTAAAACGAACAAGAACAACAACTAAATTATACACTAATAAAAGATTAAATTGCTGCAAATTAGTTAGAAAATTGATGTTAGCTTCGCTAATTAGAACATTCTAGTGCGGTAAACCAAATAATTTAACAAATATGTTTTCCGTTTTGATATAGTTTGGTCGCATTTCATTTGAGGTGTAAAACCAACCAAAAAGATAATAAAATCCTAATCACTAAGATGCTGTTATGCAGAGAATGTTATGCGCGTATTATGGTTCAAAGTAGTTTCATATTATCAATATAGCAATATTAGACAGACAAATGTTATTCAACAATTTACTTTAGCTAATACGAGGGAACTAATATTCTAATGCTCGAATGTTTTTTTCCATTTTTCTTTTTAGACTATTAAAACATGCAAGCTATTTTAATTATAAATTATATGCTTTATATTTTCCAATTTTGGCAGAAGCGGGAATCAATATTTTCCCATCCCGGGAGCCTAATTACTCACTATCCAAATTTAATTTAAAAAGAGGTATATATCACATAACGGAGTAGCATATATATGTGTTTTAATTTTTAATATTTTTCAGAATCTACAGGACACATGATTTATAAAATAATTCATATATATTACTGCAAAACCAATTTTAAAATTGTTGAGTAATATTTGTCTGACCAACTTGGCTATGTATATTGGTAGTTTGAAACTATTTTGAACCATTATACGTGCATAACATAGATGGAATTTTTGTCTGCATAGCGGCATCGCAGTGATTTTCGCCGGATCGTAATGCTAAAAGTATATGGTAATAGACGTATTGATCCACTATCGGTTTTTTAAGAATATTTGCGTCTACATTTTATCAGCAAGTTATGATTATTTTTTAAATTAATGTGATTGATCCGAGATAATATTCGAAAAGGGCAATATTTAGAATTAGCTAAATAATATTGAAAAGTATAATTATATCGATAAAGATTGATATTATTTATCAGTTTTCTGAGGAGATTTGCTCTTTTTTAATTTATCAGCAGGTTATGATTAGGTGTGTTTAATGACGTTAGTGACGTTTTATTTTAAATTCTTTTTTTTTCACCGCGTTAAGTTTGCTAAATAGCAATCGCATCGAGTTTCTTACTAATTTCTGCTAGCAGCAACACATTTGATGGCAATTTAATCTTTTATAAGGTATATCAGTTATTATTGATTCTATATATTCGGAACTCTGTAGTTATAAGAATAGAGTTATTACGTGAAATAATAGAAAAAAATGGCGGGAAATTGTCGCTCAATACGAATTATTTTTTGTTACTGCTAACAAAAAACCAGTAACTTATTTTGTAAGTTGGTTAACCTCATTGAATGCATTTATTATTTTGAAAGTGAATCTGGGTGACCCGAGTCAATATCCGAAAACTAATATCCTGCCATAAGTCAAATTCATATGTTTTCAAGAAAGTAACAGTAAGCTGAATTTTGTTTACGTTATCACATTAAGAAAAACAATAATTCAACCTACTAAGAACTACTTTTTTTCTCGCCAAATCTAAGAACCTGCACATACCTTTTTCACTTGATAATCACATTTTAAATATTTCAAGATTTAGCGTTGCTTATATGTATGAATATACATACATACATACATATTACTTAATGCCTATTCCCAAAAATACTGTCACAACTTTAACAATACGTTAACATCGTTGATACAACATTGTAATAACGTCAACGTTGTTAATATTTTCCACCCACAAAATGTGTTAAGCTAAGTGTATAGATTTATCTTATCGTTGCATACATTACTTTCACTGTATCATGGTCTTTAAACTAAAACTATGTTCCAAAATTGATATCGGTTCTACATACATGCCAATTATTTAGTAATGAGACTGGTTATAACTGTAAATATTTTTGAAGCATAGTTTTAATATGTGAAATGGCCAATTACGAAAATTCTAATTGTGAATATATAATAAATGTTTATTTAAATATTATATGAAACATATATATCATCGTATACAAATATAGATCTAATTTAACGAAAGTTAATCTTAATTTTTAAATGAATTTAAATAAATGAAAATATATTCTTTTTTATACACATAAAAGAATATTAATAATAAAGAAATTGAAATCAAAATTCGATTACGTATTTTATTTATTTTAAATATTCTTTTTGTTTATCTGCGAAATTCCTTAACTCTAAAATAATGGACTCTATAAAAATGGCACAAGCATATTTTAGCGACGAACTAAAACAAGTTTTCCTAACTATAAATTCATCTTTCGTAATTTGGCATTACAATACAAATGCCTATGGTTTATTTTTAGTAAAAAAATAGCGTTAGCTTTATAATGCACCTTCTTGTTCTCACTAACATACCATTTTGCTTGAGAAAGATAGTGCAATACTTCATAAATGAGAGCGACAGGGTACACCGTAAGACTTACGCTGTATTCTAACGAAAAACAATCTATATATAATTATATTTTAGTTGAAGTAATGAAGTCAAATCAAAATTGCGATTTGATAGACGTGGGTGTATGAGAAGTGGGACAGAGACAGAAAGAAATGTCATATGTACACAGTCATCAAAAAATAGTTATTAGGTAGCACCTCTTTTCTGCAGAGGGTTACGCAAACTACTCGAAAGGAACAGGATATTGGAAACCCATTGACCTACTCTTTCTTGATGATCTTTTCTTTTGCTAAATTTCGATTAATCAATTTCAACAACCATCCATACTCCGCCAATTTTTATAATTATTCTAGAGATGAATTTATGTACACATTTTCATGCAGAAGTACGTATGTTGGATAGATTTTACAGAGTCATTGTCCGCCAGGGTACCAAATACAATCATTTTACACTGATACTGGAATTTGATTAAAACATAATTATGATAATTGCTTGTAGTATGATCAGCAACCCCCATTTAGTGATGGTAGATGGACATATTTTTTAAGCAAGGCAGTTTTTAATATTTCACAAAATATGACATATTGCATGTGTGTGCGGCTAGCAACTGTAGTCAAATCTGCAGGATATATATATATATATATATATATATATATATATATATATATATATATATATATATATATATATATATATATATATATCCTGCAGATTTGACTATATATATATATATATATATATATATATATATATATATATATATATATATATATATATATATATATATATATATATATATATATGTATGTATGTTCAGATTATTTGGATTTAAAAGATGTATAATTTTTATCCTTTAAATTGCGTCCTTATCTTTTAATTGTAGTTCAAAACATTTATGACTATTGGAGCACGATAGATTTCTGTACCAGCTTTTTAATTCGCCGTAAGTAGTACAGAAGAACTAAAGCATTCGGCCCGGTGTCTGTAAGTATCTGGGATCAAACATTTCTTTAACAAAAAGTTCGACTTTCACGCTCTGAATCCAAATATATATTTATATTTCATATACTTGCATGTAAGTCGTCGTTCGTTCTTAGCAAGACCAAAATATGTCGCTCCTTCTCTTCTGAAAATACTAAACGGATTCACACCAAATTTAGCATACAATATCTATGGATACACAATTCAAGCCGGTCGCATTTTAAATCTACTAGGCCCTTTATTTCTGGAGTTAATGGGCCACAAAAACGCAACGATCTTGGTCTTTGCCAATGTTTGTTTTATACATAAGATATATTTTTATATATAAGATGTGTTTATATATATATATATATATATATATATATATATATATATATATATATATATATATATATATATATATATATATCTATCTTTTAAACTAATTTTATATGCATGATGCTCTAAAAACCAATTTCGCTATATGTTTACTCAATTTTATTTAGTTTTGCTGTTTTTTGAGACAAATTATGACGTAGCCTTTTTATCGCAATCTTTTTTTGTGGGGATTTTGATACAGGTAATTTGTCTGCTGGCCCTCTTTTTATGCTTGTTAGAAAAATTAGTGAAGGAAAGAAATAAACAATATATATTTACTCAGATATTTATTGAAATAACCCTAATTAACACTTGTTCTTTAATTGGCACATCATCAGTTGAGTACAAAACAATGAAAATTTTCAATTTACTATAATTATTTTTTATACAATTTAAAAACAAACACCATTTATACTAACTACACATAATATAATAAGAACAATAGAACAAAACCATACAAATGTCTTATTCTTATATTTAAAACAATTCAGTATTTCTTTGCACTGTTTAATTTAGAGATTGTATAATGTGCATATAAAGCACGTACATAAGTGGTATTAATATTGTAAATAGAAAAGTTGTTACCGTGTGATCATAAAACAAGGTTTATCTACTTTCTAGGATATTAACACAACAACCCTCTCATGTTTGGTGTCCACTGTCTAGTACAATGGTTAGATGGTTTAAAAGTTATGTTCAAGTGGGTAAAACCCGTTTTTCTTTACGCAAGAATTGCAGCACTTTTTCTTTCACAAGAATTACCTAGTGTAAAACAAAAATTGTTGCAATTTAAGTCTGCTTTAGACTACGCAAAAAAACAAAACGTGCTCGAATTCTTACGTAGTCTAAAATATAGGCGTAATCACTTTTATTGTTTATATATTTCGATAACTTTTATTAATTTTACAAAGTTGATAGTCCTTTTGAAGTAACTTTTGAAAAACGTTATTTTCAGTTTTGATTTAACAGCGAAAGAAATACAGAATATAAATTTTTCATAAAATTTCAAAATTTGGACGGAAAAATGTAAATTTGGTTCCACTCATCGGATAAATTCATTGTATATGTTTATATACGTATATATATATATATATATATATATATATATATATATATATATATATATATATATATATATATATATATGTATATATATATATATATATATATATATATATATATATATATATATATATATATATATATATATATATATATATATATATATATATATATATATATATATATATATATATATATATATATATAAATGCGTAGAAAACTAATAATCGGTGAATGTTTACTTGTGCACTTTATTGCTTGTGATCATTTTGACATGTAACAAGCAATACGATCACAAAGAATCAAGTTTGTCACTAAAATTGTAACTATAGGTGTCTGCACATTTATTATACATACACAATTTCTCGAGTCATTTTTCAAAATTTTATTTCATTTCATTTGCGTATAACGAAGACAATCAGTTATACCCTTCTAGAGCTGAGATTGTATCTGGGCTAGTCATAACTGTTAGCATATATTTATAAAATCGGCACAAGCTTCTTTTGCCCGGCGGGTTATCGGGTCCCTTATGTAGGAGGCTTCCTTTGCCGGAATCACCAGATTAAGAAAAACGTAGAATAATTTACTTAAATTGGCTAGTTTTGCGAGTAGTAAGGGAAATTTGAAATACTATTTTTTTTTCTAAAGTATTCGTTAATTTGTATGATAAGATTTTTAAAAAAAAATTTGTACCATATATTTGTATTTATTTTTGTATCTTTGTGTTTAATCTTTTTTACTTTATATTGTGGTTAGTATTGTTGTTTTATATTTTCCGTTTGTTAAGAATCTTATTTTACGTCGTTTTATGAGGGTTCTAGATTCAGTCGAATAGTACGTTTAATTTGACAGTGCAATGATTTATGATACTGACCGCTGCGCCGGGTAGAAGGTGCTTGTGCTATAAAATGCATAAATGTGCAATGCATAGATTGTTCGCCATTTATTATTGACATTGCAAATTTTATATACATATATTACTTTGAAGCAAGTAGTCTTACTAGCCCCTCCTCTATCTGGGCTTAAATTAGGTTCTCTTTGGTACAATCGAAACATTGTTTTTACATTTTTATCGTTGATTAAGTTTTAATATACCTACCTCAGTTATCGTATTACGTTTTCTCATAAAAACTTCAACCAAACGTAATACTATGAAAGTAATATAACTCAGGTATCCTCGCCTAACCCGAGGTGATACATTACTTTAGAAACATACTTTGCAACAATTCATTAAATCAAATTATTTTAATTCTGATTCTTTATGATATATCTATCTAATCACAAGTTATCGGCAATTTTATACCTAATCCTGATTGAGATAATCATCATAAATAAAAAGAATATTGGCGATAAAAGGTTTTGAGAAAAAGCATACGAACACTGAATGAGGTATTAATTTTGCAAACATTCGCAAATAAAATATTAAAAATTAACGTATAATAAAATAAACAAACAACTAGGTCCAATAACAGTACACATTTTAAAATATATAATAAATAGCTAACAAAAAATAATCACAATTTTTTTTATATTCTTCAACAAAACAAATAATAATCATAGTTCTTTATCTTAAAACTTAAAAAATCACACAATATCACATCACTTGTCATACAACTATTTTAAGTACTATAAAATATTTTCAATGCCATGTCATAAATAAAATTCAAATTATTTGCGGATAAAAAGGTTCTATATGTATTTAAATATTTGATTGACAATCGAAATTGCCGATGGTAGTATAGTGAACCATGTCAAAAATTACCGGGCGAAAGAATTGATATGTTTGACAGTTGGGGGTCTTTTGATTGAGCATCAAAGTATAGTCTCTGATTGGCCGTGCTACCGAACTGATAAGACTGATGAGCTAAATTGGCTAAATTTGGTTCAGCAAGTTTTATTTATATTAAGATAAAATCTGACTTATCGTGTTTGAAATTGTTATAACATTTTATTTTCATGACCTATTACAGGAGGGCAAAATTTGAAAAAATGTCGGTATTTTTATATTATGTGGAAAGTCGAATGCGTTCTTTGAAGTTGAAATTTATGTTCAGCACAAAATAAACGAATTAACGACGAGTATATGTGCTATTCTATATATATATATATATATATATATATATATATATATATATATATATATATATATATATATATATATATATATATATATATATATATATATATATATATATATATATATATATATATATATATATATAATATATATATATATATATATATATATATATATATATATATATATATATATATATATATATATATATATATATATATATATATATATATATATATATATATATATATATATATATATATATATATATATATATATATATATATATATATATATATATATATATATATATATATATATATATATATATATATATATATATATATATATATATATATATATATATATATATATATATATATATATATATATATATATATATATAATATATATATATATATATATATATATTGTGTTCAAATATGAATACTGTACCATTTCAACATTAATTCAAAATAAAATCTAATCAAAAAGACACCGTAGCTTCCGCGTTATGAAAAATAACGTCAACATGATTGTTCTAATTTTAAATGTGGTGGTGTCAGATGAAACTAATTAAAATTTATATAATTTTAGTAAAAATGTACATGTTTTAGAATTAAGATTTTAATGAAAATATCCGTTTTAAACGTTCTTGAAACTATATTGATTATTTTCTTCTCAATGCTATTATCTGTCTGTCTACGTCTGAATACTTTAGCAACAAAACCGTTAAACATGCAAGTATATTATTTTAAATTTAAGATTTGCATACTTACTCTATAAAAGAAACTATTTTTTGAAAACGCTATTTAAACCGGAAGCTTGTTTATTTTTGTCGTTCTCTTTCATTTTTTGAGTATTTTGAAAATGACTACAATACCAAACAATACAATAATAATAATGAAAGATATTAATATTTTTAACAACTTTTGTTTGAATTTTTTCCTCAAAAAGTTTGCTGCTTATAAAAATGGATGTATTTCTCAAATTTATATTTGTTTATCAATAAATGTATGTTAATACATTTCACAATGTGGCACAAACTATAGATAAATCATTTAAACTCTAAAGTTAATTGATTTTCGGTTGTATTTTTAGTGACAAGCATGCTTCTTTCAAATTTTGTTGAATGCGCTATCTACTACGGTGTCTCTGCTGTATATAACGACGAAACGTCGGAATTCCTGTACATAACTACATGTTGACAGCAAAGTTACTAACTCGAAGTGGAGCGTTCGATACATCCCACAGATGAATAAGCATACTCCCATGTCTTACGTTAGTTGTTTAGAAAACCGCGGCCAGTCAGATCCAATGCAATTTACTATAGCCGTTATTTATATTTTCTTCTTAACACTAAATTAATTTAAAATGCACATATTATAAGATAGTAATGTTAGATAAACATACTCTTTATATCAGACTTCGGTTTTACATGGCAATAATTTTGAAATATCAGCCTATTTTTGGTTTCTTTTGCCTTTGGTAACAGTAACTTTGAACGTAGACTTCTGAATTTGATCTAATCAAACACGTCTTAGCGAGCTAGGAGCTAATTATTTCTATGTTTATCTTTTTAATTATTAGCGTAAGTGTTATTTAAATATATTTAAAAAATATATATTGAAGAAGATAATTGGTCAAAAAGTCATATAACTGGACCTAATTGGGCCGGAAAAAAACAAAATGAAACGTCTTGCTACTCACAGTCTCAGAAACTGTGGGGAATAAGATATTTTTATTTTATTTTTCTAAGTTAATATCTTCATGATGAAATTCTTCAACGAATGTTATAGAAGTTCACTTATGTGCAAAGAAAAGGAGTATTTATTTCATTTTTATGCACATATATTTGTTGGAAAAATTTGGATGACATTTTCAAAATATCATAAAGTTTATGAACTTGAAATAGTGTTTCAAACTAATTTTATTACTAAAATTAAAATGTTGCACTTATACTATTTATAAATAGATTTGGGATTATTGACGTTTTGATTTCGTGAAAAATAATTAAAAGTTGATTAACTTTTTACTTTCAAGTAAATCAGGTATACAAAATGGAAAATAATTTTTGCAACATCAATCAATTCACTTTACTATAGAAACGATAACGATGTATTTGACAGCTCCATTATGTCTCGAACTGGAAATAGTATAGAGATTGACACGGGTTAGCGTTCCATTTTTGGCAATTGTATTAAATGACGTTCAATACAATTGCCAATATGCTTATACCATTGTGTGTAACAAAACAAGAAAGATTAATATTTAACATAAAAATCTTGTAATGTAACCGACCTACATTGGTTGATTGTTATATAACATACATACATAACCTCATGCCTATTCGCATCATATAGGGTGGCAGAAACCCCTTTACATTCATTCATAACTTCTATCCTTACAAACTTGTTTCGCTTCATTCGGATTGTTAAATTTGCATTATATGAAAACCATCAACAGTCTGTGAACACGGGGGTATTACATATTGCATTTTGTGAATTTAATATTGTTTTTCTAGTAATTGTATTTTAATTAACCAACTACAAGATAGAAGCCATAGGAGTAGATGCAGAAATTATTTCAATCTCAAATGTATGTACTCCTTGGTCCGGTAACAATGTATGGTATGTTCATGTGCCGTTTTGCTATTGCACTCTGTTTACTTTTTTATACTAAATAATAAGTATGTACTGTGATCTTAAAAAAAACAGAAATCGAGATTTCAACCGAATTTTAAGATTTGCATAACCCTCGGAAGAAATCCTCTTATTTGTTTAAAGAATATTTAAACTACAGATACGTTTAATATGGATGTGAGAAAATCACGTTTGAAATTCATTAATTTTCATATTTGTTCTTATCACATGTATCTATTTGCATACTACATGAAAATAATTCAATTAATTATTTGTGATAATAGATAACTTGAATTATTTGTGAGCATTTGAAATTATTGTAACTTGATTTGATTTACATTGTTTTAAGATTTAAATGAATAACTAAATTTAATTGAATAAATTAGTAGCAGTAGGGAGAAAACACGGTGTTACTGGAAGTATACGCGGGAACAACGTGACGTCACGACGGTGTGACAAATTCACCATTAAAAGAGAGAGTTCAAATTTTGGATCTATATAGATTTACTACGCGTAAGAAAATCATGTATATAACAGCAGGTATTTTTTACTTATGTAAGTTCAAATATACTTTATAGATGATTCGATTATTAATTTTGAATTATTGTTGTAATGCTCGATAGGTAATCCTTTAGCTTTCAATTCAAGGAGTCATACATAAATGCAAATGTAACGTATTTAAGTTAGTAAATTACTATTTTTAAAAAAAGTTGTTTCTTAGGCGGGTCTCATCACCTGCATACCTAATAGTTTAAAATAATTAATTAAATATATTTGCATTCAAACTTAAAACAAACTATTTGCCGATTAAGGACGTTCAATATGCATGTGTAGAACACACAAAGTGCTTAGTGTTCGATAAGTTACTAAAAAAACTTATTCTCATCAGTAGAGACTTTTTCCTTGTCTAACTTACGAAATTCTTCCATGATAATTACAAAAGAACTTGATAATTACAAAGAACTTAACAAAATTAAACCAAGTAAGTAAACAAAGTGAAAAATTGTCTCTGTTGAAATGTTTACTTTTGGGTTTCGTGATTAATCTTTCCTCTTGTAACTCACCAATTTGAGCTTTTGTATGACATGTCATTGAAACCATTTTAAAGATTATAATAATAAGTGAAATAGTCTCGTTTGCACATGTTCACGTGCACTTTCATTTAATAATAAATCACACAAGAGTCAGGCATATACATCATCGCTACTTTCTAACTCGCTCCAGTGACCGGAATCGACGGCGATCTTCAAGCAACCCGGAGTAGTATAGTGATGATGAATATCCGGTCATATTTCAAGTATAGCTTCTTGCTCGGCTAGGCTGTCGGAGAGGGAATGGCTACTACCTGGAATCGGTTCCGGTAGACCGTCGTCTAACACTTCGGTGACTTCTTCGAACCGGGCGCTACTATAACAATTTAAAAACACAAAATAATCAGCTTAAATTTTAAATTATTCGTACATTTTGTTAGCACTAATTATTTTATCGTTAAGTGTAAAAAAGTTCGTAACTAAAAATTACATGTGAAAATCTAATAAATCATCGCATTCCTACTATCCTGCATATAAATACCATTCTTGTCATTTGTTTTCTATCGTTTTATAATAAAAACACTTTATTTTTTGCACCGTTACTAAACATAGATAATATTTAATATGCATAAGTCAGAGTTTAAAATATAATTGTAGATGTAAATTTGATATTTATAATACTAATTCCGTATAAGCCTGATATACACGGAGAGGATTTCACGTGGTTTATTGCAAATGAAAATATGCGTTTTTATTGGATTTGCTGCTCAGCGGAACCAATGAAAAACGCATATTTTTTGTCCGTCACTTTTCATTTGTAAATAACAACGTGTAAAACGGGCTATAAGAAAGGATAATCATATCCGACAAAGATACTCTATACCAAATTTATTTACCTTTCGAAACTGTCCCCTTCACCGTGTCCAAGAAGATGGTCTTTGCGCCTTCTGCGTCGTTTTCCGCTGAATGAAAGTATCAGGTATAACACAGCCAGTGCAATTAATTGTCCTGCAGCCACATACGACAGCCAAAGGCAACTGGGCCACGCCAGGGGTAACGCCGCTAAAGCTCCATACACTATTGTCTTCTTCCAGCCATCTATCCACGTCACACCGTCCCAGATTATCCATAAGGTTCTGCAATCGGGTCTGTAAACACACAAAATAAACATAGCATTGGAAGTATATTTTGTTTCACATGTCTTAACTTTTTAATTAAAATGTACACAATTCTCTCTCAATTACACCTGGAATATACAATACTAAACATTTACACAAAATGTGTGTGGGAAACCGACAGAATATCGATAAAGATAATCGGCTCTTATTTTTCCACTGCGTAAATCAAAGTAAAGTTTTCGAGGATTACTGGTATTGTATAGAAATGACCAGTTCAAACTTTGAACAGTAAGCGTAATAGCAAACAAGTGTATTTATTCGATTTTAAGTTACTAATATTTTTAGTAAAGTATACTAAAAATTCTTTATTATAAAAACCAACTGTAGTTTTTACTTTCTTATACGATTGTAGGTATATAAGGAAGTATTGTAATAATGAAAATTTTCGAACTTGAGAATTTAACGGAAATGACCTTTTTGATCTTCTCTGAATCGAGTTTGACTATTTTTGGAATTCCGCCGTTTTCTGTAAGTGAAGCCGATTTGGAGATATTGTAGAATTAAAAAAAAATTGCTAGAGTCAACATGCACTTCTGGTTTGAATACTCTCTTCGTTTAAAGTTTCATTATTGACAGTTTTGTCTGTAGAGCGTTAACACACATACACTCACACTCACAGGCGGAATCCCGAAAATTGTCAGCCTCGACTCAGGGAAGGTCAAAAGGTATATTTCCGTTAAAATCTCGCGTTCGAAAATTTTCATGATTACAATACTGCCTTATATTTTAAAAATAGCGACTCGACTCAGGGTAGGTCAAAAGATGAATTTCCGTTAAAATCTCAAGATTGATTATTTTCATGATTACAATACTTTCTTATTACATCGTACAAGAAAGTAAAAATACGTTTTATGACTGAACTAATTATTAATTATGGGTAGATATTACACAAATGCACATTTTTCTACGAATCTTATAAAATCAATACGTATTTGTGCACAGGCAAAGTCTATTCCAGATCACATAGGTATTGTATGTACAATAACGAAAGTTTTCTCTGAGACAAGAAAAATGTAAATCATCTTAGCATAACATGATA
Source organism: Nebria ingens riversi (assembly GCA_018344505.1). Lineage (NCBI taxonomy): Eukaryota > Metazoa > Arthropoda > Insecta > Coleoptera > Carabidae > Nebria > Nebria ingens. Next base: position 261,429 of record JADQWA010000250.1, on the reverse strand, counting down.
GTTAAGTTTGTGATTTGCAAGTAGTTTAGGCGGCACTTTATAAGAGCATTATTTCATCACGTTTAACATTGCCCAATACCAATTTGGAATAAATCATAGTAAAAATTATCATAGCACATAGAATATTTGGATTGGTAATTTCTTGAATAATATACTTAATTGTGAATTATACAGCTTAGATACGCAGCAGAAATATTTGAATGGGTGTTCAGTGAATTGAAAATTAATATTAATATTGAATTATGTGCACCAGAGGGTTAAAGTTAAAATTTGAATGAACATTGAATAAATGTATTTGCGAAATGCATAGGTAAATTCAACATTTCAGTGGCACATATATACCAACCAGACATTTTTTCCCGAGGGGAATTTTCTCGAGCCGGGAGTCGGGTATATAATTTTGACATACGGATATTCATACTTAGAGAGTTGGTTGTAACTGACAATACAGGTAGAGAGAAAGGTGGATTATCCTTGTCCGGAATTTAACACTGTTATCCACTAAATAATATTTAAGTTACTGTAGACATAATCATTAAATTATTTTACATATATGTATAGGTATGCGACATGAAACTTTATATCCCATTAGTCGAAAAACTTATAGAATACTTGAAAATCTGTCAACAAATTGAATTTAGTCTCTCGGCGTTATTTTTTTTTAAAGTACTGCTGAGCACACTTCTACTTCATTATCTGACTCAATTAGAATACGCAGAAGGTAACACAGATAGAAATAGAATACAAGCTACTGGTGTGATGTGGATGTACGGTCGGTAAGATTGTCCGTTCCAATTAATAACAAACAAGAAGCTGCAGCACAGTTGGAAGTTGATGTTTTATTTAAGGACATGTGCATTCTTTGAAAACAAAGGGGCTTCCTAGTACCAGCATCAAGTATTCATGACGTATGGAATTGCACGACGCTTGCTGGGTTATATGTTCACGATAATTTTGTGTCTCCTGCAAGTGTATACGTTAAGAATATATCTATGACCTATTTTACAAATGCACGATGCGAATAAATTGTCTGAAGGGGGTCACCGTTAATTCACGAGTTCTATTTAGCTTCTTTAAAATGTTTTGTGCATATTTCTGTAAACTGTAAATTCTGGTGGATTATTTCGTCATTTATTTATTACAATATTCAAAATATGATATAATTTTTATACTATCTCTCATGCGAAAATTTCAAGGAGACATAATGTTATGCGAAAAAAAACCTATATTCTTTATTAATGCAATCTTAAAATAATTGTAATTAGAACTATATCAGCTTAGAATGATATTACCTATCTATTGCAAAAAGAGGGTAATTAACACAAAAGAAATAATCCATTTATATCTAGGGAATTTTCAGGATGCATTTCTGGTAATTAGTGATAGCATATGGTTCAATTTTGTTTTTATCATTCGTTTTTCTACCCAATCAACGATTACGTGGATAAAAGTCACAACAATCTGTCATTACCACCAAAGAGGTACATTTCAAACAAATTTGCTTACGTACAAGTAGACTGAGATTAAGAGGCAGAAATGGGGTCTAATATTTTCCTGTACTTATACATAAACTCATAAAACAACATACGTTGTGGGTAGTAGAGTAATATATATGCATATATCTGGACCAAAAGGTTTTGTCAAGAACATGCATTGTATGCTATGTAATATATTACCAAAGCTATGTGTATGCAAAGACGTTACTTTCATAACAAACTTGACAGCAAAAAATTATAACTTGTGAAGTTCTTAGTGAGTTTCCTCATTGATATTCCGCACTGTGTTCTAGACTATGTTTCTACAGAGAATGAAAGTTTTGACATCATATTCATTAAAGACCATTTGCATCTTTGCATTTTGAATTTATATTAGTTATAGACTATCTTTAGTCTTTTCGTTTTTCAATTTTCTTCTTGCAGTAAGTTCAATTTTAAAAATAACTTCGTTAATAATGACATTACGTTTATAACGGAAATAATGCATTGATTTATACTTAAAATTGATCGTATGTTTTCAACATATTTGCTCTCTTATACGAAGTATATGAACGCTCTGCAGTCGAAACTGCTAAAACTATAATAATGAAACTTAAAACTTAAGATTTGTATATGGATTGTAAGAAAATCTCTTATTCTTGAAAAGAATATTCAAACTGGTACACTTTTTGCAGAAACTGTTCAAGCAAAAGTTATGCAAACTATTAATACCTTTCATTATGAATACAACTATATTTGCTTAAAGTAAACATGTAAACTCTAAGCATTTTTGTTGCTTTTTGCAATATCTACGAAACGGCTGCACTTAGAGCAATTATGATAGTATTCTTAATGAAAGGTATTCATATTTTGCACAACTTTTGCTTGAATAGTTTCTGCAAAAAGTGTACCAGTTATAAGAAAATAGCTATTGAAATCCTTAACTTTCTTATTAAGTTGCCCTAGATACGTAGGTATGGAAAATCTATATTTGATTGGGTGGTTTTCTTCTTGGTTTTGAAGAAGATAAATATCTAACATTCAAAATTAACAAATATCTACTACTTGCACTTTGCAGGTAGCAAAGATATTATAAATGATATAAGATGGTCGGAAACCCTAAACTTGAAGTAAAATTTAATTTTTCCATTCCTAATTTTATACGATTTACTATGTTTTGTGCAACAATAATAATTTCAAGTTGAATTTAAATAGGGTATAAAGTACGATTAACTCAATTTAAAATTACGCGTTTTGTTTTTAAAACGGCTTCATCCGGTTAGGAAAATCCCGATTTAATGTAGTGATGAAAACCCAAATTGAAACCGTTTTGAGTTGAAAATTTAAACCGGTTAAACAAACAAACCGTTCTCATGTAATCGGTAACCAGTTAAACTGCAGTAATTATAAACATTCAAAATATAATTGGGGTCATGTATGCTATTTAATTTTGGAAAAGTATCATATATTTCAATAACAATTATTAAAAATATTTTATTTAGTACCATCATTTCATGATAAAAGCCTGTATTTATATATGTATTGGCAATTGAAATTTAATTTAAAATTAGAATTGTGACGTCAGAGGTTGGCAAGTCAATGTTTCCAACATTAGTACGGGATCTTTTTTTTTAAAAGATGTTCAAACCAGTCTCTACCATTATATTTTTAAGTTATATGTAGTTTGTTTTCATTTAAAGAACTACTAAATGAATCTATTAACACACAAAATCAGTAAACTGTAATTCGCAATGACAGATTGTCACCAAGCATTGTAACCAACCATAGCAAGAATTGAAAAATATTAACAAGGTGCCAACCTCTGACGTCATTTCGTGGGAAACGTTTTAATTAATATCTTAAGTAATATAAATCTGTACGAAAACTGGTTATTAAATAACCGCTGTTATATATTGGTGTATTAACCGGTTATTTTTTTAACCAGTAAAATATACGGTTTGCAGCCCTGGTTTAAAATAATACAATTTATTACGAGTCAACTTCTTTGAGCTGTGCACTGCGATAACTTTTAAACCATTTAGTGAAACATTTTTAAACTTTGTAGAAGAATCTGAGATACATCTATAAACTATTTCGCAAAGTTTCTATAATTTAATATCATTTTGTTCCCTGAACATTCTTAAATATTAAATATTTTACATTTGTATTTAAAAGACACAAATATTAAAACTTTTAAGATATTTCATAATTTAATAAGCACAAATTTATCGGGTTTAGTGTTTTAAGGCTATTTTTATTTTGGTTTGTTTCGTTAGATTTTGTATTAGTCTGATTATATAACAGGTCTGTAAAAATTACTTGATGCTCTGCTAACCAATAGTGATTTATATTTTTGACATCACATCATGACAACAGGGATAGGTGTTAGAGATAGATACTGCAGCCAAACAAACAGCGCCGTTTACGCTTTGTGTATTCCGCACGTGCAGCAATCGTTGTTTTGAAATTGCGTTCGCTATTCGTTTCATTTGTCGTTGAAATACTAGGCATTTTTCATGTATTATTTATGACTATGTCGATTGCCACTATTACGCAATCTATTGGCGTATTTCATCTTAGCATAGAACAAAAATAACATCTTGTACTTCTAATAGCTTAAATATTTATATTTCTCGTTAAATGTTTGTTTATCAGAGTTGATTGAACATTTGGCATTTCAGTATAACTTGTATAATCGCCATAAGTCTATTAGGCTATTGAATTGGGAAGGTTATTTTGAGTTTTTAGCATCTCTATTCCAATTATAGATGCGCATGATGGGTTACCAGGCCATTATATACAGACTTTATTAAAAAATCTAACTCCCTACTTATAGAATTCGTAAATGGTTATTGTTCTTAAGATAATAAAAATTTAGTCTAATGCTCATTATATACGATTTTTTTGCTCGACAGACGTAATACAGAAAACCTTAAATGTTCGGTGTTTCTGTAACTATCTCTGATATGAACAACTCTTTCAAAGAAATTCGTTTCACGTTTCCCTGATTCCGAAAATGTATATCATACATTTTAGTGTATGTTGGTCGTTCGCTGTTGCTCCTTCATCACCAAAAATACACAACTGATTTTAACCAATCGGGCACAAAACTACATAAAGTAATTGTTAACATGCGAAAAACAAAAAAAAGCGTTTAGTGAAAGCGAGCGAGCGACCAACATGTTACCAACTATATGACATATAGATATACATTTTCGGTATCAGGGCAATGTGAATTGAATTTCTATGAAACAATTTTTGAATCTTAGGCAAAATATAAAAACAAACACTTAAGCTCTTCTGTACTACGTTTGGCTAAAAAAGCCATGGGTAGATATATAAAAAATTAGATATTTCTTTTAGGAATTAGAGTATTTGCAAACTAAAAATATTAATTAAATAACTAACATACTTCTTAGTTTCAGAATAACATTATTTTCGACGATCGTTTCAACCTTGCGGCTATCTTCAGAAACTGTTTATAAGGATCGAAATAATTGTTGGCAATAAAATAATTCTGACACTTATTAAGTTTGTTAATTATTTTAACAATTATAAATACTCACCAAACACTTCAATTTAACAAGATTAATGTAATGTAATAAAATGAAACTTTTTTTATTACAAACTTTTGTAATAAACTTGATTTAACAAAACCAGAGACTAAACCCATTTATTTAAGTGTTCATAAATAATCAATATAATATTTTTATGCCCATCTTATCGCTATCGGCGACAAAACATTAAGAAATGATTCGTATATGAGTTCTTTAACTCAACTTTCGTTGATTTGAGCATGGAATCAAATGATCTAATACCTAATGAAAGTATTTTATATAATAACTTGAATCAGCTTACCTTATGCAGAGTTGCAGAAAAAGCGTAACAGCCCAGACGATTTCTAACCAGAAGACAAGGAGCGATGAAACCCTGAAACAAATCACGTAATTGAGTTACTGGTCCTTCATTCTTCTTGTATCCGAGTCACGCAGAGAATAGAAAAATCTCCAAAGGAACCAAAAAAGATTAATAACAACAAAGTTTATAAATCGTTTGTGCTGGCTAAAATACAGAAACAAGACGGCAGACTACAATAAGCTCGCTTTTGCTTTACACAAATATAAATGATAATACCTACTCATAAAATAGGAATGTGTAGTCATTTGCTGGTAAGCAAATTTATCGAAAGTATACTACACTAGAAACGTTATTGTTAGAGACTTACGTCACGTATGAATTCTATGTCTGTTTTATACAAATTGTTTTAGCGCTCAAAAGGATAAAAAAGGTTGATAATTCGACTATTTCAATACTTGTTTGTTACAAGGTTTTTATTGTATAGTACATATATGAAATTTGTTTTAATCTGAAATATCATAATAATATTTTATTATATATTAGTTTATATACTAATCAGTAAAGGATTACATAATTATACTATAATATTACATCGTGTAGTTAATATATTAAAACAAGTTAAATTTTGATTAAATAACAATTTTGATCGTTTATGGACTGTGCTTAGACTTGACTAAGTAATTAATTCGATGAGTAAGTAAGGACAACAATTATTAGTTCGTGTATATTATTGTTCATAAGTCACTTTGATTTGTTTACATGCGCCAGTGTAACTATTCATTGTGTGCGATAATCATAGTTTGGTTATATAGTTATACTACATGTGGCAATACATTGGCTTGTAAACGGTTCAAACAAAAAAGTCATTACGTTATTGGTTATGGTATAATAGTGACGCCACCATTGCATACTCATTTTCAAACTAGCGTATCGCAAAAAATTTAGTGTAAAATATAAATTGAAATTTTGAGATTGTGAATTTTTGATATTAAAGGTGAACCATCAGGCTTGTTTAGAAAAACATCGTGCATATTAAATAAAAAAATATCATTCGATGTGTATTTGCATAAAAATACATTGATACAAATTTCAATTATTTTCTATTTGTAGTAATGGAGAAAAAAAAAACTATGAAAAAGTGCCTATTTTAGGAGTTTTTATTTTAAAAAAAATGTCAATCGATGTGTATTTGCATTAAAAATGCATGGTAAAAATTTCATTTATTCCTAACTAGTTTTATTGGAGATAAAAAATAAAAACCCCCAAAATAGGCACTTTTTCATAGTTTTTATTTTTTTTCTCGATTAATACAAATAGAAAATAATTGAAATTTTTATCAATGCATTTTTATGCAAATACACATCGAATGGTATTTTTTTTTCATTTGATAGGCACGATTTTTTAGCGAGCTTGATGGTTAATCTTAACATATATTCGTATGAAACAGAAACGGTGCATTTTAATTAAAATGCTTATATAATAAAACACTTTTGTTTAATTTTACACAAACACACAAGTAACAAAGCAAATCATATTGTTCTTTTATTGCTCGCAGTCGCAGGTGTAGTTTAATATTTAAATGATTTTGTTTATTTTGTAAAAGTGTATAGAATAATACTCTTGCAAGTAAAGTTCTATATATTTCACTGCAACTTCTTCAAGTACAAAAACTTTCATAGGCGAATTTACATTTTATTAAGTAATAATTTAAAAAGTCCCTCTTGGGCTACGAATTTTAATAAAAATTATTCATATACTAATAAAAAAGTTACAGATAGAGTTGCATTTAGGCAAAAAAGACTGGAATATGAGGTACTCGAATATATATAAAATATAAAACATTTTCCTTGGGTACACAATAAGCATACGAATGTTAGGTAAGTAACACGGAAAATGACAGAAGCGACGCGAAGACGAGACGACCCAACGTGTGCTAGCATATACTGTTATGAGTCATCCATAAACATTCTTGGATTAAATATAGAGTACAGGACCGGACAAGAATGTTAATTTCACAATTTCAACGCTAGATACTGTTTATTTCCGCAAAAGTAAACATTCAAAATTTAAATTTAATTTATATTCAGTGGCACGACATGCTGTATTAGCAGTGCAATTTTGTACATTGTCAACAATTTTCACTTATTTCTAGTGATACACATTTTAAAACATTTAATTACTTGTTAAACTTGTAGGCTTATGCGCTCATGTTATTTAAAGCATATTAAGCAAAAATGAAACAAATAAAACATAATAAATAAATACCTAAAATCATAAATAATAGTTATTTATGTAACTAGTGTTAAAAGTGTTATTTTATTTTGTGAGTGGAAAGTTTGCGATACGAGGTGAAGCCGAATGGAACAACCCCACGAATTAACTGACATATTCGGACGAATAATTGCAGATACTGTTATTCTTAGACTGAAATCTTGAGTGCCTATTCTCTACCGAGTAAATAATTTTTATTCAACAAGTAAAAAATGTGTGAAAATATTTTAATAAATAACTTTAATTAATTTTTTGACAATAATGTATACGAACAATTGTATAAAATTAGAAATATTCACTCGAAATGTATCTTGCTGGAATTTAAAAAATAACTGGTGTTTAGACTTCCTGAAAAAATGTTAGCAATAACGCGAAATATTCGACAAATTCAATGGTTTAAATTTAAACTATGTCCAAATTTGGACTGTTATACCCGCGAACCGAAACTATTTTGTATATTACTGCAGTTATTTATAATTGCAGTACAGATACGTAATTTCTTTAAAAATAGTTTTATTTTTTTGAAATCGCTCATAATTCCTAAATAACTACCAGCGATATTATAATAGCAAATCGAACCAGGCACTAGAGTCTGAGTGTGCCGTGAATGCATATGCTAGTCATTTAAAAATATGTTAAAATATGTCTCACAGATGCAGCATCGCCACGAAGAAGGAACCGATAATGGGTAATATCTCCGAAGGGACGTAACAGCTTGGTATAGATGTAGAGTCAAGCCACGAGAGACACCCGCCCTTTATAGTGTATCATCGAATGCGCTACTGGCATTGTAACGCACGAATGCTTCGTATATTTGCAATGTCGGATGATATACACGAATGGCCATTAGCTCAAAATACGATGGCATTTTAACAGTTCGTTGCAGCTTTCAAGCATCGCAATTACCGTATCGATAATGACTAGCGCAGAAGCGTTTTGAATAATGTTTGGTGTTTTTTTAATTTCATTGTAACTGGATGAATGTATTAACTTACGAACTTCAGTATTTTTGCATATATTTAGGTTAAAACATAAAGCTACATTAGAAAATGCAATGGCATTCTTAGAGAAAATAATCTATTGAAACAATTCAAATTATTTCAAGTTATTTCTTTGTTTCCTTTATGTATGCAAAAGATAAAAGGAATTCTTTTAGAATGCATATAAATACAACTAACATAAGATGAATAATTAGAAGCGTGCAATTTGATATAAAACAGTAAAATATTTTCTGCGGAGATAGAAACAACAAATATGTTTATAACTATTTAAAATAGTATTGAAAAACATGAATTTATTTACATAATTTGTCATTAGATAATTAGAAATCGGTAATTGTATATAAAGAAATTAATTATGGTTTAGCTAAAAGATTATTTGTCATTAAAGAAAGAAAATTGGCATAATGGTCGAGTAACAGACGTTCATTTTGAGTCCAAAAAGATTTATCTAGGATGTTGTCTAAAGGTCGTCTTACATTATACAATATATTGAACAATTTTTGGAACAACCAAAATTTACTGAATGATATTACGCAATTTTGGTAGTTCTAAAAATTGTTCAATATATTGTGTAGTGTAAGACGACCTTAATATTATAATATAATAATAACAAGTAGGAACTACATTTGGCGCATGTGCAGACAATTATTTGCTAACCAATAAAACATTGGAAACTGGACAACTTTCTTACGTTAGTGGTTACGTTAATTGTTAATTGATATTGTATAAACTTATATTGGTTAACCTATAGTTCTACTATTTCTAAAGGTTATTATTAATGTAACTTGAAAGTTAATCGTTAAATGATCATCTACATATATCACCTATACTATACGCCTTACTGTTATCGACAAATATTAACTTAATTTTAATATATTTTTTTATAATATAATATTTAGTGAAAATGCTCTGTTTTCTATGAGCTAACCAATAAGAATTTGCGAGTTGGTCAACTTTCTTTCAATCAATTTAAGTATTAGTAGCTCAGTGCATTTGTTAATTTAGAATTTAACATATTTTTTTCTATGAACGTACTTCCTGAATATCCGTAAATTACTGCAGATTATTCGTATAAACATAATCAGTCAAGATATGAAAGAAGTATTATTAAATACATTAGAGCGAAGCCATTTTGTAACATAGATGCAGGTCCCTGTTGTGATCAGAAACACAGTTTGTAATTTACATAACGATCACCTCGGGAATAGAACGTATCGGTTCATTTACAAACTAATCCATTTGTAGAAATATTATCATATTACATGCGATCCGATAACTCTGATGTAAACCAGACATATGAAATCATAATATGATTCATGATTATCATTTTGAAAGATCTGCAATCTCAATAAACGAGAATACATGATTTAACCGAGCTGTGTCAAACCTTTAGTTATTTTGTAAACCAGATATGATATCTAGTTTAATATAACTACATGCATACCAACAGACATAGTTGATATGATTTATTGAATATTATTTTTCATATCTACGTAACTATGGTAAAAAATAAAAAATTTAAGAATTTCTGTAGAAATTCTCTTGTATGTGGTACACTTTTGAATAAGATAATACCTGTATTTGCTGTTAGTGCAGTAGCTTTGGAGATATCGCAGATAAGACAAATAAAATATTCAAGGTTTTTTTCCATGTATAAATACACTCTGTTCACCTAAATTGCAAACAACCATCTTAACTGTGCTGATTATTTAATCAATACTAAAACCAAAAATATTTCTTTCAGACAAGTAGGTTAGGCATTGATTAACTTTTGTATTTTGTGGATTTTTCTGTGCATATTGAAACGTTTCTATACGCAGTTTTGTAATATATAAACTGGTAACAATTCATCCCATAGTGTGGTATATTTGAAGAGTTTGAAAGTTTTAAAGAAATTATTTCAGCGGCGCATAGCAGATTTTTAAAATATGGTCCAAGAAAACTACACAACCAAGGAAAAATCTCAACTATGTTACAGAAATGTATTATTTCATTGGAAACTAATGATATGATGCCTTACCGAGGCTGTTCTCGTTTATGAAGTTGGAAGTTTGATTTTCGGCAATTTTGGAAAACTAGAACGGAGCAATGTAGGTAGCTCACTGCAGTTCCAGGATTTGTTCTTTTAACCATTGTTGGAGGTTTTGCGTTGGACCCGCTGCCAAGATGACAATCATAAAATATAATTTTCGCTAGATAAGAGAAAAATTAATTCTTTCTTTAATCTTTTACCGTTATGTGTTGATAAGACTGCTATATATAGCCGCCGTTAATTATTGTTTTGAATTCTTTCGAAGCCGCATTGCTAGCTTGTAACGTAATTCAAACAAAATTATTTAATATGAGATTCCTTTGGTACAGCCACATTTAATTAAGTTTATTTAAGTTTCGATATAACCTTCATTTAGTTCTGGGCTAGGGAAAGTGTGGGCCGGATTTTTGTGTTACTTTGATACTTCATTTTCTTACAGGCATGCTCTATTTGCATTCCCTATATATGTATGTTTTCACCTTGTAGTTACCCTAAGCTCATAACCACCGTGAACGTCATCGCGTAAGCCTGATTGTTTTTCTTTGTGTACGCTAAGTATTAACAGGAACCCTCTGTTTTCTTATTGCATAACAAAAAAAAAAAAATTACTGATCGATTTGCCTTTTTTTGATACGGGCTTCTGGTCCATTCTAGAACTTATTGGTCTGTTCTTGGAAACAGCAACGCTGGCAGTAACTAAATGGCACCTATTAAAATTCATCTGCAATTCTCCGCACTAGACTTTCTTGTACATAGTAGGTTTATCAATTTAGATGGGAAGAGTAATAAAACACATTTTTTTTTTAAATTTTCAAGTAAATTAAATGCCTGGCAGAATATGGCTTCGATGCAACGATATTTGGAATATTTTACTTATCTTTTAAACACTTTAAAAAATTTTAAAATTTCAGTAGCTAGTATATTTTCTTGGAACTGGTAAACTGTTTGAAGAATCTTTTTAAACAAATCCTTGATCAAACCATATTTAAAATAGATAAAGGTACTTTGATAATAATATTTAATTATTTAATCAAGAAACTATATTTAAATTATGAACCAAACAAAAAAAAGTTACATTCGCATGAATTATAATTAATTTTCGTTCTATGTAATAATTTCGTATTTTTTTGTCCTGGATTTCTCGTTAGTCGTTTCAATATTAAATTGCTCATCAGTTGTCTGCAGTATTTAAAAATATCTATTGCAGAAAATGTTATAGCATGTTCTATTAATAGCTGACTCGTTCGCTAAATATCCAGAATAAGTACTCAAAATAATCAAATTCTCATTAGGTATTTAAATATGTAAATCACTATCAGCTTTTATTTTTTAAACAGCGAACTAGAATAATTTGAGCATAATAAAAACCGACAATGATTTCTCTATTCAACGATTTTGTATACAAATAATAAGAAAATTTTCTAGAAAACATATAAGAATATTTTTATTCAGTCTCTTCGTAGGTCAGCTTTTTAGATTATAAACTAAAATTGCAACAATGCTGTAATCGTAAAGTTATATCTACATTGTACACAAACTGAAACATGATAAAGTAACTAAAGCTTCTCAATCTATCACACAATATTATATTCCAATCAGACTTAAAGTGATGTATTCTATGAGCCTAAAAGCTATTCAATAATAGAATAATGAACCACTAATTGAATTAAATGTAGTGCATTATTTGATTTAAACTTGAATTCATGTGTATTTGTTTGGTACAAACTTTCTGCAAACTTAAGTCATTCAGTATTTAAAACTAGTCATAAAAGTGTTTCCAATCCATTAACTACTGAAAATACGACGGAAAATTTACGCTATTTCAGCAAATAATGTGATTTAATTAATGAAGTATACAATAGTAGTTTTGGTTTACTACAGAGAGAACATTTTGTTTGGTGATTTCTATACAACTCAATGTGCACACGCTCCAGTTGCCAAGCGAAATTCTCGTTTCTAGCACAAAAAAAAATCATAAAACAAATAAAGAAAATTTACGGGTCAGTCTATAAGTATCTGGTTTAGTGTATTTGCATACTGCATTGTGAATAGATTCAACCATTGTGCCACAGTAATTTGGTAATTTTTTTTTATGTGAGGAGTAGAGGACATTCTTTTCTCTTATTTCTGACGTCTTTTACGTTACGTTACTACAGTTTGATATTCTATTTAAATTATTTAGCAATTGAATTGATATACCACATGTATACGAAATTGAAAACATACGATTTCGTATTTTCATCATTAAATTCATTGATATATCGAAAAATTATATTTTGCTATTCAATAATATTTAGTATAGTCCGGGAACGCAAACAATAACCTTACGTCACAGTCAAAAGTTACTAGATTGAAATTGTACGTTTACACTATTATAGAATCGAAAATTTTAAATCTAAAATATATTTTTTTAGAAACTGGACAATAAACTAAGTAAAAATTTTTTTAAATGAAATTGATATTCTACGACAGTTTATTTAATTTAAAATAATTGTTGATAAGTACTTTTCCTTTTATTTTCAATATTTTTTTACGGCAGCAGGATATTTTAAGTTGGTAAGTTTTTATCAGATTTTGTTTACAAAATGACGCAAGGTTGTTGCCTGCGTATCTGGACTATATATGTAACTTTTTGTAAACTTTGTAACACATAAAATATAATAATAAATACATAAAAATTAAATGTATTTCATAGAAGAGTGATTAAAATAAAAGAAAATATTAAACATAAATAGATAAAACAATTAATTAAACCATATAAAGGCAAAACTACATAAACCAATTTATATTCCACCTATAAATTCTCCAAGAATATAATTCAATAGATCAGTTGATCAACATATCAATAAAATGCGTGCGGGACGATTCAAATTTAAAACAAATTGATCATACATATCCATTTTATAAAAACATCATTTCTTTCTTTCGTTTTCAAATTCATCCATAACGCATCTTATTCAAACAGTATAATGGCAAAAAGTAATGACAGTATACTAAAATAATATACTTCATAAACCAATTCACAATCCATCTATAAATTCTCCAATAGATATCAGTTGACCAACATATCAATAGAAGGCGTGCAGCGTGCAGAAGGTTTCAAATTCAAAAGAAATGTATTCAATCAAATTGATCACATCCATTTTATCAGAACGTCATTTCTTTTTTTCGGTTTCAATTTCTTCCATGCCATAAACTTTCAGGCAGTATAATGACAAATAGAACTGATAGTAAAGAATAATAATATACATACAAAAATATTCGTTGGATCCACCAAACTAGTTTGATTGTGTTCGTTGCCATTGTGAAACTAATGAATCAATATAAAATTGATGTAATTATTATATTTCTTTATTCTTCGCACGAAGGTATTCGTTGGACAAAATATAGTGTTCTAACTTAGCGAAAACATTCTGTTTAATAATATTGATAAATCATTATCGTTTTTCGAATATTTGAATTACGGCGGAAATATTTAATAATACATATATAAATTAACTTTTGTATCAAAACGCTAATTATCATTCGCAGACAATTTAAAATTGATAAAGCGTTCATCTTCTTCTATACAAAATAAATTGTTAAATTGTAAATGAAACAACGCTTAAAATTGTCTAAATGTGCAAATTTAGCGTTTTAATATGTTTAGCCTTTTTAATTAATCCAACAGACACCTAATTATGTTTTATTATATTTTATTATGTATATTTTATTTTAAAACTTTAAATCTGTTAAGCCGAGAATTTAGAAGTGTAAACCAAATATTCATATCGTGTTATATAAATTTTATGTCTAAAATACATACATACATATACGTATAAGAAAGAAAAAATAATCTCGTCAAAATAAATATGAGTACATAGTAGTAGTATTTCAATTTAGAATAAGTTGTATAATAATTTATGTTTCAAAATTCTATTTGAAACTAATAATAATGAAAATAATAACAGTATAATCGAATTAAACGTTGTATACATTTTGAAATGTTTTTTAAATTATTTTTAAAATTAACAGTCCCTAAAACGGAAATTATGAAAAATATGATGCATTTCTTTGAATTATAGTAAGCACTCTGATAGAGTACCAAATTAGTACATGGTTTATTATGAAGAAAAATACATTTTATTTAAAATATAAAAAATGTAACTCGTATAAAATAATTTTTTTTACTGATAAAAATTAAATACTCTTCTGACCAAAACTGAATTTGGTCGCTATTGATAAATAAATAAATATGAAAATGTATTGTTATTATTATATTCGTATACCTAGATCTTATTTATCGTAAAGTAGGGAAATTTTGAACCATAGTATTAGTACCTTTCTCTACCGTTTTCGTAAGTAAACCAATAAATAAAGGCATTAAATCACCACGTATGTATTTTCTAATGCCTTGTTTGTTTCTCCGCGTATTTTGTAGGGCATAAATCAGGATTGAGGCTAGGCACTATTATCGGTATACTGAGTAGGCTAAATTGTATGTCACAAGTTGCTTGCCTCATCTTAACTTTGGTTGAAATGTTTAACAACGTTACGAAGCGTTGTAGTTTTGCCAATTGCAATATGTCATATAAATGTATGTATGTATGTATGTATGTATGTATGTATGTACGTATGCAAACACCGTTTTGTCGCTACCACAAAACCAGTCGTAATCTTTTGTTTCTTGACGACAATTTATTGTTGGCACTTGACGTGAGATGGGCTTGTTAACAACACATATAAACGCTATCATTTCTATTGTCTGGTTGGAACTATACAATTTATTGCTTGAATTAGTACAGACATACCCAAGTTAACAGTTTTGTCAGAAGACAATTCGAGAATATACAAATAACATGAGCTCCTGAGATTTAATATTTTGATCAGATATTTAAAACATCTGTAGTGTCTAACACTGGACTTTTTTATACATAGTAGATATATCAGTTTAGATAAAAAGAATAATGAAATGTAAATGTTTAAACATTCAACGTATAAAAATTATTAATTATATATTAATAATTACATTGTGCTTATAAAGTTACATGTGAACATTTTAATTTTGAAGTAAATATTCACAAAAGGACAAAGAACCAAGATTAGAATAAATATCAAACTTTTTTTTAAAAAATACCACGTACAGGAACTAATCTGGCCAAATGGTAAGTTTAGATCCGAGGTGAACAACATGGATAAATTAAAACATGACAACGTAAAATACCAGTCAAATATAAAATACATGTTCAAACATGATATAAAATTAACAAATAACTAAGTATTTTCACAGCAAACGAGTTCAGGATCTATCCTGAAACTATTTGAACCTACAGCAAAATATTTTTAGTGCTATTCTACTCCAAAATTATAATCCAATTAGGAAGTACCCTGCACGAATTACTAGAACTTTTGCAGAAGAATTGAGTAGCTAAAAAAGAGGTTGCGTATCCCTCTTTCCATCGCAGGGCCCAAGGTTCCAGACAGAAGCCTTGGCCAAACCTACGCCTTTCTCTGGATTTAAAATTGTCGTTTAATCCAGAATATACAATCTCAGGACTTCAGGATTTATATTAAACAGTGATTAAAACCAAATCTGATTGGATTAAAATGCTTTTCAAACTAGAAACATCGCGGAATTCGATTAATCAACCTAGATAAAAAAAAAAAAAAACATCGGCCATGTGTTGGCTCTAAACTTTCTTTTACGTAGTCAGTATATTTAGATTTGTTAGTATATAAATAAAAAAATAAAATGTTTAAATTTCAAGAAAATATTTTCATTCATTGTCCAATAAAATTGTAATGTTAGTTTATTGTCAGATTTCCAAAGAAAACATATGTATTTTAGATTTTAAATGTTGGATTTTATAGTATATAAAGACAATATAATTATTCATTACATATTATTAAAAATTATTATGGCCGGGCATTTTTTAGTTTTCAAATTAACTTTAAACCAGAGAAAATATTTATATATAATATTTTAAATTATTTACTAACCTTTGTAACGGCTTTTTCACTAAACTTATTTGTGACACTGACAATAAATGTTAAATGTCAAAATATTGGAATATTTAAAACAATTGACATGCATACTAGATGCGATTTATTATGTATAATTTTCCATACCTATGTAACTATGGCAATATAAATAGGATAATAGCAATTTTCTCGTAACTGGTACATTTTTTGAAGAAATGTTTCAAACAAAAGTTGTTCAAATCATTAATATCTTTCAATTTTATTCTAACTATTTTTACTGTAAGTGCAGCCGTTTCGGAGATATGCAAAAAGTGACTCAAGTAAACATGCACTTCCGGTTTGAATATGCTTTTCAAAAATAGGAGGTTTTCCTCCCAGGCATATACAAATCTTAAGTTTAAAGTTTCATAATTTTATCTTTAACGGTGTAGGCTGTAGAGCGCTCACAGCCACACACACACACAGACGTCATTCCAAAAAGAGTCAGACTCGATTCAGGGAAGGTCAAAAGGTGTATTTCCATTAAAATTTCGAGAATTTTTTTTTTCGTGTATACAATACTTACTTATTACTTCGTAAAAGAAAGTAAAAACGATATTTTACGATGCCAACTATTTCGAATTGAATTTGAGTAAGGCAAACATAATTTTGTTACATCAAAATAACTTGCGAAGGTGTTACATATAGTATTAATTTTAACCGTGATCCTTTTGGTACTTGTAACTGAAATTACACTTATTTTTAGGTTATGTAATTTTATATTTAGTACGTTACAAACAAATGTTTCTTATTCGAATTTACGTAGTATTTAAATATCTTTCCAAAGTTATATCAGCATTGTGAAATAAACGCTACACGGTTACAATTTTTGTTTAATGTGGATCAACACTAATCTTTCTTAAACCTCACGATGCAAAGTCATTAATTTCATAATTGTTGGTTAAATATTTAAAAAATCAATGTTTAAAAAAAACAGCAACAAAATAATTTAGTAAATAAATATAAAAACACGAAGCTGACCGATTGGTATAGATCCGAAAGCCAAGAAGAAAAAAAAATTACCCAATTTTTGAATAAATTATTAAGATATTTTTTGCCAGAAAAGTTTAAGAATGCATACACCAATGATATACAAAAAAAATTATGGCTATCTGATTATGGGTATCTCAGGAAGTACAGAAGATTGTTCTAGTGGGAACCTTGTAAGTAAGCATGTCATCAAGGTTGCAACTAGGACAAGAGTTTTGAGGTACAAAACATTTAAAACTCTATTTCCGCTTATATCTGTAATATAAACAAAATAATTACAAACGGATTGCGGCCTGTCAAGTATTAGCTTTGCCTTTGGCGAGCAGGTTTGGTATGGAGCATGCCAATGCCTAATGTGTGACATGGCGAATTTCTGTAAAAATAAACAATATATATATATATATATATATATATATATATATATATATATATATATTATATATATATATATATATATATTATAATGAAAATGATCAAAGTAATAAATAGTTGGCGGTAGTAGTATCAAATAAATTTCTAGGCCATTATTAAATATATTTTACGGCGTTAGGTGTTCAGTTTTGAAAAACAATTTCAATAACATAAATATATTGTAGATATTTAGTAAATTTTTTTGGTGTTTTCAAAAAAATTCTAAAGTCAATATTTAAGGTTGGTGCCTTTTTTGTGTCCAGTAATTCCAAAAATAGCGATAGAAAGTATGATTGCGAGATTGAGAGAAGAGTGTCTGTTGGTTATAAGATCTTAGGGGCTTTAGGAATGTTTGCAAGAAATTTTAACATTTCTAAGGATGCAAAATTATGCGTGTACAATGGTGTACTTGTGCCATCGTTGATATATGGAAGTGAATATTGGGTTTGGCAAACCAAGCATAAACATGGACTTTCTTATACGTATTAGGCATATATTGTTTAAATAGGGGGATTATTAATATATACCTACTACGTATTAAAAGTAAAATGCAAGACACTGCAGAGGTTTTAGTCCTCAAATGAAATAAAAACCTAACAAAATATGTATATATAATGTTTTAATATTTTACTAACAATAAGTATAACTTCGTATACCTACGTAACCATGGCAACATAAATAAGACACTCAAAAATTTAAATAGTAATTTTCTTGAAATCTGAAAACTTTTTGAAGAAATTTTTTAAACAAAAGTTGTGCATAATATTAATATATTTCATTTTTAATACTAGTATATTTTCTGTAAGTACAGCCGTTTTGGAGATATTGCAGAATTTCGAAAAAATAACAAGAGTAAACATGCACTACCGGTTTGAATATTCTTTTCAAAAATAAAAAGTTTTCTTCCGAGACAGTTACAAGTCTTAAGTTTAAAGTTTGATGATTATTGCATTGGCCGTTTTGGCTGTAGAGCGTTCACACACACACATACACAGACGGAATTCTACAGTCAGACTTGACTCAGGGAAGGTCAAAAGATGTATTTCCGTTAAAAACTTTTTTTATCATGATTACAATACTTACTTATTACTTCGTAAAAGAAAGTAAAAAGCGCGTGAAAATGGCATTTTTAAGTGGTATTTGTGGTGAATCTAAGAGAAACAGAAAGGAGCATGTATTTTTATGAATTTGAATGAAGCGAAAAAAGTTTGTAAGGATAGAGTTGAATAACGAAAGATTGTCAAGAAGTGAATGAATGTAAAGGGTTTTTTGCCACCCCATATGATGTGAATGGGCATGATGTTATGTATGTATGTACATAAAATATATATATATATATATATATATATATATATATATATATATATATATATGTATGTATGTATGTATGTATGTATGTATATTAGTATATATATTAATATTAATGCAGTCAACTTCCTGCTTAAAATCAAACCTTCATGTAGAATTGTTTCCTAATATCATCGTATTTCAATATTTGGCAAATTATAATAATTGTTCCGATTTTATCCATCACAATAACAGGAAACAAAAACAAAAGGATTAGATTATATATATATACGAATACCAAATATGATAAGAATTTAGTATTATATAGTTTGCTGTCTATACAATCGTTGAACATTCTGACTCTCTAACATAAAACAGCTAGTGTAACTCCTGTATTCCTAAGGATATTTAATATGATTGGGAAACTATTTTTCTTCATAATCATAATATATTTGAGTGAAAATGGTATTTGCGCTAAGAAGGTAAATATAAAATTACCATCAAAGTTTTATTCACAGTATTCTAGTAGCACAAATGCAGACATTAATTAAATCGGATTCAAATTTAGAAAAAAGAAAATGTTTTCAAAATATCTGCAGTGCCCCGAACTGGACTTTCTTATATGAACTATAGTCTATCTTTTATAAGAATACAGCCTTAGTCTTATGATGAACCTTGTCGCTCTCACTAACATAGCATAAGCACTATTCTTTGTTTGAATACATCATAAGTGAGGGCGACAAGATACATTATAAAACGAACGTTGTATTCTTATGAAAAACATACTTTAGATATATTTGATTAGATAGGAAAGGTTCTAAATTACAATATTTATTCATTATATATTAGTATTATGATCAGAAACTTGTTAGTTTTCAAATAAATCAACAGAACATATTCTTCAATGCTACAATATTTTGAATCAATCACTAAGTGTAGTAGAATGATCAATTTAGTTGCGGTGAGGCGTAGGTTATATTGCAGAAACAACAAAAATGACTAGAGTAAACATGCATTTTCACTTTGAATATTCTTTTTTTAAAATAGACGGTGCACGCCCGAGTCACATGCAAATTTTAAGTTTAAAGTTCCATGATAATAGCTTGAAGTGTTTTGGCTATATTGCATTCGCAGACAGACAGACTGATAGACAGACAGACAAACAGTCAGTCAGATGTACAGATCGGTAGACAGACACACAGATAATTGATAGATACACATATGTTATTGCAAAAATAATCTATTCTGATTCAATAACAACAAAAAGTGTATTTCCGTTAAAATATCGATACCAAAAATTGTCATGATCAATATACTTTATTAAGTATTTATAATTATGAAATTTTTAATATATTTTATATAAAGAAAAGGAAAAAGTTACCCATAGTATGAGAGTAAAATTATGAAATTTGTTAACAGTTTACTCAAATAATTATTTTTTCAGCCATATATTTTGACTATCAATGACGCTAATATAACGCAAGTTAATGATATGGGAACATACAATATATCATTAGTAAAACCTGGAACAGAGGATGTGTTGTTAAATGTATATGCAAATTTATTGGAAGATTTAACAACGAATTTACCATTGACAATACGATTCGAAATATATGACAATGGCAAATACTCTACTATTGGAATACCAATATCCAAAAATTTCTGCGATTGGATGAAAACTGATTGGATGTTTTATCCCCATGTTCGAAAATATGGAAATTTACCAAAAGCATGTCCGTTCAAAGCAGGATGTAGTTATATCAAAGAATTCCCGATAAAAGAATTGAATTTTCCAATGGGGATACCCAATGGCAATATAAAAGTTACATTTACGTTAATATTGAAAGCTGAAATTATGACTATTATTGAAATCATGGCGATTATTAAACCAAATTCTTAAAATATTAGTTTTAATACTCAGCTTTGTAAGTGCAAAAAGAATGATCATTTTGAACAATTATATACAAAATAGCGCTACGCTTACAATTGAAATTCGTATTTTGAAAAATAAAACGATATTTTTGAAGTAAAATTATTTATCGTTTTTCGTTTATCGTTTTTGTGACACTGTTAATTATAAAATTTAATATTACAACACAAGTTGCACCTAATCAAATTTATCATATACACAATTTTAAAAAAGATATTATAATTTATATTCTTCAAGCATTTCATGATATATATATATATATATATATATATATATATATATATATATATATATATATATATATATATATATTATATATATATATATATATATATATATATATATATATCTATATATATATATATATATATATATATAATATATATATATTATATATATATATATATATATATATATATATTATATATATATAATATAGATATATATATATATATATATATATATATATATATATATATATATATATATATATATATATATATATATATATATATATTATATATATATATATATATATATATATATATAATATATATATATATATATATATAATATATATATATATATATATATATATATATATATATATATATATATATATATATATATATATATATATCGTATATATATATTATATATATATATATATATATATATATATATATATATATATATATATATATATATATATATATATATATATATATATATATATATATATATATATATATATATATATATATATATATATATATATATATATATATATTATATATATATATATATATATATATATATATATAATATACATATATATATATATATATTATATCTATATATATATATAACATATATATAAAATGCTATAAACACTACTATTTTTCTTCTGGGTACAAAAATAAATTTTTCGATAATAATGAACTTTATATTTGGGATTGAATAAATATATTTATTTTTTGGGTACAGTAACAAGTAACGTTATTTACATGCAGAAAGATCCACCAATTTCCTTATCGGCACGTGCAATGTCGCATTCGCTTACGTTGAATGATGATGCTTCAATAATGTTATTGTGGTGTGAATTCGGTGTAATAAACTGAATTGGTAATAACACATCTGCAGTGTCTTGCACTAGAATTTCTTATACGTAGGCTACTACGTATAAGAAAGTCCAGTGCAAGACACTGCAGATGTTTAAATAGGAAATATATTAAAATACAAATGTTTAAACATTCAAGAAAATATAATTATTCATTAATTTCAATTATTTCAGTAACAATTTTCATGAAAATGGCCCACTTTATGAAGTAACTTTTCAAACAAAAGTTATGCGAAATATTAATATATTTTATTTTGGATACTACTATACTTGCTGTAAGAGTAGTCTTTTCGAAGATAGTACAGAATCCGACAAAAATTACTTGAGCAATCCTGCACTTCCGCTTTGAATATTCTTTCAAAAATTGAAGGTTTTCTTGCGAGCCATAAATAAATCGTAAGTTAAAAGTTTCATAATTATAGCTGTGGCAGTTTTGGCTGTAGAGCATGCTTTGTATAAGAAAGTTAATCCCGTATAAGAAAGTAAAAAGGCATGAACTTGATAGTAAATAGTACAAGATTTAACAATATTTTTGTTGCAATTACTACGAATTAGATTTTATTATAGAAAAATGAGACAACCAAATTCTTAGTTATGGTAACAATTATTTTCTAAGTTTGTAGTTTTACGTTGTCGTGGATTGTCCCTTATACTAAAATAACGCGCGTACGCGTATGTAACCTACAATGCTTCTCCACTTACGTTGGTGAAATCAGACTCAAGTGAATTGTTTTGATGGCAAAAACAAACAAGCAGAAATATTATTCATTGCAATGTCTCAATAGCTATTATATATTGTTACTTTACCATTTGTAGTGTAATTGGCACGCGTAAAATGGCGGAAATAAAACAATTGCACATTTGATGTATATATTTATATGAAATTGTAATTTAATATATGAAATGCAATATATAATTGAGAACTGCCTGATGCGAAATACAACTATCAAATGAACACTTTTGGTGTGCGAGATTTAATTTTGATACTAATATTTTAAAATGTTAATGTGTATATCGTACAAGATTATTTATAGTTCGCCTTACGTAGTGTTTGTCAGCATAATTTGTCTGTAACATTCTCGGATTGAAAAAATGTCCTTAACAAAAAGTTCATCATTTATCGCCCTGAGTCTGAAAGTGTATATATGTCATATACTTGGTAACATGTTGGATTCTCACTAGTCGTAAGACGAAATGTTTGTCATCTCTAATCCTAATGGTATCGAGTCGATTTCAACCAAATTTGGCACACATATTGTGTAGTAGCCCGATTAATCCCAAGCGCATTTTAAATACAATCAGAGCCGTACTTTAGGAGATATTGGACACGTAAAGAAAGACAGGCCTTAAAAAGGACTTTTAAAAATTTTAATTATACCAAAAAAATGTACGTAATTTTTTTTTTTAATGAATTTTAAGTTTATGCAGATTATTACTGAAAGCTGTAAAAAAATAATGATAATCATTTTTAAAATAAATGAAAAACAATGGAACTGTTTGAAATTTTTTCCGGTTGCGTGATGTTTTGACTAATACATATCACAGTTGGTATCTTAGATTGATTACTATATAATGTTTATTTATACAAAAATTCGAGTTACCAAGGTTTAGGCAACAACTTGCCGAATATACTTTTATAATAACCCAGATATGAATAAAGATGTTTGATTGATTACTATACCATTGTTGGTTAATTGTTGCTTTGATCATTATAATTATAGAACATATATTGTATATTTATTCAGAAATTCGCCATGCCAAACTTTAGACATTGGCACAGCCAACACTAAACAGCTCGCCAAATATGTATTTTTTATAATACTCCAGATATAAAATAGTCATCTTTGTCTGTTTACTATGTCACTGTTGATTTGATTGTTACTTTCATAATTTTAACTATAGCACATATATTGTTTGTTTATCCAGAAATTCGGCATTGCCAAACTTTAGGAATTGGCGCAGCTAATACTAAACAGCTCGCCCACGGATAGGATTTTTAAATCATTTATTTTGTTATAAATGTTACTCTTACAAAACAAGATAATATAACAGATGAAAGAATATACTAACAAATAATGAACATACAGATAATAATAAATTTATTGTGGCAATAGGCACATTATAGTAAAATATATAATAGCATTTTTGTAATAAAAGCATTTCATAGTTGATAAACTATATAGATTATAATTGTGTAGTTACCATAAAACCAAACAAAAACAATTTGTCATGCAGCATAAAAAGTTTTATTTTTCTAATTTCCGAAACGGATTAAATTTTACAGTGGTATAGTCATTTCCGACGGAATTTTATTACTCTCATTTTCAGTTTTACGATTTTTCTTTTTAAATTGTTATAGAGTTTAGGCTGCTGTTCTATAATTAACCTTCATAATATTTTTTCTGACTATTGTCATAATGCGTTTTTATATTTCAACAAGCCATAATGTTCATTGATATAATTGAAAAAAATATGTTGATAATCCTTAAAATATATAAGGGATACCGCGATAAATCATACAAAATGATTTAAAATCATTTGCTGTGACACGACATCAAGAAATTAAAAAAAAATGTGTTTGGTCATTTGGAGCCAATGAAACAAGTTTATAAAAATAAACGTTGCCGCAAGCATTACCTAATACTCTACCATAGCTAAAGCTAAGTAAAATACGAATAATCTTCGCTAATATTGTATAATAGATTGTCTTTCTGAATATTCAATTAATATTTCGGATAAATAAAATTATTAATTGCCACTCTATTGTTGATTAGGATTTAGAGTTATAGGCTGGGTAAGTATGTACTTAAAACTTTTTGTAGTGTCCTGCACAGTGGCGGATTATCGCACTAGCCCATCAGGAGCGTACCAAGAGTATCGGCTTTAAGGTGTTGTCAAAATTCAATAAATAATTACTATATTGTTCCTCATATTATAAACATATATATTTTCAATTATTGTAATAAAAAAACAAATTGGGTGGATATGGATTAAGTAATCATATATCTCTTGTATTTTGCAACTAAGCTTTATCATTTAAATGCAATATATTTAATATTAGATATGAGTATAGATATCAATCAAAATTCGGGGAGCGTGAGCGATACAAGGAAAACGAAAAATGTAGAGAAAATCAAAGAAATGCGGTATACGCTTGTTTAAAAATATTTTAAGAAATCAGAAATAAAAGAGCAATTAAAAAACAAATGTCGATGAAGTTGAAAAAGGAATTGGCTTAAGAGATAAAAATCTAATTGAAGAATACAGAAAAAATATTGACATAGGAAAGAAACAACCATACAAGCCAAAAAAAAATTATACATTTGTAATTGATGGCTTAAAATCAACATTTCCGCACGTATAGGCACAGTTTTAAAAATATTCTTTATAATGCCAATATGCAATGCTTTTAGTACTGAAAAAAACTTTGTATTTAATACTACTTGCGTAATAATTTAAACCAGCAAGATAATTTAAGTTAATTACCAATTTTTTGATTGTAATTCAAACACTGCACTTTAGAGATATAATAAATACATTTGCTCAATCAAAATCCAGAAAAGTTTTACTTTAATTATTTATAAAAATAAGTTTGTTGTAGCGTATTATAATTATACTTATGACGATACTTGTGCTCATTCTATTGAAATGTTGAATTAACGTAATAAATATTTATTTCAAAATACGTATGATAGTTCTTTTTAGGGCACCTCCAAATCACACCGCGTCTGGGGCCTCCAATTACTTTAATCCGCCAATGGCTTTTGGAAACGACATTCTTATACGCAGGAAACTAAAATACAATTGCAAAAATTTAAGGAAATATACTATTCATTTCACAATTTTTCATAATGTATTCATGTTATAAATAATTTTAATAATAGTGAAATTGGCTAATGTTAATCATAACAAATAATAAATACAAATGGCTACCTATATAAAAATAAACTTGGAGATGGTGAATATGTTTTCAAATATAATTTTATTATAAATATTGATATAAGTATACAAAATAAACTTAAAATATTGTTAACAAAGTTTTAAAGTATGAGAATCTCATATGTACATATTTAAAAATAATTATTTGAAATATTCAGCGAATCACCATTTTAGCCATACCAATTGGGTAAGTTGGTGAACGCCACATGGGGAGACGGTGAATGGTAAAAGACCATATGCTCTTTCCATCCATTTCCCTACAGTTTTCGTGTTGAAATTGTGTTTTATATTCAAGTGTTAAGCTACCTTATAGGCCGTTGAACGAACTGCGTTTCGTGTTGCTGTAAATTCAAATATCGGTATGCTTAAATATGCAGAATTATTTTCCATTCATATTCACTGCCTACGACTGCTGGCGTTCGAAGGAGTTTCTTCAGCAACTGTTGTCTTTAATTCGTCGTTTAAGTTACGAACAAAAAATAATGAATACTTTTGAAGCTTTATTAAGATTCAAACCTTCTTCATATACGGCTTCAAGTGCATTTTCAGTGTTCACCATATATTACTATTTATAAGAGAATGCGTTTACTCTTGTTTTCTAGACTATGGTTTCATGTTATGTATTTAAATGATTGGTTCTTACATCAAAGTACAAGTATATGTAAAATATTAGCATTTACGTAAATGTAATTGCAAGAATGATAATTATAAAACAACAATGGCATGTTAAAAAAACATATTTTTTGATTTATTCATCGTTTAAACAATAATTGGTTTGATTTGAAGCGACTGTATAGGTATGGAGAACACATTCACGGCATAATACGAGTAATATGTATGTGGTCAGCTGTCGACAATAACTCAACCTACAATCACCATCTGTCTTAAATTTATCCAACACAAGCAACAGGCAAAAATTATTAGATATAGTAATATCTTTAATTTTGAATCTCATCAGTTACTCTGCATGCAGCAATTTTCGAGATACTGAACAAAACTATAAGATTAAACATAACATCCAATTCAAATATTATTTTTAAAATATAAAGTTTCCCGAAGGATAAGAAATTCTTAAATTTGTATGGTCAATAACATTTGCTGTAACAGCAATAATGTTTGAAAAATATACATCAATCTGTTTTGTATTTAAACCCAAACAAAAAATATATTTAGCTCTAATGATTTGTATAAGATATAAAAGGTATCTATTGTGAGCAGAGTTACACAGTGCACTGCGTCCATTAATCTGTCAAATCGATGGTATATATTTGTTTAGATCCCTCGTGTAAATCAGCTGTCTGGATTTCAATTTGTGCACATTTAGTTGTCACTCGGAAACGCTGCAATTAGACCAACTCACAAGCAGGATCGTACTTCATATAATGTATACTGCACTCAAATTAATGATAGATCAAGTTTTGTTGCACATTATGAAGCAATGCGGTAGTCAACTATTTAAGGTGAACCATCAGGCTCGCTTAGAAACACATCGTGCTTTGCAAATGAAAATAAAAAAATACCATTCGATGTGGATATGCATAAAAAATGCCGGGTAAAAATTTCATTTATTTTGATCTTGTATTAATGAAAAAAAAAAACTATGAACAAGTGCCTATTTTGGAAGTTTTAATAAAAAAAAAATTGTCATTTGATGTGTATTTCCATTAAAAATGCATGGTAAAAATTTCATTTATTTCTAACTAGTATTATTGGAGATGAAAAATAAAAAACCCCAAAATAGGCACTTTTTCATAGTTTTAATTTTTTTTCTCTATTAATACAAGATCAAAATAAATGAAATTTTTACCAGCTATTTTTTATGCGAATACACATCGAATAGTATATTTTTCATTTTCATTTGCAAGGCACGATGTTTTAGCGAACTTGATGGTTCACCTTAATTGAAATATTTCAATGTAATGATTGCAATGGGAGGACATAATATGTTTAGTATTTTGTTTGCACAATCCAGCGCGGTACTTGCTTATACTTATCAATATAAAATGCTTTTAATTCGGTTTATCAGATAATAATATCGCAAAAGGTACCTTAAATACTCCTATTAGTTTATTTGAGCTGTCCAGTCGTGTACTCGCTCATGACAGCATACAGCGTATGCTACTGATGGTGTCTGTAGATCAATAACAGAATCAAGTAGTAATAACTTGATTATTATCATAGAGAACTATTAAATATACACTACTGTTCATCTCAAATTAGTTACAATATTTTAACTAAAGATGGTACTGGACCACTGCAACAACTGCTTAATAATACAAATTAAAATACTACAAAATTCACTCAAGTTATGTTTATATCACAACGAGAAACATCTGCAGGGTATTACACTGGACTTTCTTATACGTATTAGGCATATATTTTTAAATAGAGGGGTTATTAACATATGCCTAATACGTATAAGAAAGTCCAGTGCAAGACACTGCATATGTTTTAGTTTTCAAATGAATTGAAAACTTAACAAAATATGTATATATAATATTTTATTTACCATAAGTATAGGTTCCCATACCTAAGTTACCATGGCAACATAACTAAGACATTTAAATAGTAATTTTCTTGTAATCGGTAAAGTTTTTGAACAATTTTTTTAAGCAAAAGTTGTGCATTATATTAATATCTTTCATTTTAAATATTAGTATATATTCTGTAAGTGCAGCCGTTTTGGAGATATTGCAGAATTTCCAAAAAATTACTATAGTAAACATGCACTTCCGGTTTGAATATTGTTTTTAAAAATAGGGGTTTTCTTCCGAGTTATATACATGTTTTAAGATTAAAGTTTAATGATTATAACATTAGCCGTTTTGGCTGTAGAGCGTTCACACACACACACACACACACACACACACACACACACACAACACACACACACACACACACACACACACACACACACACACAGACGGAATTGTGAAAATAGTCAGACTCGACTCAGGAAAGGTCAAAAGATGTATTTACGTTAAAATCTCGAATTCGAACATATTTATGATTACAATACTTCGTTATACATTCGTTTTAGAAAGTTAAAAGTATATACAGCATAAAAATACAAATTTTAAACGTGTTTTAAGTATCAAACTTTTGATACTATTTGTGTGTTTGTGATTCCATTAGCAATTCTATCTCTATCTAGTATCGTAACACCTAACACCATTTACAAATGTGTGCTCTTGATAAATTACCAGTGTCTAGAAGAACTTTTCTGTCCAATCTTTAGTAATCATTGCTATCCTAACTGTAAAACAGTAATATAGTCGGTTATATACTACAGCAAATTTATAAATACACTACCTATGGTAAAATAGACGCACATAGACGCCGTACTTGGAATATTTAATAAAAGATTTAATATTTTGCTTACTTTTAAATATATGATGGATTAGATTCTGACAGTCCAAATAAAAGTGATTGATAACGTTCAAAAATATAACTAATTTCCCCAGTGAGATATTTTTTGTTTCCTTGAAGAATATACCAGAGAAGTCTGGCATAAAATATTTTAATAGATTTTTTAAAAATTAGATTCCTATAAGAAAAATTTACAAAAGAAGAATTTGTATGAACAGTTTATTCTCTGCAAATATCCGTTCTGTAAATAACAAATAAACAATTTAATATTTTCAGCAAACAAAAAAAGAAAATTGAAACAATTTTTTTTGTTCTCGTATCTCTTTCGTAGACATTAGTGTATATTTTACTTGCCACATAGAAACAATAATTATTTTATAACCACATTTTAGTAATGAAGTTTCTACCACTATTAGTGTATCACGAGAGAAGTTTGCTTACTAGCTTGGTAGGAGTTTGATCACGATCCCGATCACAAGGCTGCGCACGGATCGCGACAAAAGGCGACGCCGTGTGTTCACTGGGAACACGTTGGTTGAATACGTTATAAATGGTTCGCGTACAAACGTGACACAAACCAAATTTGGCGGAACTAATCCGGTCATTGCGCCATCCATTGCGATTTTTAGTAAATCAACTACCTGCGGTCCTTATACAACAATTTCGGTATGCTTTACCACATCTATACCTCTGCAGTATATGAATTAGTTGTATGATGGCTTGATGTCAATTGACACGATACTTAAAGCTAATGTAGCCCATACTGGAAATCGATTCATGTGTATTGTTTCGCTATTATGTAACTAAACTATTGTTGAAGCTTTTACAATATGGAACACTAAATTAGTTGTAGTTATATAGAAGCAATTTTT